>KZ807229.1:365032-383886 GCA_000696205.2 Oncopeltus fasciatus
ATATATTTATTTATTTATTTTATAAGTATTCTATCAAAAAGAACAATTAAATCAATTTGCAAACAAAACTTTACAATCTAAACTCATAGCAGTAGAATACATTCTTAAAAAAATACCAAGTACTAGTTTGGAATTTTGAGTGAATAGAATTCTGCCAAATCATAAGCGAGATATGGAGTAATAGTAAAATAATGTTTTATTCAAAATAAATTAAAATAAGTCGAATTACTTGCCTGTCCACTGTTAGGTTGGCTTGAAGACATTTGAAGAATATTGTGATTAGATGATAAGGGAGGTAAAGGACTTGGCTGCCGATGATTAGGAGTTAAAGGTGACTGTCTAGAAAGCATTTGTTGGTGATTTAAATGAGAAGAAGGACTTGACTGGTGTGGTACTACCAGAGGGGATTGCCGCGAAAGCGTCTGTTGATGAGTAACAAGTAAAGGAGATTGCCTAGTAATATTAGGCTGCTGGTGATTGTTTGAGTGATGCACTGTTGGACTTGGAATTTGATGATGATTTGACAAGATAGGAGAGTGTCTTAAAGATTGTTGCTGGCTTGCCGCTAGTGGTGATTGCCTTGACACTGTTTGTCCGTGAGTCTGCAAATTCTGAAGATGATGATTTTGTTGTTGACTGCCTGGCGAATGGTGATTAATAACTGTCTGATGGTGAGGCATATGGTTCTGTGAAGATGAAAGTTGATTCTGATGTAGACTTTGTAAAGATTGATGATGAGATTGATATTTAGGCATGGCCAACTGATGCGAATGTTGATTTTGTAAATTCTGTTTGTGAGTTTGATATTGATGAAGCTGATTTTGACTTTGCAAACTTTGTGCTTGAGGATGATTTTGTAATAATTGTGGCTGAAGTTTGTGATTTTGAAGACTTTGCTTATGGCTTTGTTGAATTTGAATAATTTGTGAATGATTTTGTAAGGTTTGATGACTCTCATGATAACTTGTCTGCTGGTGATTTTGAAGGCTATTAGAAGAATTTTGATGAGGACCTTGAACAATAGGTGACTGACGTAAGCTACTCATTGGCAAAGATGGATGGTGTGACCCATGATGTTGGGATTGACCCGTGTGACTACTCTGGATATGCATTTGGTGATTTTGCGAGGGTTGGTGATTAGATTGAATCACATGCTGTAAGCCATGCTGGTTTTGGGCCATTTGCTGGTGGCTCTGGAACATATGCTGGTGGTTTTGCATCCCTTGCTTTTTTTTAATAACTGGCTGCTGCGAGGTAGCTTGAACTTGGGACGACTGTTGCGGACTGAGGGATTGGTGTTCTTTGTTAACATGCTGCTGTTGTTGAAAATAGCTGGCGAATGCATTGGCTGGACTAGGGTAACGCGGGGGGACGCTGGCCCCCTCGAACCCTCCCTTCAGGCTCGACATGGACGGAAGCGTCCCCCCTGAACTTCGATACTGGATACTTTGAAAAGAGGCAAGGGACGGCAACCTGCAAACAAAAAAGAATACTCTCTAAGTATAAAGCAGAGGATGTTTTTGTCAATAAACAAGTGATAAGATAAGAGTCCTCACAAATAGGAACTGACTTGAAGGTAAATTTCACTGTAGCAGTCATACACTACCAATTATTAATATTCAAAAGTACTTGAGTATTTAGAGTTTCATGATCGTGTCAATTACTTTAAAAGTTTAAAAAAACTCATATGATTTTCGATTTTTAGCTTCATTTGAATTTTTTTTCTGATTATTAGTATAAATTGACGAGGAAGCATTTTCTTGTTTTTTTGTTAAAAAAATTAATTAAAAAACTACTTTATGAATAATATTTACATATTGTTTTAGAAAAGGCCAAATATGCACTGAACTGAGAAATAGTTTACAGAAAAAAGTAAAAGCTTAATACTTAATAAATAATATGAATTAAATAAAAAATAAGGTCACTTTGATTACGTTAGAAATTGTATAGAAGATAACTCTAAATACGGCCAACCATTTGATCACATATTTTTTTGTTTCAATAGCTCAATGTTCATAGTAGTGATATTATAGTAGCAACTTGTCTAAAAATTTTAAGTTAATACTGATATCTTAGACATACTTCACGATCTCGATTAAGAAAAAAAAATCAATTAATTATGAACGAGCTTTCTTGTACTTTTTTTTGTCATTTTTTCTTGTAATTTTTGTAAGGGAATAAAATTAGTCAATCTTTGAACATTTTACAACAAAATATTTTATTTACCATATATTTTATATAATGTTTTAAATAAGGCCTTTTATATATGTATGTATGGTTGTGTGTGTAATGAGTAAGTAAAGAAAACAATAAATATATACGATTAATGCCATGAAACTGCCATATTTAGCTGAATTTTCTCGAGCAATTTTTAAAAGAAAATCAAATAATTTTTTTAAAAGCATTTTGATGCTGCTTATTATATTTAGTAGCATAATACTACAACAGTTTTATTCAAGATTTTCCTAGTTATGGAAAATAAAATTGCCATATGGCAAAATAATAAATGGGAGATATTATTAATAGATTTGGGGGGGTGGTGAAGGTGTTCTNATTAGATGATTTTAGTTGGGGTTTGGTCAAGGTAGATCCAAAAAAATACCAATAAAAAAAAAGTGTATTTTTTAAAAATTATCTGCTGACGTTTCGGCTTACATTGTAAGCCATCTTCAGGGCTATGATGAAGACGAGAGAGGCGTCCTGTCCCACCAGGTGAGTCACCAGTCATAAAATGTGAGCTTAGGGATAAGACTTCTCTCTCGTCTTCATCATAGCCCTGAAGATGGCTTAAATCGTAAGCCGAAACGTCAGCAGATAATTTTTTTAAAATACACCTTTTTTAAAATTGGTATTTTTTTGGATATACCTTGAGCGAATCCCCCTCCCCCCAAAAAAATCGAATAATTTCCATATTTAATATCTGATAAAAGGTAATTTAAAATTTAAATTTAAAACCCTTACCTGGAACTGCCTTGTTGGTGATTGTGATCAGAGGGGCCATCCCTGCTAGTAAAATGTTGTTGCTGTTGTTGAAGTTGGTGTTGCTGTGACTGCTGATGCTGAGACAGCTGGAGTTGTTGCTGTTGGGATTGTTGCTGCTGATGTTGTAGAGATTGCTGCTGATGTTGTAGGGATTGCTGCTGGTGATGGGATTGCTGCTTGTGTTGGGGTTGCTGCTGATGTTGGGACTGCTGAAGGTGTTGGTGTGACTGCTGCTGATTCTGCTGTTGGTGTTGGACTTGCTCCTGGAGTTGCTGGTGTTGCTGAGGCTGTTGCTGGTGTTGCTGGGCTTGTTTTTGCTGGTAGGAAGGGGGCCAGTAAGGAGTGGTCCCATACCCCGGCCCTGACTGACCGTTACCGCCATGAGTTGGTACACCTTGGAAGTACTGTCTCGTACTTTCAACCACATTATTGAAGCTCACGTCCATTTCTCTGGGGAAAACAAAACAAAGTTTAATTAGAAATAATTAATAGTAATAATTAAGTCTGTATATCTTGATGGATTGATTCAAACTCGGGATATTTATCACTTTTGACACACTAATAAACCAGGTGAGTTTTCTGGGGTATAGGTATATATAGTGTAGTAAATATAGGTATAGGGTCCAAAACATGGACCCTATACCTATATATATCCGAAACTCATCTATTAAGTAGCTGATCTACTTATCCCCAGTGATCTACTTTCATGAGAATGTCGGGAGGACTCCCTTGAGATTTTTCTAAGCAAAAACCAATAGACAAAGCGGCAGCCATCTTGCCCGTTAACTTATCTACATTTAACCATCAGATGTTAATAATATCAATATAATCAAGTGAAAACAAATTCACTGGGGTGTCTAAAGCGCAAAAATTAGTCAATACTAATGATTAAAAAAAACATATTGAAAAGTATTTACTCCACTTACATCGATAATAAATGGAGAAAAAAATCTAATGAACCACACCAGTCATGAAAATGGGATCTTGGTGACACGATGTCCCCTCTAGCCTTCACGATTGCCCTGGAGAAGGCTTACAACATAAGCCGAAACGTTTGCAGATTATTTTAAAAAGACACATTTTTTAAATTTGTATTTTTTGGATCTATCTTGACCGAACCCCAACAAAAAAAAACAAACATCTAATACTAATAAACCACTATTTTCTTTTAGGAAAATAGGTTTTAGGATAAAGGAACCGGATTCCAGGTGTTATACCAGAAACTACTTATCTTAAATACATTAAAATCACACAGTTATTATAATATTATTATTTATGCAAAAAAAGAAACAAATTGAAATTTCCGAATTAAAGGCAAGTAATAAACAGCGCAGTTTCTCAATACATTAAGTACTGCCTTAAAGTCCATATTTTAAATTATATTTGCAGTATATAAGTAAGATCGGTAAAGAATTAAAGACATTTTTCCAGAAAAATGGTTTTAACTATATAACAAATTAATTAATTTCTTCTTAAATTAACAATTAATACCCACCCTTGCACTTAAAAAGTTTGATATAGCTTATATAAACATCAGCTCAAGTAAAATTGAGAAAAAAATTATGCAGAAAAATATAAACATAAAAATTTATGAATTTAATAGGGGAAAAGTGACATTTAAAGACACAGAAGTTAACACTTCGTTTAGAAAAAGAGTGAGAAGGCTATTCTCATTGTAAGTTAGTTCACGCTAGATCCGATGGGGAGCAGCACCATTCACATTCACATTAGTCTCCTTCCCCTCTATCAACCAGTCAGAAGTGAATAGATGATATATCCTACGGTCCAGTTGTAGCCAACTTACTGTGTTCCTCCTTTTTTTCAATGAGTACTGTAATTCCTCCTCTGGGGCAACATGATTTGCTTTTTCAAAATTTATATCATTGCATTTCTTTTCACTTAAGTGTTAGAGCGTCAGTACTATATTGAATTTGTTACCAAAAGATATGTATAAGGAGAAACACAGTTTTTGAATAGGTTTTATTATTTAAATTGAGATTATAATTTATATTTTCATATATACCGCAATCATTGCCAATAACAATTATATGTTGTAATGTAGTTTAAACTTTTTTTTTAAATATCTGAATGTACTGAAAAAAAAAAAAAAAATACATACCTAAGTAAACAAAAATAAATGTCTTTACCACTAGAGTATATGCACTACATTTTGTCATTAAAAAAAATGGATGAATGCAGTATTAGTGAGAATTTATTCAATAACAATGATTGTAAATAGGATTTATAAAGCTTCGAAAAATAACACTTATAACTATTAAACTAAATAATCATCATTCGGTGTCTTTGATTACGATAGAAATGTGATAAAAGATAACTCAATTTGATCAATCATCTATCTTGTATCCTCAATATCTCTAAATAGAAGATTTCATGTGTGGATATAATCGATAGTCATCGAGCTGTTAATTTCTATACACCGAACAAAACAAAGCAAATAAAATTACATCTATGACGTCATATTATTGACAATTCGGCTGACCACCTTTTTTATTTATTTATTCATTTTCAAACGTTGTTTCTTTTCAATCTCCTTTTCCAGTAATTTTCAAAATCGGACAAATTAAAGTACTGCAAATAAATGGCTCCTTGATCAGCTGATAGTAGCCATCAACTTTGAGCCAGATATATATTTTTTGAAAGTTGATTTTGTACAACAGATAAATGCTAATTTTGATTATATTATTATATGTCAGTAAATTGTTGCAAATACAATTATGCAACATTTTTAAAAAATTAAAAAAAAAAGGCGAATATAACTCATTGAAACTTGAAGTTACTGACATTTTACGATTTGGCTTAGCAAGATCAGCATTAAAATGGTGGGTATCGAACCTAACAAAAAGTGTAAGTTATTATTATTAAACGGAGGTGGAGAAACAAATGTAAAATCATAAAAAAATTGATAATATTAAATTCGCCTTTTTCCATTTTTCAAAAATGGATGGTTTTGATAGTGAACAAAGGAGAACACTGACAGTTTTATATATTACCTACCACATGGTTATAACTCCGCTGTTATGGGAACTCTAGGTGCATTATACATCTTAAGTTAAGTCATTAGAAGTGGAATCGATAGATCGTCAGGAAATATCCAACTAACATCGGCTTTTATATTAATATAAATTAAGAATTTATTCATGATTTAACACAAAAAACATTCAAATAAATTTAATCATAAAATCACTTAAATGTAATTTTGAGCACCAAAATAACATCATTATTTTCTAATACTAAAAGTAATGAAAAAAAAAGTAGATAAATTATAATATCTTTAAAAATAGAACACACAAGCGCACACTCCCACACACACATATATACCTTTGAAAACATTTATGGCAATATATAATTTCATTACAATAAGCAAGAATTCAATTATTTTTTTGATAATTATAAATAACTTAAATTAAAAACTCCCAAACAAACAATTATGAATGTTTCTTTAAACTACTAAAATATCATATACTACTAAAAATTGGTTACTTGTGTCGGACATATAATGCAAAGTCACGAACATTTTTAAGTAAGACACCTGCCAGATTGATCAATATTCATGACTGAAAGAATTAAAATGGAAAAATTACAGGTAACATAATTAAATTGAGGATTGAAGTTTAGTAAATTAAATATTTTAAATATAGTTAAATTTTTACATTTTCAGATAAACATTTATAATAAAAACAAGAAAGCATTCTAGTCATTAAAAAAAGTTCTGAAGAAACGTTACTAAAATAGATTTTAAAACGTTTGTAATTTTAAGATTTTTTTAAAAATAAATAAATAAATATATATATATCTTTGCCCTCTCGTCTTCCCACAGGNTGAAGCTTCATAGTGTTTTTAACGTTTTCAAACATTATTGTAAATAGTGAATTGAACGTTTTTAATAAATCTTGTATTTCTAAATAAGTACATAGTAATAGCAAGGTGTATACAAATTTTGCTATTTCTTTCATACTTGAAAATTAACAAAAAAAAAAAAAATTGAAAAGCAGTGAACACATGCTTTTGAGATGAAATCTATATTTTTCCAAGAACAGAGTTGTTTTTCATCAAACGCAATTGAACAAAAGTCTCAAAACAAATAATGTACAATACAAATGGTGGACAAATTGTTGATAGGTTAGGGGATCGTGCGGTGGGTGAGCTAGTGTAAGCAGTCTCCGGGCTGAAAGATATGGTAGGACCGAATGCAAGTATGAGAGACCGAGTGAGATAGGACGGAATTACGACGAACGCCAGCTCTCAAGGCCGCGCCAAATATAACGCCGGCATTCGGCGGGTACTTCCCTTCTCTGCGACGCGGGCTCGGAGATCGCTTGCCATCTTGCGCCGCGAGGTGGAGAGTGGTGTAGGGCGCGCAAACGTAGGAGCTGCGCAAACTAAACAGATTTCTCACATTCCATCGGGAGCGGACTTCGAAAGATGAAGAGTCGATGACTAAGTGGCCCCATGTTACAGGTGCTTTATTCTAGACCAGAGGAATACATACATTAATTGAGGAGTAATAAAAAGCAAATTACGGAAGTACGATATCCATTCATTTTCATATTCATTTTAATATATGAAAATGTATGCCCTTTATTACACACGTAAACAAGTACTAGACAACAAATATATGTATGACTTTTATTTCATGTGCTACACAACAAATGGCCCTGCGTTAATCACGATGGACATTAATATTCGACTGTTAACTCTACTCAAAACTAAGACCGTCACGCAGGAGATGCGTAATCTAAGCATATTTTCCAAGTTTCATTGGAGATGAATTTGAATATGAAGAGTAAATGGCAATGTGATCTGGGGAGACCAATAAGTGTATAAAGTAAGATAACACTAAGGTCGGATCTGGATAGACCTGGAGTTCGTGAATATCTTCCTTAATAGTATATCTTCTAGGTAAAAATTTTAATAAATATAAACATGTTTGAGAATTCAAAACCGTCACGACCTAAAATTATTCACAAGTTAAATACATGTTTTGGGACTGTATTTTAGAAATTGCGGTGGCTAAAGCAATATATAAAGGCGAGAAATCCCCGAAAATTTTACTCTTTGTGATTTTTTCTGTTTTTGTGTGTACAAAATATGTTTCAAAATTCCCGACAGGGAACCGGTTATATAGCTTGAGTTACTTATGAGAAATCTATTAAAATTAAGTAGAGAGATATTTAGGCATCAGGCAAGCAAATAAACTATATTATCAGAAGGTACCAATAGTGAGTGCAGTTTCCTAACAATTGCTTGATCATATTTAAAACATTAAGTTAAAAGCGTAAATTGATATGTTGTTACTAGAATGCAGGTAGAAAGACACCTTAGACAACTTTAGGTGGAGGTTTTATTGCTGCAAAGAACTGAGCATGGACTCTCAAATCCGTATTTTAGCTCCGTAGCTTATAATGTAGTGATATAGGCCTATTGGTGACATGTGACTTGCATAACTTACTTTTTATTGATTATTTTCAGATTAGTTGAAATGTAAACAAACCCAGCCCGCCTGATTTCCCACATCTGGCCTGGATGGTGTTGTAGACGTAGTGTGAGAGGGGGGGGTGGGGTGGCAGACAGGAGGGGGCGGAGAGCAGTGACCTCCAAACCAGGCAACGTTTCTCTCGCTGGCCCTCTCGCATTCCAATACCTCCTCGTCTCTCGGCAACCTACATGTGGTGTGTAGGCTACCCTTGCGACACAGTCCTGAGGAAGGGGTTGTCGGCACCGAAATCCCCGGCATTGTTCGGAGGCAGTGGGGAACAGGTGGACCCGGCGCAATCGCGATACACCACGTGGGGATATATTTAGACCCACATCCAAGGGAATCAATGGGATCGCTCACAACTTCCAAAACTGGAAATATTTGGGTGGAGGTACCAACGCAGATACCAACTCTGGATCACTGACCCCGATTCCAAGTTATTAAGGGTGGGAAAATTGATGTTTGAGAATTAGTAGGTTTTTTTTTTTGTTGGGGTTTGGTTAAGGTAGATCCAAAAAATACAATTCAAAATATGTGTATTTTCAATTATTATTAGAACGATAGGGGACTAAGATCAGATGTTCATGTCGGAAGATAATTAATAAATGCACATTTTTTAAATTGTATTTTTTTTATTAACCTTGACTGAACCCCAAGAAAAAATCATCTAATAATAATCTCTACGGTCAAAAACTCTTCATCTGATGTTTGAAAATTTTTCAAAACAAACCTCCCGGGTCATCGATCACAATAACGAGTTCTAAACCTCTAGACACATGTAGTTGAGAATTCGTAAGATAACCGAATCTAAGTGTATTATGGGGGGGGGGGGGGACAATTTGTTGAAAAGTGACAAGTGGTGATTTCAACACGATTAATTCGGCCAACTGTGGTATCGATGTGTGTACTATTCATGAAAACAAAACAAATAATGTTTCGTTAGCCTCCGTCCAAAGACAGAGTTTTCATTGGAACTATTACCAATAGTGGGGGAAGTCATAATTCAGTGAACGACAATTAATAATAGAAATAGATAATAGGTTAATAGGGGAAGGAAAGGTTAATAGATTTCTAATCTATGGTGATGGGTGGATGAGGGGCGAGGGGAGACCTCATCGATGAAGCTCGACGATGAAGGCACTCAGAACTCGGGACGAGAGCATCAGAGCAGAAGTAGAGCGGGCAGTTTGATGGGGCGGGGGTGAGAGAGAGGGTTGCCGGAGATTACAAGGGTCCCGCGGGCAGGGTGGGAGGGGAATCGATTTAGGCCGGGCCCCACGGCTACGGGATACCTTCCACACCAAAGAGGTTCGACTTCCCTCTGTAAGAGCGTTACACAATAGGCGGGAAGAACCTCCATGGAGCCGGCACCGTTCTGTACCTCCGTGCGGTGGGAGTGAACATTTCTGAGTGGAGCTTACGCACTGTAAGTACCGGAAGCCACGGTCTTTTCTCTTGCAATTAATACAAACATACCCCAAGTTGGAGCGCTTTTCGCAACTATGCGTCTTTTCCGAGAGAAATCCATTATCAACCTCCCTCTATAGGTACCAACCTGCTCGGCAATAGATATGTTGAGAACATTTCAATAAACCATTACAGAACATAAATGAAGAAAAACTACAGTATATATCAATAATTTTTCACTCTAATAACGAAGATTTAACAACAAAAAAACTCTGAAAAACACTACTGATACACTCACACCCATACCCACATTGTAAGAACATTTTCAGGAATACTAACTCTGAAGAAGGGCAATTTGTTTCCCCGAACAATACGAATATCCTCTGTGTGTTCTATTTTTGTAAATTCAATACTTCTGTTCTTCCATTGGTTTAGTTATACAAGAGCGCGCATGCACACACACGCACACTATATTCATATATAGAAAATGAAACACTCGCGGCTGCGAAATGTATAATAAATAAAAACAGGTGGAGGAAAGAGTGTAGTGAACACACAAAAAGGAAAATGAGTAAAATATTCTGGAAGACTTCTCAGTGGGGAGTCTCTCTTTACTTCTCACTGACGAAGGGCAAGAAATTACTCCGACCATTTTGCTCATTGTAATTTTTTTCTTTTGGTGTCTTCACTACACTTATTCTCCCTCCCATAGATAGATATAGATATGTATACACACACACACTTTTAGAAAGCATTGTCCTAAAAGTGTGCTTTGGCGCGAACTCAAGTAGGACGACTTCCGTTACAGGGGAGGAAAGCTGAAAATTGCATGGGTTTCTCTAGGAAAACGCTTAGAGACTGCCTATGGGGAATACTGCAAGTAGCTGCATTCGTCCCGGAACCGGCGCATGCGCCCGAGAGTTTTTCCCTGCCGACCTCTTACTTCATCCAGACGGAGGTATCGCGCATGCGCCACCTCTTAACCCCATTACGCTGGCTACCGTCTCTGTTGGAAACTGATAATGGGCAGATCTGGCGATTCGATCTATACACATTGACTATTCCAATCCTAAGGAACTGTTTCTTCCCCTTGTTATTTAAGGCAGTGGAGTATTCCGAGGGAGTACAGTCACTATTCCCGATCACACTATATCTCTTTGGCATGTTCATTTATTTTTTTAGAAATATAGAGAATTTCTTTCTGCGGCTTTAGATTAATTTTTTTTCTAACTTTATTCTTCCTTTCAAATACTTAGGGCCATGGAGGTAGGGGCTGTCTACAGATTTCCCTCCCATTCTAAACATCCATGGCTCAGGAGAAGCTTTTATTTATAGATAAAAGGTTGCTCTGGGCGGGATTTGAAGCCACAGTGTCAGGATTGCGATGCCCGATCGGACCAATCACATTAAACTTACGTCTGTAATCATATATCACAATAATCTACTTTAAATACTCCTTACAATATATTCAATTAAAAAAGACCCCCTTAATTAGAAAATTTCGGGAGGTGAGTACTCTTTCTAATCTAAGACATTTAGATAATTATTTAAGAATTTTTCAGCTGATAAGACATTCCTTTGCTTAGTAATAAACTTATTGTTCATTAATATTCAACGCAGATGCAAAGGGGTCGACCCTCATATGCGAGGGATAGATCCAGCGTTCCCCATTGTTTTGTTTTTTGAGTCCCCATGGGAACTTCATGCGGGAATTTCTTACGTTCATTGTTACGTAAAAGTGCTATTTTATCGTTCAGTATTTCCAACAAGTAGGTAATAGATTACACTAAGGCTCTATTCGCAGAAGTATTTTTGTTATACTTATATCTTAGTTAGCTTAGATTTACTCTCGTCATTTGAACAGTTAAGAGATTTGTTATGAGAATAGTAAATCAATTTTATTTTTATTGTATTGAAAGGAGAATAAGGCAGAGGCACCACGAAGAAATAGTGCAATACCCACATTATATCAATTTACATTAACAGGACTATCATTTTTATAAATTATGCTTTAAACGCCTTAAAAATGATTCTTTGCTGATTTTACTAAAAAAATTTCAAATTGATCACTTTTCAGCCCACCCATTCTCTACCCCTCGCTCTATTTTAGTTTTCCAGGGCGTCAACAAGTAGCGGTTGAATACACCCTCACACACAAACAAAAAAACAGCATATTTATAGCTTTTTTATAAGATCAGTGAAAGATCAAAGATTATTTTTTCTCGAAATTCACGTCATGATATATCAGAAGGAACATCTAAAATAGTTTATTTTAGCACGTCTCAAAATGTAAAACAGAACCTCCGGAATGATAACAAGCTAAAAACGGCCTAGCGAATTTCCTAAAAGAAAGGTAGCTAGTATAGTTGTTCTGGCGGTTTTCAAAAAGCAAAAAAAAATTAACACAACAAATATAAAACATTTGAAATTAGAAACATTAAGAAGTAGACAACATGCAAAATGGATCTAATAGAACAAAAAAAAAGTAAAAACAAGTCTCCACGAACAATAGACCATCAGGAGTTTAAAAAAAAAAAAAAAAAAAAGGTAAGACAAACTCATGGAGGATAAGATTTGTAACCGTTCAATAATAACATATACAGGCAACATTTCATCTTTGAAAAGCCTATTTAGGAAGCAGAAATGAAGGTACAGAGAATGGTTAGAGACAATGGTTAGACAAAGGGAGTGGTTAGAAGGGCATGAGAGCATGAAGAGACTGCACACGTGTCACGGATGGAGACAGGAGTGGCCTCTCGTAAATCGCGAGGAATAACCAACAGATATAAGGAGACCAGCGAAGACATGAGGGCCGAAAGCTAAACTTCTGTTTCCTGTGAAATCCCAGGCTATAGAGAATAAACAGTTCCTTTAAAAGAGGAAGAAGAAATTCTTAATAATGGCACCAGCTAAATAATGTACATGATTATTATGATATTTCATGCTTCGACAAAAATCATTAATAAAATCCACTTGAAGGGAAATTTAGTCAATTTCGCTGTTTGACTGACAGGACTTTATCTAAAATTGCTCAACTATTTTCCGGTTATTTCCTCATATACCCCGATCGGGTATAAAAACTAGTTTTCATTCCCTAGGAACTGTGAAAAAAAAAAAAAAGTTTTAATGGAGAGTGTTTGACCGTATAGATTATTAGCAGATATTATCCACCCTCGTTGTCCATTTCATAAATTTCTCCCAAATTTCCAAACCCTACCTCTCAGTTATGAATATGGGATCCTGGTGACATGTCGTTTCTTCTCGCCGTCAAGATAGGTAGGTGTGGTGAAGTAATTTTTCTACACAGTTGTTATAACATTACTTTCAGTTACGGCAATTACATGTTATAATAATGTAAATCATTTAATTTTTATGTTTTTCTTATGGAATTGTGTTTCAACAGCCCTGAAGATAATTGGCCATTGGCCTGAGGATAATGTCACATAACGTTGGCAGATAATTCAAAAATACACATTTTTTAAATTGTATTTACCTTGACCTATTCCCAACAAAATAACAACTACTAAAAAAGTTTTAAGAGTACGACATTATAGATCCCCTAGACAGTTAGTTTCCTGAAAATCTAATTTTATAAAACAGTACTGCGATTCTCTCTCAGTCGGTAAAACATGTTCATTAAAAAATAGAGAAAATGCTTGCATCTCATCAATGTAATACTTTTTTTTTTTTTTTTTTTTTTGCGTTTCAGAGTAAATAAAATGTATAATAAAAAAATATAAGGAATCAGGCCGGCACTTTCTCCATCCCCTTGAACGCACTGGGAAAGTTAAGAAAGCAGGCAAAGATTTCTCCACCGATTATGAGATCCACAATAATTGTTACTTACAGGAGCCCTTCGAGTGAAAACTTCTCAAGGTACAGGCTACAAAAAAACGAGGAGTATTTAAAAAATAAATATTCTCACAAGTGATGTCAGGCGTACATACTTTCTTAATTAAAATAGAAAAGTTATATCCGTCATATCACTGAACAAGTGAGCATATTTTGATGAAACTGACTCAACATTCGACAAATGCTATTGAAAGCAAATTCCTAAAGTCGCTTGAGAAATACCTCTTAGTTTGAAAGGTGCATAGAAATACAAAAGTGACAAATTTTAATTAGGATTATCAAATAATATCCATTATTACTTTGGATTCCTAACAGAGCAAGTAGAGCAGGCAGTGTAGGAGCACTAATCAGAATGTGACTGAGCTCCGAAGATGGAATAATGAGTCTGAAAGAATCATTTGCTACCAGAGTAAAATAAAAGGATAAATTTAATATTTTCCAGCCTTCATATTTACTATGGAAAGGTTCATTCACCAAGTTGTATACTAACTGAACCTTCATGCAAGAGATACGCTGGAACAAATTAAATTCATTAAAATTGGTTCAGAAGTTTTAAATTTCTTATGGAAAAGAGAATAATGGGAACTGGGACCACATTAGAAAGACAGTTTCGAAAACATTTATACTTATTTAGAGTTAGTCAAATGAAAATGGGGAGATTGCAGAAGAACAAAAATAATCCCTCAGGTAAAATATTTATTTGGTTGTGGTTTATTATCCCACGTAAATTATAACAATCAATGAGAGGGAATAGAATAAAAAAATCTATCTGTCCCAGCCAGGAATCGAACCCGGATCTTGTTTCCGGATTTAAGATCCGGGTTCGATTCCTGGCTGGGACGGATAGATTTTTTTATTCTATTCCCTCTCATTAATTGTTTATAATCCCTCAGGCTTTGAAGAGGAAGTTAAACGGAAGTTCTGCACTTCGTTTTGAGTTTAGTAAGCACATCGCCCAAGACCCAAGTAGATATTTGCGTATAAGTATAAAATGTATAAATAAAATGAAAAAATAAGAAAAACAATAAATAAATTTGATCTCGCTGAAAGGCGCTGACTTAGGGGAGGAGAATGAAAATGAGACGTTTGTGAATATCTTTCTTTGCAAACCTTTCGCTTTGGCTCGTAAAGTCATTGAACTATAAGAAATACCCAATTGCATAATATATTTTAACAAAAATCCTTCTAAAGAGTTTTAAAAAAAAGTTTTATGTTTATTAAAAAATAAAACAGAAACCTGAGTAACTTTCTGAGATTATTAATTACAATACAATTGACTAAACTTTAAACTTCTTCCTATCGACCAACTTTCGTTCAAAACGAACATTTCTTTTGAGGAAGAAACTTTATTATTCATTTTATTTTTAAGTCTTCGACACATGTGAGCTAGTAGACAGGAATATAAATTGTGTGTGCACATTCGAGGGGGATATCCAACCCTCACCATGTCTCTCCCTTGTGCGCGTGTTTGCCTGTGCTTGTGTGTGTAAGATAGAGAGAGAGAGAGAGAGAGAGAGAGAGAAAGAGAGAGATATAGGGCGACTATTTTTACTGGAAACTATTTTTAGAGCTCTTCGTTTGTTGGTAGTGTTCAAGAGGCTGGTAGTCATAGCGCGTAGTGTGAATCGTCTCGATTTTCAGTTCATATTCTCTCCAATATATCTCTCCAACTCCCAAGCACTAACAAACTAACCCACCCAAATCGCTGGCATCGTTTTACTAGGCAGTATTTATGAATATTTTAATTAAAAATCAGTATCCATTTCAGATTCATTTAAGTTTAATTTAAATGTCATTCTGTTTATTTGAGGTTCGCCTGAGAAAGAACTGATTCAAAAATTAACTCGCACAGTTTTGTCTCAAATGTTTTAGGTTACTCCTTTCAAAGTTATGAGCAAAATATAAATTATATGCTCTATAATAATAATATATATATATATATATATATATATATATATATATATATATATATATATATATATATATATATATATATATATATATATATATATATATATATATATATATATATATATATATATATATATATATATATATATATATATATATATATATATATATATATATATATATATATATATATATATATATATATATATATATATATATATATATATATATATATATATATATATATATATATATATATATATATANATAGGAAGTATATATAGAAAATGAAACACTCACGGCTGCGATACATAGTAATCAAGAACAGGTGGGATAGAGAGTGCAGTGCATGCATAAAAAGAAAAAATCACAAAAGCTTTTGTTTGGAATTTTTTCTTTTTGTGTGTGCACTGCACTCTCTATCCATCCCATCTTGTACTTGATTACTATATTATATATATATACAGACATAAACACACACGCATATACATATACAAATACACATTTGTTTCCAATAATTAGTACATATTATGATCTTGACCAAGCTTTAGAATCCATGATATCAGCTCATATGAAAAAATATAATTAAAAGATGATAAAGATATAATTTTTTTATATATGCGTGCGGGCGGTGTGTGTTTGTCTCTCTCTCTCTCTCTCTCTCTCTCTCTCTCTCTCTCTCTCTCTCTCTCTCTCTCTTCACTCTAATGTAGGATCTTTGGAAATCTGAAAAAAAACTTCCGAAGCCGTGGTTCCAACGTGAAGTAGTCAATTTCCCCGGGGGAGGTCTTGGCGAGAGCTAGCTGTCCTTGGCAACTGATAGAAACTCCCGCCATTCGGCATATCTATTGTGCACTTGCGAAATCCCCCACCGCGATAGCTGGTACTACGTGGCTGGGTTTCCCCCTCGCCCAAAGCAATCAAATTCGAAACGCGGGATTGGAGTATTGATCCAGTGCCTACTAGGTGATGAGAAGGGGGGAATAATCACGAGAAATGGAGCAATTACAGGTGAAGCAGCAACTACCGATTCTTAAATTACTATAACAATAAAATGAATACTATACAAAAAATGCAAGGGGGTTAGAAAGAAAAAAAAATCTTACTACCTCAGCCGGGGCACGATCCCGGGTCTTTTTTTTCCCAGACAGTTATGCTAACCACTACACCACCGAGACTAGCTGAGCGACTCAGGCGCTATTTTTTTTTTTTTTTTTTTCCCTCGATTAGTGAAAGAATACACTGCTTTGACCCTAGTTTTTCTCTGCTTCCAGTGTTGAGTTATATTTTAAATTTTAGAAATGTTGCCGGAAAAACAAATAAAAATTCAAATCAATTAACAATGTTACGGCATTTGGAAATTTCTTACACACATTTTAAGGAGATTTAAAAAAAAAATATTATTATCATTAAACAATAAATGCGAGGGAATAGAATAAAAAATTTATCCGTCCCAGACAGGACTCGAATCTGGATTCTCCTGCTTTCCGGGCCGGTATGCTTCCATTACACCACCTGGACGAGCCAGATAACTTACGGGAGAGCCTAACCTACGAGAAAGAAGAATATATCGTCTTATGCTCGTCGCAATATTTTTTATTCTATTCCCTTGCATTAATTGTTTAAATTTTACGTGGGATAATACACACCAAATAAATTATTATTTATTATTATCATTACTTTTACTATTAGGTTCAATTTACTCACAATTTTATGTCTATTCATGTTTTTCTGATATATTTTCCTCTTCTCTCCCGTTCTCTTCTTTGATGCTTCTGATTTCCATGTCTGCTTTCCTAGAGGTCCATTATGATGTTGACATCCGTTATTCTTCGGTAACNATTACTTTTACTAAGAAACAAAAAAAAAAACACATTTCGTTTGCGTGTACGTGAATAAATTTTAAAATCCACAATTTTAGGAGGATTATTTTATAAATAAATTTGCAAAAATTGTAAAGAAATAACAAACCATTATTTATTTTATTATTAATGACATTTATTTTCAGGAAAGTATATTTATTTGGTTGATCTCCAGGTAATTCAGGCAGGTCAAACCCGCTGCCTTTCTTCACTCAAGTCTGTTATTCTAAGACAGTCATTTTATATTAATAGGGATACTCCAAGAAAAGAGTAAATAATCCTGAGATAAATAACAGAAGAAACAGGGCAGCTTCTTTGCTGGATCTACCATGAATCCTATGAAAGTAAAATATTGCAATATTATTTTAAAATAAGTATTTAAAAAGAAATAAATTTAGTGGTAACAAGTTGACCATAGAGCTTTATGAGGAGAGGTTAGTCAGGGATTCCGACTTGTTAGCTGAAGAATTTGTAAAGAAAAAAGTTTTTTTTTTAAAGAGTTTTGACCTAAATTTGAGGCAATTAGTTATGATTTAGTTCCCTTAGAGCAGGAGTCACTCTTCCCCCATCACACAATTTATCCTTATGAAGGACTGCAATTCAGGTCAAAACGTTGTCAAAATAAAAAACTTTTTTGTTTACAAACCAGTTTTAATTCTTCAGCTCCCATGATCGAGCTGAAGATTCTTCAGCTCCCATTACAGCCCCAGGATGAAATGAGGCACAAACTATAAGTAATTAATGAAACCATTTTTCATCAGTAAATATATATCTTTTATTTCCAAACAGAGTAGCAGTTTAAACATAAGAATGCAGAGGGGAACAGTAATTAAAACGGAACGGAGAGTTGAAGAGCAGAGGGGATTTTATTCCAGACGGCTTTTGCAACAAATGGCCCGTAATGAGATACGGATGAGGGGTGGAGAAGGTGTTTGCCTTCTTAAAAAGGCGATCTGATTGGATCCAGTGAAAGAAGAAGTTAATTGAAGAGCACAGAGAGAGAGGGAGGGAGAGAGAGAGAGAGAGAGAGAGAGAGGGAGAGAGAGTGAGAGAGAGAGAAATCCAAGAGAAATTATACAATTTTGGGAGAGGATTCGACAGAATAATCAAGGGGAAACAAGTTAGCTAGATCGGACGAGAGGAGCGCTCTCAACTTTCTAATGCGATACAGAAGCGTTCTCTGCTGGACTCGCCTGGATCGGACTGAACTTTCCCGAGGATCTAGCTCTAGGGAGCAGTTCCCAAGAGCCTTTGAAGAATGTTCTACGGAGAGAACCAAACCAAACTAACGTAGACATTCAGCCTTATATATATATATATATATACCCTAGACAGTTAGTTTC
>KZ807229.1:384321-403278 GCA_000696205.2 Oncopeltus fasciatus
TATATATATATATATATTCAGCCTTAATAAGAAAAATATGAGTGTATGTAGGGGTTGAGTATTGATCATGATTTACTTATTGACTTTTAACTTCGACAAACGCAAAGGAGCTATGTAATAATCAAAAGGAGAGTTTGTTGACCGTAGATATTATTCTAAGATGATTTTAGTTGGGTTTCGGTCAAGGTAGATCCAAAAAACACAAATTTAAAAAATGTATTTTTTAATAAAGGATTATCTGCCAACAGATTTTTTGGATCTACCTTGACTGAACCCCAACTAAAATCATCTTAGAGGAGCTATGTAATGTTCCTCCCTTTCCAAGTAGAACAAATTCAATATTTTGTGTTATTGATACTCCGCGCAGACTTACATATTACAGATACATATATATAGTGAGAAGGATCGTTTCAATTTATCACTTCCCACACTCCGACGTCTCTATTGGAATAACGATTTCTTCTTCGAGATAGCGGTGTCCATTTTCTTCTCCCTATTTACTCGAGGACTCTCACTTTACGGCGGGAAGCGAATCGGATTTAAGCGTGAACTTTATGTTCCTCTCCCCCACCGTTTTCTTTTAAGAGACACCTGGCAGCTCAGATAACGGCAATGCTAACGTCATATGTGTTATTTAACAACCCCTCATTTAATAAAGAAATCATATTTTTTATACTATCTAATCCAAATATATAATAATTCATACCTAATAATACAATTGAAAAATTTCATTCAATCCTCATAATTTTTATTCGTAATTGAATGAATGAATGTATCCATTATTACACATACCGATAATAATATAAATAAATGTAACAACAGATATATTCGGGGCAGATGTTAGATAACATTATATTACGAACATGAATTCAACCAATGGAAAGCAAGGTTACATTGAGGGTTTCCAAAGGAAATCAAGGTTACAGAAAGGGTTATTCTACGCCTGAGAAAGTTTATTGAAATTGACAATCCATAGAACGTAGTGTTCTTGTAAGTCATGAAGTTATTTTGTGCTTTCCTGGGATGCACACTATTTCTGAGTAAGCCCCCGTACAGGTTTGTTACTTATTCGAGGATCGTTGGTATACAAACAAAATCATGGAATTATAAAAATCAAATGGTGGGACAAAGAAAATAAATAAACAAAAATTAAACTAAACATATGAATAACTAGTTTTAGAAGTTTTAGAAAATACATTTTTATTTTTTTAATTAATAAGTAAAACCGATTTTGCGTTTCTTAAAAACTAGTTAAAAAGATCACAAAGCAAAAGAAAAAATAAAAGGGAAATTTAGCAAATGCTCTTAGGGCCACTTCTGAAAATATATTTAATTTTTATGAGACAAGTTTAAAAATTGAATACTTTATTACCAAATAAAGGGTACTTAAGAATAAATAATGATTATATTATAAATAAAATAGGCTTCGTCTGCCAATGCGTATCTTAACTATTCAAGTAATTCAGTCTTTAATAGAAATTGTGGGCCTCTGAGATAAAAGTATATGTATAACATGAAATATGTAAAGAGGGTAGAAGTTATTCATTTAATAATAACAAACTAAATCTTGAGCAAAACGACCGGTTATTGTCAATAATATGCAGATAGCACACTTACTTATTGTAAATACTTGTAAAAATTTTAACTTGAATAGTATAATAGCTTTGAAAATTGTATTTTAACAAATCAATACCCAGCTTGAGGATTCTTGGTTATGGATAGGAATAGGTGATAAATACTGAAAAATATATATAATTTTCACTAAGAGACATTAAATACCAGTGAATAGTGGAAAAAGAAATTAACTATATTAACTACAATGCTAATTAGCTAAAATGATTTTAATTCTAGTTCATGTTCACGAGATGTGATAATAAATCCAAGACAAACATCATATCTAAGGTTATTAGACTGACCGATAAGCCTCAATCGATTATCACATCACAAATCGATTTACTCATCATTAAAATCAATATAAACACAACATTCGTTAATGAAAACTCAAAGCTTATTGTCATTGAAAGTTTTTATTTTTTTTATTTCAATTTTTAATTTATTCTAAGTTTACCACACAGGTAAATTTTATAAATTGTAAAAGGACATAAAATTTATGAAATCAAAAAAAAATAATGCTCTCAAAGTTGTTCTCTACAGAAAAAACACGCATACTCCAGTAAAAAAAACAGAACAATACAAAACATGAAGTGACTGAATGAATAATACAATTATCTAAAAGGTTTTTTTCCCTACCAATGAATATATAACTATCATACCTTCCATTATCCGTCTTCAGTGGTTTCTGCAAACCATCCTCCGTTGTCGAGCGCTTTTGGACATTGTCCATCTTCTTGGCCGAATACATGTGTTCACTGTCACTGTCTGTATTCAACTGTGTTTGTATTCTGCAGTGGAATACAGACAGTGACAGCGAACCCATGTATTCGGCCAAGAAGATGGACAATGTCCGAAAGCGCTCGCCAACTGAAGATGGTTTGCAGAAACCAATGAAGACGGATAATAGAAGGTATGATAATACAATTATCCATACAAAGCATATTTCTCACCCACATTCAGCCATTTCTTTGATCATTGACGACAAAGTCAATCGCTAAATATACAATAATTTTCTAGGCATATTCACCATATTCAGAACGGGTTATCTGAAAAGAATTGGAGTTGTGCGACATGAATGGGCTGTGTGGCGGTGGCAGAGCGCCAAGAAGATCAGCACCACGCAGGTACCGCCTAGTGGGGAGTCCCGTTAAAATGGAAATAACACAGCGGTGAAGCCTCTGATTCTGCCCCAACCACAACGCCCACCCCCTGCTCTGGGCGCCCAATCACCGACTTAGAGCCCAAGTCAGAATACCCCGACTTAGAGCTGACGGTAAATCCCACTGCTCAAGTCCCGCTTACGATGCCCAGAGTAAAAAAATATCAGTTATTGATGAAAAGTCCGCTACTATATGCATATAAGATTAGTAGGAGGAGATAGTAAGGGTTCGGTCAAAAGGTTTATTATTAAATAAAAACAAATTGGTCAACCAATTTGTTTTTATTTAAATACTGTATTAGTAGTGGAATTTAATCCCACATTAATTCTATACAATAAGTGCAAGGGAATAGAATTTAAAAAATCTTACCATCTCAGCCGGGACTCGAACCCGGATCTCCTACTTTCGGGCAAGCATACTTCCTTTGCACCACCGAGGCTAGCAAGATAATTCATTATATGGTACTCCCCGCACTCTACTGGGAGTATAAGCAGGATACCCGGGTTCGAGTCCCGGCTGAGGTGGTAAGATTTTTTTTTATTCTATTCCCTTGCATTTATTGAATATGGTTTTATTTTTGCCGCAGAGAGAGAGACACCATAGCGCGTGGTGAAATTCAGGCCGAAACGTTGACAAAAATAAAACCATATTGGTTCACCAATTTGTTTTTATTTAATAATAAACCTTTGACCGACTATCTCCTCCTGATCATTAACGGTCAACCAACATCCCATAGAAATAATTATATAAGATTATTTAAAAAAATATTACTAATACTATAATTAATACGTTCAACTGGAGAGTTTTTTTGACTGTAGATATTATTATTAGATGTTCATTGTTGGAGTTCGGTCAAGGTACACACAAAAAATACAATTTAAAAAATTTGTATTTTTAAATTATCTGCCAAAGTTTCGGCTTACATTGTAAGCCATCTTCAGGGCTATCATGAAGGCGAGAGGGGACGTCGTGTCACCAGGATCCCATTCAGTCATGAAAATGAACATTTATCTTAGCAGATTTTTTATATTTCATTAAAGCTCTATACAGTAATAGTAAATTTCTTAAGAGAAAAATTAGCAAAAACGCATGACCACTAAGCTTTGCTTTAGTCTGGAGTGGGGGGGGGGGATTATATTCCTAAATTTATGTTTAACAAATGTTTTTCATAAAAATGTCATAAGCCATAAAAAATTAAATTTTTACACATTTTTATTATTGTGGAAACAAAATTTTTTTATTTATATTCCTTACCATTTTTTCACTGTCAGAAGGTGAATCATTATAAGTATCCTCAAGCTTGGTACTTATTTATTTTAATTCTTAAAACTGAGATACCAACGATTCGGCATCCAATACAACTAATGTTAAAATATTTATAAGTTTTTTTACTTACATGGATATTTATATTGNGTGCATTTATCAATTATGCTACCGGGACCAGTCTGAAAAGTTACTAAATTCCCCGCACTAGTGTCGAGAGTCTAACCTCCGAGGTCAGGGGAAAAATTGTTAAACTTTACGTTGGATTATATACCACAAAAAAATAATAAAGTGCACTGATAGCAAACCATAGCATAACAGTTACATAATTTTGCAAATGACTTCCAATTTTATAGTAGCAATTAGCCTACAAACGTGTGTGTATAAGAGTTTTTCTAGCAAATATACACAAACTATATAGCTAAATAGTAAATAAACTATATAGTATAAATTCTCTTGTGTGGGAATAATCAAAAATATTTCTCAAATGACGTAGTATGGTTGGCATCTTGATGAAGGAAATATGCTTAAGTCAAATCCATATTAATAATTCATCTCGAAACCACAAAGTTAGAAATTTGTGAGATATTCTACGAGTGTCTGTACTAAATATAATCTGTAAACGTTGATTATACGAGGTATATTCACTTCAGTTCAAGCATCACATACGTAATATTACGTACATATTTTGTTTACTTAATCACAAATACGTCTTAACAAACTTACTGCATAAAATGAATAATATTCCTGAGGGGCGGTGGATTATGAATATGTAGATAGTTGATGACTCACGCAATCCTGGCATTAACGTTCCTTTTGAAGTTGGCGTAATTACTTCAATGTTCTTTTTCCTCCCACCTCGTCTTTTTTTCCCTTTCATGAAATCTTTGTGTTAAGTACTTTTTTTCTTTTTTTTTCACATTTTTTCCAGAGCCGTTCCATCGCATGCATGACGTACTATACTTGGTGGGGTATTTATGCACCCTCCCCTGTTCCTGGTCCTCCGCTAGACCCGGGAATCAATCTATACCCATCCACTCAAAGGGCTGAAGAAGATGTAGTCCTATGCGCTCTATTCTTAGAGGTGCGGTTCGATTAGTTCATTTATAGAACAAGGCTACAGCTGTTTCAGCAGAGTATTCTATTTAGTATTTCAGCCCGCAAAAAGACATCGTCAGCGTAATTTGTTTCCAACTACCTGTTCTCTATAGACTCAGCTATTTTAGTTTTAATTTTACATTTATCTTGATATTTTTTTTTTTTTTTTTTTTAATCTTGGCGAATTTTAGATATTAATTATTGTGATTTTTTACCTAACTAAAAAAATTAGTGTTATTGGAATTGTTGTCATTTACATCTGACCTTTCGACTTCCAACAAGAAGTAGAGAAGTGAAGGTCATATTTTGAATAATAAATGAAGTAGCCATTAGCCTGAAATATTCATTAAATATTTACTTTGATTGTTCAGAAGTTGAGGGAAGATAATGGTCTACTTATGAGTAGATGTTCTTTTTGCTGGGGTTCGATCAAAGTAGATCTAAAAAATAATTTTAAAAAATGTGTATTTTTTTAAAANTAATAATTAATATTAATAAAAACAAAAGAAGTTCTCGCGAATGTTAATAACTCTTGATATTAATATATTCTCGGCTCTATTTACTAAATATCGAAACTGAAAATATTAAAAAATATTTAAGAACAACACTAGTAAGGGAACAGAATAAAAAATCTGTCTCAGCCAGGACTCGAACCTGGATCTCCTGCTATCCGGGCCGGTGCATTTTCCACTTATGCTACCGAGACCAGTCTGATAAGTTATTGAATTCCCCGCACTAGCGTCGAGAGTCTAACCATCGAGGCCGACGAATATATCGTCTTATGCTTGGAGGAGCTGACATTTTTAAGCTGTTTAAATGACTAGTTATTTATTTATAAATTTTTAATTGTATAAATATTATTTTAATTTATTCTGTTCCCTTGCACTAATAATTTTTAAACTTTACGTTGGATTATATACCACAAAAAAATAATATTTAAAACACTAGTAAGGTTCATAGGCCTCTTCCTATCACTACTGGCCTAGAACCAACCTTAACGAATTCACCTTATCTTTATTATTAAATATATTATTATCATAAAATTCTAAATCTGCTGCAATCAAATTCTAAAATACTTCCCCGTAATTTTTTTCCCAGATCCTTTCTGTCCGAACCTCTAGATGGTGGACATACTCATAGCGCACACTGCCAATTATTTATAAATATTTGTTTGGTTGTGGTTTTTTATCCCACGTAAATTTTAAAATTTAATAAAGTAAATGACGAGAGTCGACAAAATGTATGACAATGTCAGCTATTTCGAGTTTAAGACGAAGTTCTCGTCTTTCTCGTAAGTTAGGCTCTCGCTAATGTAGAGGGAATTGAATGAGATAACTAGCTAGTCCTTGTGATGTAATGGATTTAGCATACCGGCCCGGATAGCAGGAGGTTCAGGTTCTATTCCTGGCGAGGACAGATAGATTTTTTTATTCTGCTCCCTCTCATTAAATTGTTATACTGCCAATTATTTTCAATCTTCAAACATGTACTTTAACGTAGCTTTGATTAAATAACATCCCTTAATGCCAAATGAAAATATCAGAGCTACATATAAGAATTAGAGAACATTAGAAATCAAGACGATTACAAGTCGTAAACGCATATTTATTAAATTATGAATAGCTATATTTATACGAACAAAACCGTTTAGGTAATCATTGAACACAAAACAATTTAAGGCAAAAAAAAAAAAATAAAAAAGAGAGAGCCACACCGGCAAGTATAATAAAGATTGTAAGCACCAAGTGTAGTACAGAATTTGAAACTGAGTTTCCAGTGCTTGAAAGGAGCAACAAAAAAAAAACACAATCATAAAATTTTAAATTTAAAATAAAAAGTCCAGTGAATGCTACATTATATATTTTCCAATGAAAAGTAGAATCGCGAAGTTCGAGCGACAGTACGCTTGGATTTAATCAGAATCTTTGTTCCAGGATCGTAATAATGAATGAGAGTGTTGTTTGACAACTTTTCGATACAGCCCTTTGACCATCCATTCCATATGTGATATAGGTGTAGAGGAGCGAATACAATGTGATATACCTAACCAAACACGTCATTACAAAGAGCTACTGTGTATACAACTAAAAACCTATTAAATTCACTTCCACAAGAGGCAGAGATGCCAGTGAACTGTCGGGTTAAAAAGTGGTTATCACCATAACCTGTGCATTCGTTGAAATGCGCTATTTTAGTGAGCCGCGGATGACCGCCCTACGCCCACCATCAGATATCAGCCCCCCCCCGCCTCTTGAATATTCAGGATATGTAAATGACCAGGAGGTGACGGTGGAGGGGAGAATTAATACGAGACTTAACATCTCGAACCTAGTGTGCTTCCAACAGACTACGATTTTCTTAGTGGAGCACCACCCACGACTGCTTAGAGAACGGTAGAATACATTTCCTCCGCCTTAAGTAATACATTAAATACATGTAAATAAAACAAAATGTATTTAGAGATTTCAGAAAATAATCAGCACAATAATTGTTTTTAACCATGATTTCCACTGTCATCATGGCGTGTGCTAGGCTATAACACTATTTTTAGTTATCATACCTTCTATTATAATAGATATATAGTATATAATNGACCTCTGAGGCAATACACTTTACAAATGTAATTTCTAGAGAAGAATTTCCAAATAATTTTGGTTTATACGTAACACAAATTGCACTGTTATAGACCTCCATTATCAATATATCATATGTGGTAAATAATCTAAAGGGTTATTATCACTACCAATGAATATAGAACTATAATACCTTCTATAATAATAGACGGATAATTATCCGTCTTCATTGGTTTCTTCAAAACCATCCTCCGCTGGCGAGCGCTTTCGGACATTGTCCATCTTCTTGGCCGAATACATGTGTTCAGTTGAATACAGACAGTGACCTGATCACGTATTTACAACTATTTGTGAACTATCAGGGCTTTATTCATCATTGTAAATTTCACTTCTAAAAAAATCAATCATCCACTCCAAATACATTTTATTTCATTTTATCCCTCTTTTTTTTTTCTTTATAAATTAAGCTTGAATGCTTATCGCTAAAGCGTTTTAAAAGACTTATCTTATCCAAGATAACTAAAAGCTTAAGAGATTTTAAACTAATTTATACTGATACATAAGCAAGTTCTTGTTTCATTCATAAAAGATAAATGAAACACTCATACGCCATAAGACAAGTGATTTTTGAAAGCAGGTGCTTAAAGAATAACTTCCAGGACAACAACTCTGTTCGTCCCGAACTAGGGCATCCAACTTGGAACAGTTCCTCGTGAAGTTGGTCACGTGGGAAGCTGAGTACTCAGTGGCCAGATTTTAACGTGTGACCTTGTGACATATTTCACTGATCCTCAAGTCGCTGTAAATCAAGCATCCGAGCCCAATTTAAATTCAAAACAATTTTGTAAATAAGTTGTTTATCTTCATTAGTCGGGAAAAAAAGAGTACTTATTATACAATGTAGTAGATTTTACAAGAATGTGTAATTTGTAAATTTATTAAACTGCTTTATAATTTTTTTTATTTCCGTTACATGATATATACTAAAATAAGAATTTGATTTTATCATGTAAATATGTCAAACTGTTTGGGAATTTTTCATTGTATCTCCTTGTAGATAGACTGGCTGGGCTACTTAATCTACATCTATATCTCTTTGAAGAAAATATTTTATAAATAAGACTTTTGATTGTTTTAAAGAACAAAAATATTTGTATTTACGAAAAATCTAGGTTTATTTTATGCAAATTCTAATGAGACAGACATCTTGTACATGTTTATCTATGTCTTTAAACCGTGGTGCATATATCTCGTAAATTTGTTTTCCGATACCTCTTCAAATAATATGACCTTCAAGGTCACGACGATTTTCATATATTATTACTTTAATCTTATCATTCGCCCCATTTCTTTAATGATATCCTAAGGTTTTGTATCAGAATATAAAAAAAGACCTACATGTTGATAAAAAGACATATTAATAGTTAAAAGTGTTATGTGCAATGAAAAACTTCATTATCCATATTCCTTTTTACTGAAGATTTTTTCACAGCAAGAGAAAGCTGACAATTAAATATATAAATACACACACACGCACACGCTTTTCAAAAATTATCGATCCCAAAATATTTAACATGCATGAGTAAATGGTCACTCTATTTGAAGACCGTGAATTTTGGGAAACTAAAATTTCTGTAATGATGTTTTAGCGAAATCAGCAAAGCCAAAACAGCTACAATGATCGTATTTAATCAATTAAATAATATATCTTAAGATTAAAATAAATAAAGTTCAGCTTAAAGATAAATAAAGCAGCGTTTAGTTTAATGGGGTATAACTTGATGGAGTTTATTTAAAAATAAACTTTCCGAAAATGCATTCAAATTTGTTCAGTAAGAGATTTTCGTTTTCGGCTGGCCTAATTTAGATACATATCACAACCTATTATCGCGAAAGTGTTTTATGCAGAGATATATAATTTAAGAGGGGTATACAAACGTACTCTTTCATTCGTAAGAGTGAAATGTATATACGTGTAAAAACATGTATTTATTGAGAAAATTTTCGAACTCTTGGAATAGTGCAAAAGCTTTCAAAGTTATATTACTTCACGATAATTGTTGACTTTGTACAAAATCTTCACAAAGAAAACAATTAATGAGAGGGAATAGAATATAAAAAACTATCTGTCCCAGCCAGGAATCGAACCTGGATCTCCTGCTATCCGGGCCGGTGTTCTTTCCAGTTATACTACCAGGACGTGCTAGTGGTCTTATTCAATTCCCTCTACACTAGCAAGAGTCTAACCCACGAGAAAGGCGAGAACTTCGTCTTGTACTCAAGGGAGCTGACATTGTCATACATTTTGTCGACTCTCGTCGTTTACTTTATTTAATTTTTTCTTTATAAATATTTAACTAGCACGTCCTGGTAGTATAACTGGAAAGTACACCGGCCCGGATAGCAGGAGATCCAGGTTCGATTCCTGGCTGGGACAGATAGTTTTTTATATTCTATTCCCTCTCATTAATTGTTTGAAATTTACGTGGGATAAAATACCACAACCAAATTAAATATTTACTTCACAAAGAAATATCATAATTAACTATTTTTACAGAGGACTCAATTGGCCCTCTAGAAAACATTTAGGAACCTCTGTGTGTTGAATTTTTAAAAATATAGATTAAAATGTCTTAGAAATTTAAATAAGATAATTGCCTGTTTGCACTCACCTAATATCGATCAATTTATTAAGTGAGCTGATCCGTGGAGAGTCTTGGGGTTGTCAGCATGCAGCGCCCTTCCGAGCTATCCCAGATCTACAAAAGGATAGGCAATCATTAATATAAAGATGAGGAGATATCATAAAACCAAACACATATTTGATATCCAATATGGAATTTAGTACAAAAAAACAAATATTCACCTTAATTAGTAGATTTGTTACATCTCTATATTTCACAAACCCAATTTACTAGTAAAAGCATGCATCCAAATATCCTTTGATGGGATTTTCATAATAGAATGCAGGAGTATACCAGCGTAAAGGGGTAGTGTGAGGGGTGAGAGGTAGAGGGAATACAACCGCCTTCAAGTTAATTTATCTGGATAAGTATAAGTCCAAATCACAGACGGGAGTAGAAGACTGAGTTAAAGTCTTAAACATCTTTTTAATCAGCACATTTTATGAATATTTTAAAAAACATGAATTATCACTTATTTTAATTTCCACATAAGGATTTATCTCCAAAACCCTCACCCCATTCATTCACTGCAAGTTTTTTGTCCCGATTTAGCGATTATAAAAATATAACTTTAATACTCAATAACTGATTCACAATTTTTAGTGAAAGGGAACAGAATACAAAATCTAACTGTCCCAGCCAGGACTCCAACCTAGATCTCCTGCTATCCGGGCCGGTGCACCTTCCATTTATTAAACTTATCAGACTTGTCTCGGTAGCATAATTGTTAAATGCACCGGCCCGGATAGCAGGAGATCCAGGTTCGGGTCCTGGCTGGGACAGTTAGATTTTTTTTTCTGTTCCCTTGCACTAAAAATTGCTAAAATTTACGTGGGATTAAATGCCACAAAAAAATATTTGTAAAATTAATAACTGATTAATTTTCTTTCAGAAAAAATCTTAATTGCATCTTCTATACCAATGATACGTAATATGACTAATAATACGTATTTTATTACAGTTTGAAAAAAGCGAACTTCAATAATCATTTTTTTTTTTTTTTTAATTTAAATTTAAGACCCTGACACTGCGGTACATACATTAGATATTTTTGGGAATGTTCTATTATTAATAAACGTTATTATAACGTTACAACACTTATTTTAGGATTTTAATATAGATTAATAAGTTATTAAATCCAAATAAGCTGCTCTTGACTTTACACAATAGGTATTTTTTGTTAAATTACGTAATCAAGAAATATTTATCGAGGCAGTTAAATAATCATAAACTCCAGGAATTCAAGTAAGTAAAATCTATCAATAGATTTGCCATCACTTTTGAAAAGTTTTTATTTAATTGACTTCTCCTAAAAGGGCGAAGAGGAAGGGATTTATTTATTTCTAGGCAACACGGACGATAAGAGTAGATAAAAGGGACATGCACGTGACGCTGTAGAATATGTTAGTTATGTTTCGCCGTGTTTCTGATGTCACAACATTCCCTTTTCTCCTAAAAGGGCAGCCGAAGGAATTATCTCACCTGTAGTTCCCTTTGACTCGAGAACTTTAATAGGGTATGGACTATTCTTCAGATGTCAGCGTTCTTTCCTCCAATTATCAGGTTGAAAATTGAATTTAACGGATGAAGGAAAACAAGAAATTCAGTTAACACCTTGAACAATTGAGAGACACGATGAGCACAAAAGATATACACTTTGATGTCACATTTGACGCCTCAAGGATAAATTTGACAGTCTCTTTGCCTTTATTGATTCTTCTCTTTCATAAACTACTCCTCCCGCCCGCAGAATATATAAGCAGGGCAGGCAGGAGGGTCTGCAACTCTATGCAATACTTAACATCAAGAAGAAGTTTGTCACGGTTTCATGTCCCAGAAACTTCATCGTGACTCAAGCTCCCAGCCAATGCACGTCGTTCTTCCTTCAAACTCCCTTCTCCTACATGTGTCAGTGTGTGTAGACTAACACATTTCGCTGAACTGAACTGGTGTATTGTGCCGATGAGGAATTCACGGTCTCATTTGGTATACCATCTCTCCGGCAACTCGACATTCAATAGAACACTTAATCTTAGGCTTACCAGAGAAAACTTTTTTTTAAAAAACTTTATTCTTAATTACATTCTGCACACTTTTGTTTAACTTGTAATGTGCTGGTTAATAGAAATAAATACACACACACGCACACGCTTTTCAAAAATTATCGATCCCAAAATATTTAACATGCATGAGTAAATGGTCACTCTATTTGAAGACCGTGAATTTTGGGAAACTAAAATTTCTGTAATGATGTTTTAGCGAAANATAATAAATAAAAAATAAATGTAAATAATAAAATAAAATCACTATTTACAATATTTACAATTGTTTGTTCCAGAGAAAACTAGTAACACAAAAAAGAGAGTATCTGATGATAAATAATAACTCTAATTTATCCTCAAAGTATAATCTTTTAATGTTAGAGTGACACAATTACAGACAGGACATTCGCTTGAAATTAAGGTCGTAATACTTTAACTTTTAAATGAAAAAAAATCAGGGTTTTTTTCTCAGTACTTTGTTCGTTAGAAGAGTCATACATTTTCCATTAATTCTTCATTTTCCATACTTAAGAAATAAAGTCAAACTCTATTTAACCAATGTTGTATTTTAGCCAACCGATGTTTTTAGGTAATTTATACTCACCTAAGACATTTCTGAAGATATATTACACTCTTTTTAAATTACTAGTGTTATTTTCTGTATTCAGGTAATCAACAATTCCTTTAAATTAATAATTCAATTGTGAAAAGATAACATTTCAGAAAAAAGAAGGGTTAATTATTCGCTCTTGTTTCTCGGATGTTCAATCTTATAAACAAAACATTATTTAATTAAAGAGTTAATCTTTAACAATAAATTCGCCCTTATTTAAAAGAATAAGTAATTTAAGATAAGCAATATTGTATGAAAAAAGTTAAATGTATATATATATATATATATAAACTATTGTTATACAGTTAACTATCCCGTCGGTAAGTGGAGCTGTAGTGTGTTATTTCGGAATGGTTAGGATTTTCGAGTGAAGTCCTGATAAAGGGTTGCACCAAATTGAAAAGTCCATACTTCGCACAAAATTCTTTTATTTTATTAGCTGTGCGCTTTCGAGATATACTCCCACTAACTGAGCTCAGAAATCTCTCAGATTAGTGGTTTTAAAATAAAGTGAGGTTCATGTTAATAGTTATTATTAAAATCATCAGTAGAGGTACAAATCGGAAGTCAACGGAAATCCTTAAGTGGCTCAACATACGTCTTCCTTGGCTTTGTCGGTAGACTGAAACTTCCATTCTGTTTGAGTATTGCTTTCAGAGCAATATGATTCATTTGCGAGTAATTCACACGCCCCCCTACCCAAACAAATAAGTTAACGCCATAACTCTAGTATCTAATGCGCTGAACACTAAAACCCACTACAGAAGGTCCAATGAGGTAATATCAAATGTTCTTCTACCCTAAGAACGGATAGAATTATGTTTGGGAACTGGTGATTTGCAGCGGCCACTAGAACAGTGACTAGAGGAGCTATATTTAGTCCATGCGCGAATCACACAGCGAAATGAACAAATTACTTCATTCACTATTTAGCAATTACTCGTTTCCGAACTGCGTATAGATCCTTTGCAGTGCAACGATATCATGTCCTTCATAGTTCGTGTTTTGAACGCGAAAAATATTACCATCACTATCTTAAAAAAAAAAAAAAATGGTATATTCTAGCCTATATTCCTTTGTTTGATTATACATAAATATTAAAAATATATGGTTGGAGGTTCGTTGACCTGACGGTCATATGGTGGAGAAATTATTCAGGTTTTCGGCCAGGTCGAGAAAAATAAAATAATCTAAAATTTTCGGGTAATTATTTAATTATTGCCGACGTTTCGACTAAACTTATAAGTCATCATCAGGGCTATAGGGATGTCTGGAGAGATCTCAGTTCAATTCCAACTATAGCGCTAAATGCGATTCTTAAAGAAAGATATGGTCTTTATTGCCCCCTTGATTATTTGCAGAATCATTGTCGGCTTCCAAGAGATCCTTACCTCAGGAAATGTCAGTCGCAAGCCCGCATTATCGGATCTCGCAATCCTGGCAATGTGGGAGCAGGGGTCTTGGAGCAGTAAGCAGAAAGATGCATTAGCATATTCCCCAGTTTCGACATAGATCGCGTTTGCTTTACCAGGAGTAAAGACTGTTCACACGCAAAATAATCTGCGCTATCGACTGATATTTAATATCTTGATAGACGATAGAGGATTTGATGCATTTAAATTAAAAACAAGTATGTATTAAAATTAATTATTTGTTTACCAGGCATATCCAACCAATTTCCCATAAACACACACGCCCATCCCCTATATATATATGGTGGGGGGGAAGGGATTCGTTTTAACTATTAATAAGGGCAGTAAGCAACTAGAAAGCTATTATTTGCCATCATCTAATTAAGAACGATTCTAACTTTCATTGAAAATTGAATTATGAAATCACAGGACATTTGCATGCCCCGTTCGCAATCACATAGATGCATCTGTTGATAAATAATGGGTGTCCCAAAATTAACGCAAGATTTGAATTAAAAAGAAAACACAGTTTTTAGTCATTTTATTGTTGTTGTTTTTTTTTTTTATTGAATCATAAATTACAGAGAATAGGGTTATTTATGGAATAACATATCGGGAAAATGTGATGTTAACGCAATAACTATTGTAAAAATACAATAGCCCATGAAACAATTCAATTATTGCATGAGACATTTCCAGGTCGTGTACTTTCTCGTTTCGGTGATCAGAATTAGCCCCTAGATCGTGTAGTTTTACATAATCAGATTTATTTTTATGGGGTTGATTGAAATCACAGGTCTATGTCAACAAGCCGAAAACCACCCGTACATTAAAGGAGGAGATTCAACGTTGCATCAAAAAAAATTCAGCCACATTAATGCGAAATGGTAATGGAAAACTTCGACAAACGCGTGTGCATGTGCATGCAAAGCCGTGGAGGCCATTTGCCCGATGTGTTATTCCATAAACAACCCTTTTTTATATACTTTATAATTCGGTCTAAAAACTGTGTTTTCTTTTTAATTCAAATCTAGCGTTAATTTTGGGAAACCCTTTCTTAACAGGAAGGGAAATATTCCAGTGGAAAATGTGGCGGAGACACCGTCATCAGGTCCCAGGCAGGTGAATGGGAAGAATCTACGCGGCTATCTCAAGAAGATTGTGGGGATAAGAAAAAAAAGAAAATAAAACGAGAAAAAAAAAGGTTGGGCAGAAGAAGATGGTGGAGCTCTCCCCGACTACCGCTCGGCGTAACGGTGCAGCGAGGGGGTAACCGCAATCCAGCTCACTTTCCTTGCCTCTCAGCCACTCTCTTCTCTAACCTTTCCTTTCGTTCACTGCCGAATATATCTCGAACGGATAATATACATAATACCACAGTTTCGTGCAATTTAATGTAACCTCTTCAGTCAAATACTTTTGTCGGTGTATGTAAAATAAGCATTGTCTTGTAAATTGCTATTACCAAACGATGGAGATTTCATTTAGCTTCACTATAACTGGGTTATAAGATAAGAGTTAAAGTACGGATATATCGGTAACATATGAGGTCGATCATTGAGATGATAAGGGATTCACGGAGTGATTATTTAATAGCGATACAGGGGGTCCGAGCAAAAATATAAAAAAATGAGGGTTTTTGGGAAAGATGTATTCCATTGTTAGAAAAGCTTCTTTGAGTTAATACGCTCAAAAGAAGGTATAAGCAGAATCGTTAAAGGTATTTTCTATATTAAACATTATCTTATTATCTTGAGAATGTATGGATGATCAAAAAGCTTCTAAACTTAGTTTGGTTAGCTGAGACCTCTCAGTCTATATTGACAAATATTCAATGTGTATTGTCTATAAGAAGGGACTTATCGTCCTAACATAAAGTAATAAAGTCTCTCTCTCTCTCTCTCTCTCTCTCTCTCTCTCTCTCTCACACACACACACACACACACACACACACACACACACACACACACACACACACACACACACACACACACACACACACACTCATAAAACACGCGTACTCATGCAAAAGGGAAATCATAAAGTAATACAATATTATATAAAACTAGAAGATTCTATAGGGGTAAATATTTAAGACCGTTTGGCAAAATATCAATTAAAAAGCATTGAGGAAATAATCATATTAATGAATAGCTAAGCATCAATGACACTACAATTTTCTGCTAAGTATTAGTAGGACCATAAAGAGTTTTACTAGGCAGAAATAAATAAAATACTACAAGAAATATCATAAGGCAATCTCCTTTACATTTTATTTTTTACCATTAAAATCAGTGAACCTCATAATTTATAATTTCATGAAATACTTCACTCGTTCAACAGAACAATGGAAGATAAATGACAATAATAGATAGTCATATAAATTATAATCAATTGAATAATCTTAGTTAATAAAACGGGATACGAGATTCGTTGATTTAGTTTTAATTTAAAACATAATTTGTAAAAGAAAAAAATAAGTTGGCTCACGAAATATATTTTCATTTAAAACTCAACTGAATCCCGTCCTAAACAAAGATTCCTTAATTTATATATTTACTTATTATCATCCGGTCGTATTCCTGATATGCAACTTGTAAACAATGATTTACAACAATGTAGCACATAGGTCAATTTTTCTGAATGAATAAAATATAGGCGGTCTAGAAAATCAGTTTCATCAACAAAGCAACTCTCTATTGGACAGCTTTAAAAGACGAACAAAAATATTTTCAAAAACAAAGAAATGGGGGTCAGGCAAAAACACATAAGTTGTCAGTGACATGCCGACATCGGTATCTACATATAAGAGGCAAACCTATGAAAAAGTGTTCACGTAGGCTTCGACGGTCGTCAGATGTATTTACCGTTTCTTCTTCCGGGTTGGACCGTGTCAAATTGTTGTTATTTGCCGAGCTTTCGCACATCGTGTGATGGCTTCTTCAGGGCTGAAAAGAGAATGTAATAAGTAAATATTATTCTTATTGTGGTATTTTATTACATTCTCTTTTCAGCCCTGAAGAAGCCATCACATGATGTGCGAAAGCTCGGCAAATAACAAAAACTTGACAAGGTCCAACCCGGAAGAAGAAACGGTAAATACTATGGAAAAGTGTTTACTCAAAGAAACCCTTCAAGTGTAAATTTTCCCTATCGGAAGGGTGAACAAAAAGAGGGAAGAGCCATCACAAAGAGTATCTCAAACTTGGCTAACAACAAGAGGAGGATGAATAAAGATTGCCTACGAGAGATTGTTTGGGTGTGGGGGGGAACGAGAACAGGTCTCAAATTCCCAGCTGTATCAATTAATTTAGCGGGGGACAGGGGGGTGAGGGGCTCCAGCCCGCGCCCCACATCGACCGTGAGGGTGGAGAGACCCCCCCAACCAGCAGAGGGAATGTTTAGTACGCACCTTATCTGAATGGCGAAGGAATTCCGCTCTGGCCCACAGAAGAAAAACTTACCGCAGAATTTAATTGGAAACTCTCAAGTTTTTAGGGGGGTTCGGATGGGGTGGGGTACTCAACCTTCTAGACACATTTATAAAGATCTTCCACGTATAAAAAATATAGAACGGGCTCAATATTAAACTTTTTTTTTTTTAAAGATTTGAGAGTTTTTTTAAATAGAAATCTCAGCCTGAATAGTTCGATTTCCTTGAAGATACATTATTTTTATAGAATTCATAAATTGTTAGAGTAGTAGTTACTACTGCCAAAAAATAAAGAGAGCTTATTCTTCTTTACAATTTAAATGCAAGGGAATAGAATAAAAAATCTGTCTCAGCCAGGGCTCGAACCTGGATCTCTTGCTATCTGGGCCAACGCGTTAGCCAAGGGATTTTTTATTCTATTCCCTTGCATTTAATTGTTTCAAAACTACGTGGGGTAAATTACCACAATAAAAATAATATTTACTTATTCTTCTGTTCTTCTCAATAATCAATAGTAGATTGTTTAAATATAAATGAGTCTTACGGCGATGGCTACCTGGTCGTATGAATAACGGACAAGTACCAGTTTGTCGAGTATTTATCCTTGAACTTTAAAAATAAAAATGAATTATTCTTAAGGCCGATTTCTCGAATTCATTACAGTTTCTGTTTATTTTCTGATTTATCTCAATTTATGCCCCAAGCTTGTCTACAGATGGTCAACAAAGGAGTTGTGCTAACTAAGCAGATTTTCCTTGCTTCATTAAGGCTGGACATTGGCGGAGATTGGCGGCCCTCTAAGCTGGAGAGAGCAATGCGCGTAAAACCGAATGACGAATAACCTTGGTCGGGAAGAAAGAGTGTTGGAAGTACTCTTCATAGTAACATTCGTAAATATCTTCCTTCGCAAGCGAATTACATAATAATAATATATATATAATATAAACGTTAAAAAATAAAAAATTTAGTTCAAGAAATTTGATATTGTTTAAACTTTTTCAATACTCAAATGACAACGGAAAAATTACGATTAAACATGTACTTCCTCTGACCCCCCCCCCCCTT
>KZ807229.1:403494-416603 GCA_000696205.2 Oncopeltus fasciatus
TTTTTATTTCTGGTTTGGGGGGGGGGGGGGGGCGGATATTCGCCTCGCTTCGCAAATATCCGGGGTAGGGGGTAGCCACACCCCCACCCCTCCTTCCTCAGTGCCACTACCTCGAGAAAAAAAAAAAAGAAGAAAAAAGGCCTACGGACTGGAAGGGCAGATCAGTGGTATGAAAAAAAAAAAAGGAAAAAAAAAAAAAAAAAAACCTTCCCAAAAATCTAAAAGAAAAGTGGATGGGTGTATCTTATCTTTACAAGCAATATATCTTATCAGGGTACTTATATTCACAGGCAGCATATCTTATCAGGGTACTTATATTCACAGGCAGCATATCTTATCAGGGTACTTATATTTTACCCTTCACCTAAGTACAAGTAGAATCTGGACCAGCCTTTAATCGGAAGTAAGGTAAATCCAAACATTTGAATTGCACAAATTTTTTTTTTTTTTTTTAATTTTCAAAATAATTTTCATGTCACTGTCATGCTGAAATTCAACAAGCAGCATCTCATCTATTATGTCAATTCTATTCCAATGGGCCGGCTGAATCACAAATCTGTCAGAAAACCCCCTTCTAAATAATTAAAGAACCAAAATGTTCTTAGGACAAAATCAATGAACTTTTTAGAATTTAGCATTAGTCCTTTTTTGGTCCAATGTTTGAAATTTCTGGAAGAATTTGCAATTTTTGGTCTAACAAATGACTATGTTTTTGAAGCAGTGCATCATCTGAGAAAACTATACAAGTATTCCTTTTTATAGATAAGAGTGAGTAATTTTTTTTGGAGAAGAGAAACTTCTTCTTTTTGGCGTAAAATATATGTCCACTATAATTAGGCACCTTTGAAACATAAATAAAAAATGAGTTAGGTAAATAAAAAACATAAAATGAGACCAATGGCCCTATCTCAAATTATTATACTAAAAAATCTTTTAATTCTGAATGCAAAAATATAGCCTAAAATATAAGAAGAAAATGTAAAAAACAACAAGAGGAAAAATCGGTTGAGAAACAAGTAAAAATCTAAAACAATGTAGAGTACATTGTTTAGATTTTTAAAGGATAACGGATTTATTTTATTTTTACAACTGATAACAGGGCATAACCTTACTGAAACTTCCTTAATAATGAATTTAATTTTTTTTTTTTTTAATTGCGAAAACTAAAATGAGTACTGACAAAAGATAAAGTGTGTATAATTTTTGAATGGACCATCCATATTTATAGCTTTTCTCAGTCAATAAAAGATCAGTCAATAAATTTCTCAAAACTTGCATCTAGCTATGACTTGAACAGCTTTAATTCTCTACGCAAATATGCAAAAAGCCAAACAAGCTTGCGGATTCTTATCTAATCATTTACTCAATGCCAATAAGATTGAAGTTTTTCTTACAAGCCAGAGGAGGAAATGGGAGTGAAAGTTAGTTCGGAAAGGCTGGCTGTAGGCTGTTTGGGAGGAAGGTTTTGGGTGTTCAATTTCCACAGGTTCAGTTTGCATTATCTCCTTAAACAAGAGTTTTTCGTGAAAATTGCATAAAAGCTGAACTTTTAGAAGTTTTCTTCTCTAACCTTATATTACGTTTTGCATGCTAAAAGATTTTTATGTAAAATAATAATTATAAGGCACCCATATTATTATATAACAGATTTACCATTTGTGTCACATTTAATCCTTCCTCTCCCGGTCAATTTAAACTTTGATCGAACTAAATCAAGTGTAAGCAGAAAGAAACTTTCCTAAACACCGAATTTGGTATTTTGGGGCGGTCGGAATGAGTACACACATACCGAACGGATCATAATTTCGGCTTCTCGTAAGTAGACTAGGTTGAGAAGTTCCTCAAAAGCCGCGTCAAGTTATCAACCTTGTGAGGCAGGCGGCAATGGCACACTGCCAGACACACTTAGTTACACAGCTTGGACATGTTTGAAATAGGCAATGTACAAAAATTTAACAATCGCCATGGCGCTTTGGCGGAATAGAAAACAATTATATGGCTTCAAAGCCTTCTCAAAAACCCAGGCCTTGTTCAACGAAGCCCGTCAGAAATTAGTGCTAAATTATAGAACAAACAGTAGAAAGAAGAAAGAAAAAAAAAAGCCCAGGTGGAATACGTGTTGAGCCTGTGTTTATTCTTTCATAAAGAAGGCGTGTGGTCCTGCACACCCATCTGGCCACCTGATGTTTTCCCATTCAATGAAGAATTGAGGCGTTCCCGTTGAAAAAGAGGTAAGTGTCAAAAAATAGAAATATTAGTTTTTTCACAGAAAAGAATCTATGCTCCAAGGCCAATTTCCCTGAAAAAGAGGTAAGTTCCTAACTGTCTTGGTTTGGCTCCAAAAAATTCCAACAGATGGCACTCGGGGTACCGCAAACAGTTTTGGCTTTGAGAAGGAGGAAAGTGCTAACATCAACAATAACTGTTGATGTTAGCACTTACCTCCTTTTCAACGGGAACGCCTCAATTGTTCCCAATTAGGGTTGGGTGCACCCCTAAGGAATCCTCTGGGTTGTCATTACAATCAGAAGCGCAGAAAGAAAGAAATCCACTCTGGACCTTTGGCTGAGGAGTCCGGTAGCTCAACCAGCAGACGTCTCCATTGACCAAGCGATAGCACGAGAGGGAAATGCTTGCGGTGATAGCTAGCTAGGTGGGAAAGGTGTAGACATTTGAGGACGACACCCAAAGTGGAAGTAGCGCTAGGACCAAATCCACCCCTGGAGTAGGAAGTCATCGGCTAAGGAGCCTTTGTATATTTCATCGATCTCGGAGACAAGTTCATTCAACCTAGAGGACGGCCTCCGGCTCTCTTTTGTAGGTCAGTTATCACGGCCTTTCTCTCGCCCCCACCCCCACCCCCACCCCCACCCTTCTCCACTCTGGAGCCGTCCTCCCTTTGTGGGGGGATTGTTCATTTTCCTTTAATCGCAGCTTGCATTTTCACATTACGCAGTAAACATCTTTAAACCGACAAGAATAACCAAAGGGAAGAAAAAACTCGAGCATTTATATTGTGATAAGAGAAGGGGTTGCATAAAATAAGCAGATTTATATTTAATTTATATTGAATATAAATTTCGTTGAAATTTAAAATATAATAGTAATTTGATCTTATAATAGCCGAAATAAGCAATGACTATAAAATGGTGGCTAAAGAGGTGGTTGATTTTAGACTTACCGAAAGGAGAAAAGATGGCCGTTCAATTCTTATATATTTTCTCAACATGTGCATTTCGTACAAATGCAATAGATCGTAAAGATGTAAAATGTGTTTTATTTATTTTCTATAAATTAAGTACACAGACTAAAACAGCTATTAAAGTTTTTATAATAAGTTTTCCTTTAAAATATCCTTGCAAGCTTTTCTGAAGAAATCAAACGCTTGAAAGACTCAACTAAAGCATGTTCAAAAGGAGTATGTTCCGAGTCATGGAAATGTGAACTTAGGGACAGGACGTCCTCTCTCATCTTCATGATAGCCCTGAAGATGACTTACAATATAAGCCGAAACGTTGGCAGACAATCCTTTATTAAAAAATACATTTTTTAAATTTGTGTTTTTTGGATCTACCTTGACCGAACCCCAACTAAAATCATCTTAGGGCCAACTAAAGTATTTTTTTTTTTTTTTTTAAAGAGAGACGCAACTCATAATTTCAAGTAGGGAAATTTAGCTGCTCATGTAGATAATATAATTTGACTTTTGACCAACTTCAAGTAGCTAAAAATATGGCGTGTTCATGTACATATATGTAGGTGCGAGTATGCTAGCGTACTCTAGCGTCGGCATTTCATAAAAAAAGAAATAAAATTCATCATTGAAGATATTTTCTTTTACAGTTTGATGATTTCATTTATGGCTGAATGACGTCGTTAGGGAGAGGAGGAGGAGAGGGGGTGTGAAGAAGATCAAATTAAAAAGCCACCAATATTTGTTACTGTTGGAGATACGAAATAATGTATAGAACAAAACATGAGTAAAATATAATTGAGCGAAATTCTTATTTTATAGTATTTTACAAAAAGTATAAATTGAGATAAATATTTAAGATGGTGGGTGGTTGGCAGGCCGTCAATTATTATGCTAGAGAAATTAGTCAGAGATTTGGCCAGGATCAAAAAAATAAAATACTCCAAAATTGTTGGGTAATTTTTTTTATTATTGGCGACGCTTCGACTTGACTGGTAAGTCATCATCAGGGCGATAGTGATGTCTGGGGAGATCTCCGAGGGAGGATTATGGTCACATCACAGAGTGCAGAACTAAAGTTCCGTGAATGGTTTAGTTCTAAACTCGGAGATGTGACAATAAACCTCTCTCGTGGATCTCCCCAGACATCACTATATTCCTGATCATGACTTACAAATCGAAACGTTGCAATAATAAAATAATTGCCTAACAATTTAGGAATATTTTATTTTTCTTATCCAGGCCGTATATTAACTATTAACATTTATTAAGGAAGATATTTACGAATATAACTACGAAGGCTGAGCTTATTTACTTTTATAACCAACTCCGACTTAACGTCTCGTACATGCCTATCCCATTGAAACATGGTACATCCGCTTAGTTCAGTTAGTCCTATAAGGCGCGTTTTTCCTTTCTTATTAAATATCATTATATAAATTAATAGAGCAAATACGTGCGAAAATTACATGTCATTCCATGAATGTTGTACTTTTCAGTAAAAAAATAATGTATAATATAACGACGAAGATGTAAAAATTTGTCAATTTCGACTATTTTAAAAATGTATAGAACAAAACATGAGTAAAATGTAATTGATCGAAATTTTTATTTTATAATATTTTACAAAAAGTATAAATTGAGATAAATATTTAAGATGGTGGGTGGTTGGTTCATCGTCAAGTATTGTGCCTGAGAAATAATCATGTTTTCGGCGATGGTGAGAAAAATAAAATACTTGAAAATTATTGGGTAATTATTTCATTATTGCCAACGTTTAGACTTAACTTGTAAGTCATCATCAGGGACTATAAAGATGTCTGGAGATATCTCCGAGAGATCTGCAGTCTGAGATGTTACATTCTGTTAATACCTTATTATCAGAAGGTAACATCTCAGACTGCAGAACTTAAGTTTCGAGAATGGGATCCCTCTCCCCCTCAATTTATTTTGGCCAAGACGTAATTTTAAAATTGCTGATACTGGAATGTGTAAAACAAACACGTAAATAGTGTGGAAACCCGAGCAGCCCTCATGGAATATTTAATGTCCATAGAATGAATAAGGAAAACTTTCTTGTACACGGGAATCTACACGAGACGAATACCAAAGAGGTATAATACATTACATCTTTAATGGAAGATTGTTGGCATCCAGCGAGATCAAAGTAAGGGGAGCGTGAAGTGAGTAATCGATTTTTCGGGCTACGAGGTTGCCAACCCCACGTCCGTGGCCCCCTTTTATCTATCACCAAGAGCAGAGACGAAATTCCGCCGCTGAATGATTAAACATTCTGCAAACACTGGATCAGAACTACTAATCTAAATGCTTACATTCGTCTGAAGGATTCCACTGAACGGGATGTCGAAAATATACATAAGTCGGTCATGGAGGAGGTGAGTTAGTTAAATATTTAATTTGTTTGTGGTATTTTATTCCACGTAAATTTCAAACAATTAATGAGAGGGAATAGAACATAAAAAACTATCTGTCCCAGCCAGGAATCGAACCTGGATCTCCTGCTATCCGGGCCGGTGTACTTGCCAGTTATACCACCAGGACGCGTTAGTTGTCTTATTCAATTCCCTCTACAAGGCACGTCCTGGTAGTATAACTGGAAAGTACACCGGCCCGGATAGCAGGAGATCCAGGTTCGAGTCCTGGCTGGGACAGATAGTTTTTTATATTCTATTCCCTCTCATTAATTGTTTGAGTTAGTTAAGTATTTTTTCTTAAAGAATGACATTAATAAGAAATAAATCACAAATTTAATTATAAAATCGATAAACAATGGAAGGGAGATTATAAACTAGAAAAGGCTGGCCCTAGACGTATTATTATCTTCAACTATTATTTTCTACAAGTGGCTTTAATATAAAACGAATAATACTGATTTTTGAAGATTTTGCTTTAAGGAAAGAACCAACAAGTTCTTCAAGGAGCATGATCAAAATAAACACTTCTAGAGAGTTACTTGTAGTTAAGTTCAGAAATGCAGGTGCCATAAGACTTATTGTAAAGCAGAGTAACGGTGCTCACTCTGGGGAAACTCCCCCTCTCCATCGGGTCCTCCCCCTTCATCCCTTAATGAAGGAGAAAAAGAGGCTTCAAACTGTGAAGAGGGATGTACATGCTTGGAATAGGATGAAATCAGCTGAAAAAGTGGGGTCGTAACTCGAACTCCCGGAGCATCCTGCAATAATATGGCGTACCTTGTGAGGAAATCATCTTCATGCAAGTACCTTATGACGTTTCGAAAATTTTTTTTCAATTCTCAACCGATCTGTCTTATGAGAAGCTAAAGTTATGAACCGTTCAACTAAATATACTTCAAGCGACCGCAGTTTTTGAAAAAAAAATTTCATTATTNTCGTAAATATCTTCCTTCGCAAGCGAATTACATAATAATAATATATATATAATATAAACGTTAAAAAATAAAAAATTTAGTTCAAGAAATTTGATATTGTTTAAACTTTTTCAATACTCAAATGACAACGGAAAAATTACGATTAAACATGTACTTCCTCTGACCCCCCCCCCCCTTCACTTTCCGTCATCCGTTTTCAACATATTTATTTAACATGCAATGAAAACTCTAAATATTTTTATACTTTAAAAATTACAGTTCTCACCCAATTAATTCAAAATTACATTCTTAAATGTCTTTCTTATTTTTTTTTGTTTGAGTATAAAGAGGTTAAAAAATGAGTTTTCTACACTATTATGATTCAAAAACATTTAGTAACGCTAATAATAATAACGAGGATATAAAGTTTTTAAATTAAGGTCCCCCCCCCCCCACCATCAAGACTTAAGTCATTGACGCACTCATATAGCGCTTTGCAAAAAGAATCTTAAAATACCGAATTTTTCAAGTGTGGTGCGCCTTCCATTTATTAAACTTATCAGACTTGTCTCGGTAGCATAATTGTTAAATGCACCGGCCCGGATAGCAGGAGATCCAGGTTCGAGTCCTGGCTGGGACAGATAGTTTTTTATATTCTATTCCCTCTCATTAATTGTTTGAGTTAGTTAAGTATTTTTTCTTAAAGAATGACATTAATAAGAAATAAATCACAAATTTAATTATAAAATCGATAAACAATGGAAGGGAGATTATAAACTAGAAAAGGCTGGCCCTAGACGTATTATTATCTTCAACTATTATTTTCTACAAGTGGCTTTAATATAAAACGAATAATACTGATTTTTGAAGATTTTGCTTTAAGGAAAGAACCAACAAGTTCTTCAAGGAGCATGATCAAAATAAACACTTCTAGAGAGTTACTTGTAGTTAAGTTCAGAAATGCAGGTGCCATAAGACTTATTGTAAAGCAGAGTAACGGTGCTCACTCTGGGGAAACTCCCCCTCTCCATCGGGTCCTCCCCCTTCATCCCTTAATGAAGGAGAAAAAGAGGCTTCAAACTGTGAAGAGGGATGTACATGCTTGGAATAGGATGAAATCAGCTGAAAAAGTGGGGTCGTAACTCGAACTCCCGGAGCATCCTGCAATAATATGGCGTACCTTGTGAGGAAATCATCTTCATGCAAGTACCTTATGACGTTTCGAAAATTTTTTTTCAATTCTCAACCGATCTGTCTTATGAGAAGCTAAAGTTATGAACCGTTCAACTAAATATACTTCAAGCGACCGCAGTTTTTGAAAAAAAAATTTCATTATTGGAATTATATTGAAAACTTAATTTGTTAAGTCATTTATTTTTTTATTAATTATTAGCTGGAAAATATTGATGGGCAGAAGGGATTTAAAAATAAAAACCATATTGTAAAATATTGTTCCTGGTCTTTGTTCTTGAAAAATATAACATTGATAAAATATACAAAGTATACAAATGGGTATCAGGAACTGCTAAACACTCTCTTGTTAATTTTTATTCTTATCATGATTATTGATTATTGCTTTAGTTTTGAGTTTTTCTTCTTACGTTGCAAACATTAAAATGTTTGAACAAAACTATATAATAATACGTTAATCAATAGCACTTAGGAAATCGATTTGGGTAAAATAGATAGATAGCCTTCAGGAAAGAACCGTTTAAGTGAAGCGGAGAGGGGGGTTATATCATTGAGTTAAATATAGAGTTCTATATATAACATTTTATTATATAAGAGTAATTTTGAACATATATTACAGAAAAATGTAATAGGCACACGTACGTATATACAGAGAGAGAGAGAGAGAGAGAGAGAGAGAGAGAGAGAGAGAGAGGAGGGGGTGCACATATGCATTCTAAATCGGACATGGATACGAAACATGGACACAAGCTTTGGATGCATTCATTTATTAACACATTATTGACTGGTTAAATGTCACTTCCATGGATAGGAATTTCTAAAGCCCCATCTACAATAATGGACAGTTGTATCTACAAAATTAAATCCTGCTAACTACATTTCTGTGTCATTTTGAAGTCTTTCTCCACAATTTTGACTTTAAATGAACTTCCTCTTTTACTAATAAACAAGTAATTCTTAAATGACCATAGTTCGAATATTAGTATTATTTTGTGGGCTCAAATGAATCAATCTAAGTTCAGTCATGGAAATGTGAACTTAGGGACAGGACGTCCTCTTTCGTCTTCATGATAGCCCTGAAGATGGCTTACAATGTAAGCCGAAACGTTGGCAGATAATCCTTTATTTAAAAATACATTTTTTATTTTAAATTGGTATTTTTTTGGATCAACCTTGACCGAACCCCAACTAAAATCATCATTCAAATATCTGGTCGGCAGTAGAGAACTTCCCCCTAGAAGGGACTAATGTGCGCTAGAGGAATACATTAAATGACATTTTCTGTGTCGGGACAGGTTTTACAAAGCAACCCGTTATAGACCATCTGGAAGTCACACATGATCCAAGTCAGGGGGATAAGGTGATTAGGCTGACGGCGGAGTCCTTCCAGCAAGCGGAGATGGCTTCTCTTCGGGATATCGGCCAGGAGATCGATGTAGAAGGCAGTGCCGTCCCTGACCCCGATGCAGCCGGAGTGCCGGGCGCTAGACCTCACGGCTTTGCAATAAAACCAAGGACTTCTCAAGCTCCAACCCCTACCCTAACTACTTCAGCCTTTCCACTCCCCAATCACCGACTGATGGAAGGATTCTTACGAAAACCAGTTATCCCACACTTCCCTCACTATTCCTCCACATACTATACAACTGAATCCCAATCCAGAAGGAATGTAGGCTAATGACGTTATTTTCATTATTGACTTATTCAATATTTATTATATACTATTCAACAGCGCTACTATAAATAATGATCAATACAATTTATATCTTTAATATTTTCTCCGGTCTTGTCAGTATATATGATAGACACAAGGACGTCCTCTCTCGTCTTCATGACAGCCCTGAAGATGGCTTACAAAGTAAGCCGAAACGTTGGCAGATAATCCTTTATTAAAAAATACATTTTTTAAATTTGTGTTTCTTGACCGAACCCCAACTAAAATCATCTTAGAATAATATCTACGGTCAACAAACTCTCCTTTATTATAAGTAGGTGTTTTTTTTTTCTGAGGTTCGGTTAAGGTATATCCAAAAAATACAATTTAAAAAATTATTATTTTTTAATTATCTACCAACGTTTCGGTTCACGTTCTAAGCCATATTTAGGGCTATCATGAAGGCGAGAGAAGACGTCGTGTCAATTGGATCTCATATTCAGGACTCTTCCATTTTAATGTCTTTCTACTATTATGTGCCATTTGAGTGCTTGTGTGAGTGAATTTTTAACAGATTTCTGTAAAAAGAATAAGAATGACAGCTGTTAATTCATTAATACTTTGACGTTTTTTTTTTTAATCATCTTTTCTCAAGAGGGGAAAATACAGCGGATATACTGTATGGAGTACACGGACTAAGAACTCAATAGCTCAAAGAAAGCTGGTGTACAAATAGTAGCTGGATACATAACAAAGGGTGGAGAAGTATCTGTAAGTCTACAGAACATGCAGCCACGAGCCGCGAGATAGCGCCTCATCAATCACGTTTTAAAGGTTTGTGTAGAGATTCATTGGATCAATAGTAGAGTGATGAACGGCCGACTTCATGGGCTTTCCTTTATCATCATTCCCATCCTATTCCCCTGTCGCATTCATCAATTTTTTAAAACCATATCTGGGTTATTTTAGCAATTAGTTTAGTGTTCACATATATATATTAGAGACTATACTGGAGACCTCCCCGGAAATTTGGAAATAGTCTGTATAATTTATGCTATTTTTGTGTGTGCTCACTGCTCTCATTCTTCCTCATATTCTTATCATATATATATATAAATAAGATACAAAAACATAAATAAATTCCATCTTCTTGTTATCTATTTTTACTATTATAATTAATCTTTTATGAGACTTGGACAATTTCAATAAGTAAAATAATGTAATTATTTATTAAAAAATTGATAATAAATACATTCGAAAAGTAAAATTATAATAACATAGTTGCTAGTAAAATGGAATGGTCTGTTATACATATGCATCCTGAAATTTGCAATGCATAACAATGTTATACGCTTCACTAATATTTAGTTACCTAAATAACACCTGGGCTAATATTTCGTTTAGATTATTGATACTCATTACAACAATTAGAAATTTGGGTTTACGTTAAAAGAAAATTTTTATAAAAGTTGTCAATCTTAATAAAACTGGGCATATCGCATTTAAAAAAATAAAATAATGCAAATAAATAACCCTTAAGAAGTACGAGTTCAATAAGTTTTTTTTTTTTTTTTTCGAAATTTAGTTTAGAACACAAATACAGGCCTGCTGATTGTTAAAGTAAATATTACATTAGCCAAAATCAGTTGCTAATCATAAAAAAAAGTTCGCAAATCGCTTTTTAATGTTTAAAAAATAAAACTGGATTATAATTTACCATAACATTATATTCATATACATTTTTAGCAACTATAAAAATGAAGAAATTAGTGACTTTTGAATTTGGTTTATCTAACCACTAAACCCCTATCCTCTTCGATTGACATCCCTCTTATCTTTATTATTAAAATAACAGATAATCGAGAGGGTCTGTTCATAAATCACACAAAGATACATAAATACGTATGAAATAAAGCATTATACGAGAGAGAGAAAAAATCCCCCTATGAGAATTATTTAAAAAAAATTGTATTATCACTTTTACTTTTTTTTTTTTTTTTTTTTTTTTTTTTTTTTTAAGGCCTACCCTTAAATGGAAGGGAAAAAAAGCGTTGACAAGTATACTAGGACGAGGGGTATAGTAAATCTTACAAAGGTTAGGTATTGCCAGAGGAAGTAAGGTGAAGAGCCGAGAGCAGGTAGTCCTTGGCGAGTGAATTGATAGAACTGACTCATCCCTGTCGGGCTGTTCCATGAACACCCTCCACTGAGTCAACTCCTAAGCACTGCCCTTCTGGCTAGCCTTGCGAGCCGATCTTCGAGGAAGAGTGGGCGAGGAACGGAGGTCACCTTTGTGGGGAACAGATCCGAGAACGACTAGATCCCAGATTCGCCCATCAGGATTTCAGATAAATATCAACAGGGATATGCGTAAGCATAATCGACATTCATGAGACTGGAGGGTCTGGAATGCTTCAATCGGGGGGTCTTTAGGCGTGGAGATTGACAAATCCCCCACCATTATCTGGCTAGTCTCGGTGGTGTAATGGCAAGCCTTGCTCGGATAGCAGGAGATCAAGGTTTGAGTCCTGGCTGAGACAGTTAAGATTTTTTATTCTATTCCCTTACATTAATTGTGTAAAATTAATGTGGGATTAAACACCACAACTATAAAAAATTATATTTTTAAAAATTAATTAAAAGCAAATAACGAGAGTCGTATAAATAAAATAGCTTTACAATGTCAGCTCTTTCGAGCATAAGACGATGTATTCGTCTTTCACGTGGGTTAGACCCTCGGTACTAGAGCTGAGAATTTAATAACTTATCTGGCTAGTCTCGGTGGTGTAATGGCTAGCATTCTTGGCCGGAAAGCAGGAGATCCAGGTTCGAGCCCTTGCTGGGACAGATATATTTTTTACTCTATTCACACGCATTAATAGTTTAAAATCTACGTAGGAAAATATAACACAACAAAATTAATATTTAGATTTTTTATTCTATTCCCTTGCATTAATTGTTCAAAATAAATATGGTATTTGTACGCAAGTCTAGTGGGAACTATGCAAACTAAACCATTGAACACAATCTGTTTTTTCCTTCCTGTTACCTATTCTGACTCATCTGTTACACTTCATAAGTCGATGTTCATCATTATCACATTAATGTGAATGAGAGTAGTAGTTATTTTAATTATAAAAAGAGAGTTTTTTATTATCGTTATTTTTAATTTATTTTGTCTTTTCGAGATAAGTTCATTTTGTCCTTTAATTCTGATAACGGCCATTTAAATTCAGTGATTGTTTGCCAAGATGGTGAAAAACGCATTCGATATATCTAAGTGGCAACTCGATGACTAATATGCACATAAAATAAGCATAATGTCTCTAAAACATCCCAAATTGATTTATAAGGCCAATAATCCCAGAAATTTATTGGTGGTAGCCTGCCAACTTCGGTACACGATTTCTGCACGAAAGCCCCGAGTTATTTTTTCGACAAAAGGATAATTTCCCGTCATGCAAGTAGACAGTACCAAATAACCGCAATAACCTTCCTCATAGTTTTTTTTTTTCTTTTTTTTTTTTTATTACTAGCTCAGGGGATCCGTACTGGTCTCGCAATCCTGACGCCGCGGGTTCAAATCCCGCCCGGGTCAATCTTTTATTTATAATATAGAAGCTTGTCCTGAGCCATGGGTGTTTAAAATAGGGTGGCAACCTGTAGATAGCCCCTCCCTCCATGACCCTAAGTGGTTGAACGGAAGGCTAACACGAAAAAAA
>KZ807229.1:425610-439953 GCA_000696205.2 Oncopeltus fasciatus
CTTTTACTTTGATTGATTGTTGTTTGTTGTTTAGAGGCGCTCAACGACCATGGTTATCAGCGCCTGTTATTTTTATTAATTAATTCATTTATTTATTTATTCTTTTTTTAAATAATCTCTATAGTAATCCATATTTGCTGGAGATCACATGGTCTCGTGTATGAGTAGCCCAAGCAAGAGTAGTCAGTGGACACGCCAACACGCCCAGACCCCCGACCCGCCCCAGGACAGGCCGCGGCGCCCCCCGGTCCCAGCTCTCCTAAACTATGAAAACTAAATAACTAATAAACAACCAAAGAAAAATTCGATTTTTCATTGAAAGTGTTCTTAATGAAAGTCTTAGGTTGAGACCATTAAATTATAACATCATATTAAAAATTGTTGGAGAGGAAATTTTCGAGAGAAAAAATAGCAAGAGAAGGCGATTGTGTATCCAGGTACTGAGGACAGGTGGGATCCTGGCTGGCGACGAGGATGCAGTTGTAACCTGGAGTCAATGGGGCTGCTTAGGGCGCAACGGACGTGGCAGTAGTCATTAGGGTGTTATGCACACGCAGGCAGGAGGCGAGAGGAGCGGAGGGTGAGGCCATATGGGTTACCACACTCCAGAAACTGACGAGTAGAAGAGCCTATGGTGGTGGATGTGGATAGAGAACCGTGTCACATTCAACATTAAATGGGGAAAATAAAATTTTGGATTTTTTTTTCTGGGGGGCGGGGGTTAAAAAAATGGAATTACCTAGGTTTAATTAGCAATTAGTTGGAATAAAGTTTCCATAACGAAAGTATAAACGAGAGCTCGATGAAACTGTAACTGAAAAGAATTAAGCAAAAATTAATAAAAATATAAAGTTGAATTACACCAATTTAAATTTCGAAGGCGAAGGCATTGTATGGTCAACCATTGGTGACTAGATGAAATATTTTGTCTGTCATGTCCAGACAATTTTTATGAGTGAGTACACGATTTTTTCAACAAAAAAAAAAATAAGTCAACGTTCAAAACATAATAATGTAAATCTTGGAATGACGATATATCTTTCGGCACTACACTGTACAGTGACTTCTTACATGCGATTAAGTTGCAAACTCAAAAGTTAATTTAAATCACGTTTAAACATAATTTAATGGTTGAAGGAAACCTCAAACCTCGAATATCATCGATAGAAATGGTAGTGATGAAGAGTACGTCAAAAAAAAAAAAAAAAAAAAAAAAAAAAAAAAAAAAAAAAAAAAAAAAAAAAAAAAANATTTGTGAGATTGTGTAATAAGGAAGGATAGCACCGAAGAAATATGTTGCTTTATTTATTTTAGTTTTGATATTTTGTTTATTATAAGAACTCGCAGGAGACAGTGACCCAATGACTCTCTTTTATCTTTAAAGAATCATCTGCTTTGTTTATGCAGATTCTTGGCGAAGGACTTTCATTTGGTGTATTGATCAAGTTTTATTTATTTATTTTTTATTTTTATTTAAAAGGTCAATTATGTAATGTAAACGAAACGCAAAAAAGAAAATTACTGTCGAAAAAATGAGAATTTCTAATACATACAAACAATAATAATGAGTAAAATAAGTTGTTGAATCTATACCAAAATCGTATCATTCATCCGATCTATCGCAAGATGAGGTTTATGATTCATAAAATAAAATGTAATGAACCTAATGGTTAATGTTTCTGTGTTAAATGCGCGAGTTGAAAATGTTTTAGAAAAGCGGAAGGTTATAAGCCGTGATAAACAGTACAATTCAGTGTATCTTTACAATAAGGAGAGAATGGCTTTAAGTGTTACGAGCAGGTTATGAAGACCCGACTGAACACAAAGAGGAGAAGTAAAAGGGAAAGCTAAACAGATTATGAAAGAGATGAAAATAAAGGGGAGAGAGAGAAGAAGGGGCGTTGAAGAACAAAAGGAAGATGTGCGGGAGGGTCGGTGGGATGTGGGTCAGCATCGATCTGAGAGGGGGGCGCTTGCTGCTGCGTCTTTTTGTCTGCACTCGTCTGGGCGCAGCAAGTCCACACAGCACGTGCCGGCAGGACACAAAGGGTCTTCCTTCCGTCGGCTGTGGCTGAGCTGTAACAGGACACCGGCTAGACGCAGGGCCTTAGGAGTTCGGACGCACGTGCCCGCGACGGTCTGTCAAAGGAAGCAAGGGAAATAGGTGAAGCTTCGTCATAAACCCAGGTTCTGGCGTCGCCCTCTTTGTTATCCATCATAATCCATATAGAAATTTATGACAATTTTAGTTGAAGAAAAAAATCAGGTGACTATTGTAGAAGATCTAGGAGTTTCAAAAGGAAAAAACAGTCCAGAATTACATCTTGGTAAAAACGCTCTGGGTATTTATTGGACAGAAACAAACAGCAATTTTTTCCTGCTTTAATAATAGCTTCTCCCTCCTGGCCCTGCTAACTTTATTTATTTAAGTACAATTCATAATCTACATGTGATAATATAAATTAGTTAGACAAGCAACCACCACTAAGACTCGCACAGAGATAAAAAGGGCAGCTTGGATTTGAGAACAATTAACAGCCTCATACGTTAGCTACCTGAACTTTTACTTAAAGAAATGTCATTGTTCGGGGCGCCAGGGACCGTTGGGGTCACGAAATCCTGACTTAGAATCCCACCCAGGGCCAACTTTTATCGATAAATAAGCTTGTCCTGTTCCATGGACGTTTAGAATCGGGTGGCGACCTGTAGATAACCGCTTCCTCCATGACCTTGAGTGGATGAAATGGATGCTAACACTTTTTTTTTTAATATGTCAATGTTCAATCTACAAATAAAATTAATAAAAAAACAATATCAAAGACACATTAACCTATTAATAATACATAAATAAGTAACAATACAAATAAAATTAGAATAAAGAATAGCGAGAGGCATCACTTAAGAGTAAAAATCACTACACAGCAACACATTGCCAGCCAGCCGAACCCTTTGATTCAGTCCCTAGAGAATAACCTATACAGGCCCTACGGAAGGACAATGAAGCCCTTATTACGAGAGAGAGAGAGAGAGAGAGAGAGAGAGAGAGAGAGAGAGAGAGAATGGGGAGGTGGGGGGAGAAAGAGTGAGCGTTATGCTGTAATAGTTTTTCCTGTCCTATTAACAACCAGCCCACTCTCTCGTCATTAAATGTCATTTAGTTGGGCAACTAAAATTTTAATTTTCCTTACTCAAGAATAAGAATTAAAAAATCTATTAAATTATCCAATCTTAGATTGAATTTTAATTCTGTTTAAATCTGACACATTAGTAAATGAAAAGTTTCAAGGGGGAAACTTGAACAGGGGGGGGGGGGTTTCCTGGGAGGGAGAGACAGTGAAGAAAAAGGGTTGAAATAAATGGGAAAATATTTTAATCCCTCTCAGGCTGCAGTGCCGATAGGGGCGTGTTAAAAGGCAAGAGAATCCATTAGGCCGATTAATACAAATGAAGCGAGAGGAATCAGTAGCGCTTAACACAGACAAATAGTCCTCCGGCGGGAGGAGGTCCACGAGCGGTGACACGCCTTAACTACCCCCGGACAAGGGCCCACCCCTGGCACATGTGTGTGGAACCCAGGATTTCCTGGAGTGCACCTTACTCATCAGGGAATATTGGAGTATATTACTTTATTTCGCAACCGAAAGGCAATACCACTGGAAAGGCCGGATACTCCATTTTTTATAGGTTAGTTTGTAAGCTGTCTAAGAAATACATTTTTTCTCTTTTTTGTAAAAATTAAAACAAGTATACACTACTGTAACTTGGAATTTGAGCCCTTACTTTAATTAATTTTGGAAATGGGATTGAGATGGTCTTAATACTAGTTGAATGGGAGTATTTATTCAGTTTCATTAATGCCTTCAACAAACTGTTATGTTATTCCATTCACATTCCGGAACAAGCTATATTTTTGATAATCCTCTTCTGACTATTCCTCAACCAAACTGAGTACATTACAAGGGTTTCTTTGACTAAAGGCCAAACGGGAAAGAATACAACGGACAGAAAAGACAAGTCATAGCGCCAAACGTCCGTATATATAGACTTCTCCGACGAAAAGGACAACTATATGATCATCTCAGACGATATGGAACGAGACAACAATGCAAAGTTATATTGAAAACAAGATGGACTTATAGAATAAGAACTCTACAGGACAGCAAAGCATTCCAAAAGTCCTCAGAACCATTTAAAACGCTCTCTTTATTGTACACATCTCATCACTCCACAACGGACTCCAAAACAATTTTATCAGATACCACGATTTCCTCCGAATTTATTAACAAACTCCCAAATATGCTGAATCCCAAGTCATAAAATTGTCTTCCCGAAACCATTCAGACATGGTCCAGGGATCTGATAATGCAAAATATTATTTATAAATTTTAGGAGTTTCGGCACTGGTCATTCTTTCTCCTCTTGAATTTTTTTTTTGTTTTGTTTATAGTTACTGTTAAAGAAAATTATCAACAAATTAAAAAATGTATTAATAATTACAGAACGCAATAAATTAGAAAATAAAAACTTATTTGTAGTACACGACGAACCACTCAAAGATAATTTTGAAGTATTTTCTGTCCCTCAATTTCCATTGAGATTGAAAAAAAAATCACAATAACAATTATTTATATATATAAAAATTAAAAAAAAAATAATAACTTTATCAAAACATCGTTCCAATATTGGCAATTTTAGAATATTAAAAAATAAATTAAAAAGTAGAGTACAACAGACACAATATTTATACAATATAACAAAATACCTTTCAACTTCACTGAATTTACATGCTACTAATAATTTCCGAATAATTAAAAGTATCCTTCTACAGTTTATATTCAATACAATAATATTCAAACTTTTTTTTATTGTGCTCAGGGCAAAGTTAACCCTGCAACGGAATGATCAACAATTAATTTATCCGTGAATGTCCTAGTCCAAGCACTTTTTAGCTTGTGACTTCTGACTGTGGAACTTTCCAACTGGATAACAATGACTGACCCTCCTACTAAGGCCGCGCATGTCTAGTGTGAAGTGGCTGTCAACTCCTCAAAATGCAAGGAGTTAGTTCCGTACCATTTGAGAACAGGTGAAGTGGGTGCTAAGGAACGGTCCGTAAGCGGGTCAATAAGAGTCTTCGGGGAGGGGGGGATCGGGAAGGAGGGTTCGGTCCCCTCGAAGTAGGGGAGGGCCCATTCCTCAATACGACTACCCCTGCCATATATTCCCCCGGCGATGAAATTTACACCAAATAACAAAACCAACCAAGGTGTATAAAAGCTCAATTAAGCGTAAAGGTTTTAAGCTATTCGTCGTAATTGACATCTAATATCAGGTACTTGCTTGAAGGAATGAGTCGTACCATAATACGAATTATTTCTTGTAGAAGCTATTGAACTTTTTTACTGAATGTGCAGCTTGCCTTATATTTTTTATTTACATATTAATGTTTTTTTTCCTTGAGTAGCACCTGGTGCTACCACTTTCCTGACTGAATCCTTTATTTTTCCAATAAAAATAAAATGCCAATTTCATTCCTCAAACTCCTGAGTCAAAGCCCTAACTTCTGTGAAAGGCCAAATTGAAAATTTATCTTTCATTAATCGTTTCAGAAAATATTTTATAATACAACGATAAGTGTTTCTCAAAATGAACTTCCCTGGCTTGTAAGTAATTTGTCTCTTTTATTTATTTATTTTTTTATTATTTTTTTCATTTATTTATTATTTCATTTTTTCACAAATTATTTCAGTTAAGGGGGGGAAGGGTGATATTGAAGAGTGATACAAGAGGATAGACCACACTATACTGTCTGAGTCACATCATTCCCATGTTTTTCACATATACTTTCTAAAAGAACAAGAGAATGAGTTTGTGAATCGGCTAACCAATGGCAACTTTTAGTCTGCTACCAGAATAATTTGATGGGCATTTTGGCACCCAGGAGGGATTCTGCATCTACATTAGAAATTATATAAAATATTTCTAATCAACTTGGGAACGATTCAAGCAGCCTGCTATTAAAACGAAGTAAATTAAATATAATAAATGCAGGGGAATAGAATACAAAAATCTTACTGCCTCAGTCGGGGCTCGAACCCGGATCTCTTGCTTGCCGGGCTAACCAAATAATTCATTATATTCCCCGCACTCTACTGACAGTCTAAACCCCCGAGTAAGACGAATATATCGTCTTGTGCTCGAAGGAGCACATTTTCAGCTATTTTTTAGGCTCTCGTTTTTTTGCTTTTACTTCTGTCTTTTTTTTTTTTTTTTTTTTTTTTAACATTGTAATTGTTGTTGTATTTAATTCCACATAAATTTTATACAATAAATGCAAGGGAAGATAATAAGAAAATCTTACTACCTATTCCGTTAGATTTATTGTATAAAATTAATGTGGGATTGAATACCACAACAAATGCAATATTTAAAAAAAAAATGGAGAAAATTAAATTCTTGGACAACAATTTTCTGAGGATAAATTCGAGTTAGACAGAAATCTTCAGTCACTTGCACACACTGTTTCGAAAGGGAAATTGACATGAGTGGTATTAATTAATGACAAATCAAAAAGTTCAAAGAAACAGTTTTTCTAGCCGAAGCAATATATACAAACAGTATTCCTTCCCGGTTGACAGGGAGGGTGTGGGTCCCACGAAAACAAGCAGAAATGCGTGGGTTAAGGGCCGATAAGAAAAGTCAACAGACTTCAGAAGTGGGTGGGTATGGTCAGAGGAATGAGCCGGAGACCACTGATGGCAGTAGTACAAACAAGGAGAGGTTAGCGGCCATTGCCGGGTTTATATAGAGATTTATGAGGCCCATCCTAATCCTAATTCTCGTGGCGGCATCCGTGTGTGTCGAACATGCAATAGCGGCATCCGTCCAACCCCATAAGCGCGTGGGTTTTACCCTTTAGTTTCATCCCTAATTGTTGTGAGGAAAACATGTTTTACATTATTTTTTTATAGTTTTTTTTTTGTTTTTTTTGGAAATCAATCTGTGATAATAAAGATTTAAAAAATATTACGTCACAGATAAATATTAGTACAAATGAATCCAAAGTACAAAGCTGACGATATTAACGATACCTCAGTGCTCGTAGNATATATATATAAGTGCATGAGTTAATTGTGCTTTAACAGAAGAGTCTTAAAGCAGAAGGCCAATTTTAATAAAACCACCTTCCCTCATAATTTTCCATCTTCCTCATTTTAAAAATACTTAATTTTATTCTGGACAAACTAATATCTTATTGCAGTAAAAACTCGGGAAAATAAATCTAGAAATTCTTCCACTAAAGGAACTAAACTTATGATATTAATAAATATCTTTAATGAAATATAGTAATTGACTAATATGAAACATTAATATTAAATTAAGATTGTAATATTAAATAAGTACAATGTTATTTTATTAACTAAAGCATTTATTTGTTTATTGTTAAATACATTTATATCTCTATTCATTTCCAATTATAATAAAAGGTTCAGACTGTGTATAATTATTATTAGTAGTATACGAGAAATGCAAAGGAAGCCAGACAAAAAATCTTACTACCTCAGCCGGGGAATTGAACCCGGTTCTCCTGCTTTCCAGACAGTTATGCTAACCATTGCACCACAGAGGCAAGCTTGATAATTCCTTCTACTCCCCGCACTTTACTCCGAGTCTAAACCCCCGAGTAAAACGACTATATCGTCTTATACTCGAAGAAGCTTACATAGTCGGCTATTTGTTAGACTCCCGTTTTTTGTTTTTTTTACAATATTATTAGATATTAGTTGTGGTATTTAATCCCACGTTAAATTTTATTTAAATTTTTTTCTGGCTCCCTCAGCATTTCTTGTATAAAATTTAACGTGGACTTACATGCCACAAGTAATACCATTATTTTAAAAAATAATAGTAATACTTATTGAAATTAAGAAATGAATGTGAGCATGTTTCTTTGTAATGAGGCACGGTAGTCCGGTAATTAAGGCACTGAGTAAAGGTCCATAGTGCATATATGTGCATAGTTTGTTTGATTTTTTGTTGTTTTTTTTCTGAGCTTCTGAAATGACACCGTATTCCTGAAGCTTTTGGGAATATCCAACCCTAATTGAGTACTATTCTTCATCGAATGGGCAAAACCAGGCGGCCAAAAAGGTGTGTTGGCCATACACTTTCTCTAGTGTGCCTTGGAGAATAAATACGTCGTTAACATGCATTTCCACTTAAATGGCCTATGTTCCGGAACTTTTTTTTTTTTTTTTTTTTTTAATATTGAGACGAATGGGTTTAAAATTCAGTTTGAAGTTATTTCTAACGTCATAGGTTAGCTGTACATTCGAAATTTCGAACAAATCACAGGCCGGATGGAACAGACCCATTGATGCGACTCATTCGAAAGCGTGTAGGAGGGATGAGCACGGCTCTCCAGAGGGATAGCTTCCATTTGGGAGAGAGGGAACTCGAGCCCGGGACCTGGGCGAGGCGCCCGCTCCCCCCTAGAGATATAACGACGAAAGCCGGTCCTCGCCGGAGAAGTCTAACTGGCTCAAGGTCGCACTTTCCAATCTATCCCATTAGAGCTCTCTCCGTCGTCCCCCTACACCCAGAGATGACGTGTCGCTAACACTGGCACTCGTCGCAGGAATGAGAGAGAGAGAGAGAGATCGTTATCTACGAGGCACTCCCAAAGAGATTATCTATATAAAATAAATCCAAGGGAATAGAATAAAAAAAATCTTGCTATTTCAGCCGGGACTCGAACCCGGATCACCTGCTTGCCGGGCTGGCATCATACCATTTTCACCACCGAGATGCATTATTGTATCCCTTGCATTTATTGTATAAAATTAATGTAGGACTAAATACCACGACACATAAAATATTTAAAAAAGATAATCTATATATTATTCGATACAATATGTTTAAGTAGTAAAATACAAATCGTTCAAAGAATAAACTACAAAACATATCAACGATATTCGATTATATTAACAAGAGGTAAGCAAGAATAAAGTATTCATTCTCTTTTCAGCCCTGAAGAAGCCATCACATGATGTGCGAAAGCTCGGCAAATAACACCAATTTGACTCGGTCCAACCCGGAAGAAGAAACGGTAAAAAGAATAAAGTAACTAATAAGAATAAAGCGTGAAACCATATAAATTGCTCTTGACTTAATTGCTCCGAAAATAATCGAATAGTTATGTACTATTGCGGAAAAGAGATGACTAGTATGCTCACTATATCACAACACCGACCTTCCAGGAGTACACAGAGTTGCATCAACAGAATACATGGTTGACTCAGGGTCACCTCAGTTATTTGCAATTATAATTGACTTTATATAAGTGGAAAAGTATACATTGTTGCATAATAAAGAAGATGTTTAAGAAAGCAACTATGAGGGTTCATTTTTAACTGCTTAGAGTTCAACGCTCCCAGTCGGCGACCGCAAACTTATCTTTCCACTGTTATTTTTGGCTTATAAGGTCTAATTAATTATTATTTTAAACCTAATCGCTTTTAAAAATATATATTATAGACGGGAGAAATATGTTAGTTTATACAAGAAATGCAAGGGAATAAAATAAAAAATCTTCCTACCTCAGCCGGGACTCGAACCCGGGTCTCCTGCTATCCGGTCAGTTATGCTAACCATTACACCACCGAGGCTGGTTGGATAATTTATTCTACTCCCTGCACTTTACTCCGTGTCTAAACCCACAAGTAAGACGAATTTATCGCCTTATACTCGAAGGAGCTAAATTGTCGGTTATTTGTCAAACTCTCGTTTTTTTCCCTAAATTTATTATTTTTTTAATTTCGATTTTAGTTGTGGTATTTAATCCCACGTTAATTTCCTACAAGAAATGCAAGGGAATAGAATAAAAAAATCTTACCACCTCAGCCGGGACACGAATCCGGGTCTCTGTTAGTTTATGCTGCTTCTGCGTCAAGAAATTTTTATTGCAGACTTAATTTAATTTGTATTGCTGTTTTAAGGTTTTTGAAAGATCTATATATATATATCGAAAAAATGTGGCATAAAATGTTTGCGTAGGAAAGACGCGGAAACGAGTCCAAGGCGACGCTAGTAAATCGATTTATCAGTAGTAATCAGCACAACAAAAAAGAGAAAAAAAAAGTGAATTGGAACTGAAATACCCCGTGAAGGTTATCGCCCCTGACGAATTGTACTAACGCCTCTCGCTACCTCTAGATTTATCTGCCTCGCCATTCCAATCTGTTTTATCTCTTTTTCCAGCCGCTCTTATTCATCCATTACCATAACACCAACACAATAAATAAGATATCATAAGTAGAGTTATCAAACACTATCCAATACTTCACACTTTATAATTATTGTTGGGTAATCCTAATTGTAACCAACTTCGCTACCAGCGCAAACAAAGTAAAAAAATCTCATATTTTCTCTTTGTGATGCCACCACACTCACATACAAACATGCATTCAGACACTATGGCAATTCATCTTAAATAATAAAAATATAAGACAAACTTAAAAAAAAAAAAAAGTAGTAAACTCTATTATCAACCTACCATTTCTTTATTGAAGTCCGCCATTTTTCGTGGTCCTCACATTCACCACCTGAAAAACAAAATTAAATTATTCAACACAATACTTGGATAAAATAAAAGTATCGAAATTATATAGTAAATCTTATATTGTGCGCCGGCTTTGACGAGAGAATCAGAGATCCGTTTGACTGGAATTCCAGTCCCATCTTTGGCAGGCTTTAACCAATAATTAAAGTCGCACTTTCACTTAGGTGTTTAATGTTGCTGAAGTTGGTTCCCTGACTATAGACTTCCCTCTTCGAGCCCAGTCCTTGTATAGAAAATAAAAATAAAAATATATTGTGTTGCAGTTAATAGTTCCCAGCATCCCATAACCAATCAATCCCATATTTATATTAACACCTATTGAATAGAAATTCTATCCCTTTGTGCAACTTGTAAGGACCAAAGTAGGAGGGGGATAGGTATCTATAGTTAAACCTGAATTCTTACAGCCAGCCAGTTACTGGGAAGGCTTTATTTCTATTATCTCGGCAGGATTTGAACCCGCCTAGACATCATGCTCCTCATGGATCTGATTGGCAACGCTATGCTTTAATCATCATTAAAGAAGCATAAAAAAAAAAAAAAAAAAAAAAAAAAAAAAAAAACTACTAAATTTAACTATTGCTAAGAATAACGTGTAATAACCACAGCTAAAGCCATTTCAAGCAATGTGAGAAGCTATCATACCTTCTATTATCCGTCTTCGTTGGTTTCTGCAAACCATCTTCTGTTGGCGAGCGCTTTCGGACATTGTCCATCTTCTGGCCGAATACATGCGTTCACTGTCACTGTCTGTAGACAACTGTGAATACAGACAGTGACAGTGAACCCATGTATTCGGCCAAGAAGATGGACAATGTCCGAAAGCGCTCGCCAACAGAAGATGGTTTGCAGAAACCAATGAAGACGGATAATAGGAGGTATGATAGTTCTATATTCATTGGTGGTGGAAATAACCTTTTAGATTATTTATCTAATGTGAGAAGCAATTAATACATTTAATGTCGAAGGGAAATAAATTTCAAATCTCCAAAGATTTTTCTCTATAGGAAAATTTCCTTCAAGTATGTATGCTAGAAGTGGCAGCTAATGGATGTTCAAGCTGGTGGCCGAAGAATATCTCGTATTCCAGTGATCAACTCCCATATGAAGGGGAGGGGGGACAACTAATAGCGACCAAGTGACCACAACTCCATGTTTCCGCCTTCGGAGGATGCCAAGGAAAGTGAAAGCGTCATATACCAAACGTCAGATGGCACTAAAGACCTCTCTTAAAGCTGGACTTTAGACGCGCGGATGACTGAAACTGAGTGCCGCGGGGCGCGCACAGTAAAGTTTGCCGAAGAGATGGAAAGTTTGGAGCCGATGGGAGGGACGCCGCTCTCTCTCTCTCGGGCCTTCCTCACTAATTCGAGGTATTGTTCCTGCTCGTTCGACCTCGCTCTCTTTCGATAGCACTATCGATTCCCCTCCTATAAACATCCTGGCGCCAACTTTGTCCTCAAGCTGTCCCCTCCCCTAACTTTTGCAAAATACAAACGATAACAATGCTGGAAAGGTTTCCATTATTTCTCACTGGCTATGGAAATGCAACTTATACCGCTGAGTTCACTTAGTAAACTAGTAATTTTTTTTTTTACATAGTTGCAAAATGAAAAAATATATGGTTGTGGTATATAAACAAAAGTCCGTCACACAGAAGCTCCATAAACAATGCAGATTTCTCATCTTAAACTAAATAATATAATAAACTTAAACTCAGGTTAAAGAATATTTTAATCTAAAAAGATGGAAAGAGAATGAAGGTTACATAAGGTCACCAAGGCGGATCAAGACTAAATGTGAGTGATGGAAGCACGCAATTGTTGTGCATACATTCTTAAATCTCTCCTTTAATATGCGTTTTGTATAAATTTACGTTTATGTAAAGGTGAAACAAAATAGTGGAACAGAAATTGTTGAAAATTAAATTCTCCATAGAACTAACAATGAGGAAGTTATTAACGACTTCTTATTCGATCTGCCTTTAAACCACTCTACACCCGTGCGTGATCAAACCTTTTATTATTTTGTTTTTTCAATTGTTAGTCTCCTTTTCAACCACTTAGGGTCATGGATCAAAAAGCTATCTACAGGTTACCATCCTATTCTAGACATCCATGGCACAGGGCAAGCTTTCATTTTTAGGTAAAAGCTTGCCCAGGGCGGATTTGAACCCAGCAGCGAAAGGAATCCGAGACCAGAACGGATCCCCCGAGCTACCCTGGCGCCCCGTAATCTTATCCATTAATGGTTTGTAGAAAGTAGCTCATAAACAGGAAACTGCCAAGTATAACAATTCACTTGAACCCTATACTCTCACAGTTCAGCCTAAAGTGCCTAACTTGATCCCTTCAAAAAGAGCCCTAATCAAAGTTAGCAAGTCTCCCGTACGTGATAAAAACATTGAGGCCTTCCTGGAGTTGGCCGAGAGGAGAAGCATAACTTCATTACAGTACAGTAATACAATGCAATCTCTCTCTCTCGCTCTCTTTCTTGTGCGCGCACTCATTTTCTCTCTTTCTCTTTATTTTCACCGTGACTCCTTCCAACCCTCTCTCACTCCATTCCTCCTCCTTTCATTCCTTTCCAAAGTTAAATCTATAATATGCCCAAAAATATATGAGATGGTTTAGACCATTTGTGTTTTCTACTTTGAAAATTCCATTATAGTCCCGACAGTAAAAAATCAATGCTTCAACTTAGTTCTCAATAGAATTTTATTTTTTTAAAAGCAGATGATCAAACCCCGAAAACTTCCGGAAAGAGAAAAATTCAGTACACGCTCATCGAAAACTGTTGGGCGCTTATAGCAGTGGTAAAAGCCAGTGCCAGAATAGGATCGCTAGTTTTCGCTCCGTCATTTTGATGTGAATGAAAAACTTCGCCAAGACCGGTCAATTTTTATAAAAAGGTGAAGAAATTAAAAAAAAAAAAATAGATAGTAGATCGTCATTTTTTATCTCGCGACATCGCTAAGGAACCAAACATCAGTCATAAAACAATTTTGATTCGTTTATAGAAAATGTCGATACTTCAATTCCACATGAATTTACAGAAAATAATTTAAAGGACAAAGCTTCCACTTATGAGTACGTTCTGAAACGAAATTAAATCCAGCTATTTTTGAAACGATTATGAAAAATAAATCAGTAGACGGATCACCGATCACGTATCGTATACATACATATATATGTGTGTGTGAAATCGTATTTGAATAGTTGTGAAAGATTAAAAAAAACCAAAATATAGTTGTCTTCACGCGTTCGATCTCTACCATATATTTTTTTTTTTTTTTTTTAAATATTCTATTTAACATATTTATGAAGAATGCATTTTAAGGATAATATATTAGAATGTAACTTCGGGATTGTACGGGACCTCACTATTTGAAAAATATTGAACTAAATTCGGTATAGGGCTTTCTACTGCAAAAGGCAGTAAATAAAGCTTTACTTTTTCCCAGTGAGCTGCCCGATTTACGAGATCACACATTATTAATAGAAGGAATTTTAATAAAAAAATGTATTTACTTAAGCGTTGTATGTAGGAATCAATGTGAGCGGTCATGTATTTTGTACGAGTGTAAACGCATGAGCACGCGTGTGTATTAATGTTTGAGCAGAAGGGAAATTCCCAAAACCAGAAGAAACAAAAAGGGAAAAAGTCACCCCTTGTCGGAGAAAAGTACAAAGGAAAGGAATTATGTGTGTGAGGGGGGGGGG
>KZ807229.1:474892-498033 GCA_000696205.2 Oncopeltus fasciatus
TTTTTTTTTAATATCTAGCAGGAAGGGAGAAAATGCCGAACTCATAACATAAAAATGTGAGGAGAAGAACCCGGATAGGTACATTCCTACAATTCTGAAGGAGAGATGTAGAGACAAAGAGAATCACACAGTGCTATCACGTATCGCCTGATAAGGACACATTAACCCGGTAGAGGGACTCAAACTCCCCGACAGGAATATGTGGGATCTCTTATCGGACAATTATGTTTCGAGGAGGAGTGAGAGATATATACCCCGCCGCCTTCACTGGGAGAGGGGGAGGGCTATATCGGCTGACGTTTACATTCCGATTGCGGAGGAATTCTGAAGAAAAAAAAAACCAATCACCAATTTCATGAGAGCAGAGTCTGAACGAGAAGAGAAAAAATTTGTTTTTACTCTTTTCCCTTTGATGCTTAATATGGGTCAGTCTACGAGGGAATGATCTCAATTGGGACTTACTTTATTATCACCGCGTCGTCGAAAAAAAAAAAAAAAAACTAAACGTAAACAAATTAAAATATTGAGAAAATTAAAAAAAAAAAAAAAATTTAAATTTACTCCAGCATTTACAATTTAAATTTTTTAATATCGTCGTTGAATTAATATGACATTTTTAAATATTCACTGTAACCATACGAACAAAAAAACCAGATGAGGAAATATTTCTAAAATAAATTATTAAAAAAGAACGAATAAATACGTTTTGAGATGTATTATACAACTGTTCATTTTTTTTTTCAATTTTATGCTGCCTATTGTTGCATAATAAAAAAATTATATAAACAAATACAATTCGCTTCACCCAGGTAATGCATCTAGAGCCGCCAAGGCAGAGAAACTCATTAAAAGGCGATTATGCTCAGAAGATGGAATCAATGATTCCGAAATAGCGTTCGGCAAGTAAAATATAATATAAAAAGTGCGAATTGGTAGTGATTTGATAACTCTATTTGACATCAAATGTGTCGATCATGTTCGATGTCAATCAAAAACCAGCAAAAATTAAAGAACAATTAGCTTTATTACTCCTTTAACAATTTTTCCCTAATGTTTAAACGTAAGAAAAAACGGTAAAATTTTGATAATGATCTTTCTATTTAAAATACAATTTTTTTTTAAACAGGTACGCATGAGTAGTAGTTAAATATCTGACATTGATCCTTTAAAAACGGTGTAATTAACGGGCGTCAGAACACAAAGGATTTCATCCTTAATCCACCTTCCTCGTACTACACGGCGGGTATTGCATTACCAAATAAAACATTTTATATATATATATATANTTCTGACAATTTTAAGAATTTTAATAAGTAATATTGTGTGGGTGAAATGAATATTTCTGCGAATCTATTATATATATAATGCTTCTTCTGGTGAGTTTATGTGACTTAATTAACTCTATTACCTTAATAGAAGGTTTACGAACTATTTAAAATACAATCATATGAAATTAACTGAATAGGTTTAGTTAAATAAATTCGAATATTTAATTTATTTTTTTATTAGAAAGCTATTTCGTTCTCTCACGAGTAGAAAATAATTTAATTTAAAAGTGACTTTTAATATAAAAAAATCCTCTCGACAAAGGATGTCATCTTAAATAAATCAACAGAAGACATTATTCGCGGATGAATATAAAATTAAAACTAATTAAAAGTTTCGTACATTGTATCCAATATATACTTTACTTATATTGGGTTATTTATAATTTGTATCTATTTGGAGTTTTAACTAACGGCGATGTTTCAAAAAATTTGTGGAGAGTCGTAAGTTTTTTAAGCAGTTAAGATATTTTTAGTTTCAGGTTCAGATATACATATATGAAATTAGGCCCGATGTAGATGCAGAAAAAAAAAAAAGACCAAATAAATTTTATTATTTTAAATATCAAGGATTTTTATTTTTCAGGGCTATTGACAAGTCTCATTTTTTTTTAATAAAAAAAAATTCTAACGGTAACTAAATATACCCGCAAGGACATAAGAGGGATTTATAATAAGGTGGCGTAAAAGAAACGTGGCTTTGTAAAATAATTAAACGCGCCTATATATGAGAAAAAGTGAATTGTACGGGACGAAGCACCCATTCATGTGGAGATAAAGGGAGCGATCAGTCATTGTGTGCCACTATTTTTAAACCTGACGTCAATTAAATGTTCCGACGAGAGAAAGTCCGTTTTGCTCGGCTCTGAATAACGTTACAGCGGCCTACTTGTGTCAACAGGCGCCATCCGAAAACTCCGAACAAATACCTACAGAATTTCTTATATATAAATAAGAATAAATATTAAAATATATGCGATGATGTCAGATCAGACGTAATAACGTCTCTTGCAAAAAATTATTCATTCGAATTTCCATTACAAAGGCTATTTGAAATTGCCTAGGACTCAGTAAATCCTATCATAATGTAACTATAGAATAAAATACTACGGTAGGATATGGGGTTGAGCTGAAAGAAAAAGAAAAATGAATGAGTGGGTTCGATATTTTAAATTTAAGATCAATAATTTTATCGGATACGTTTTTTTTTTTTTTTTTTAATGAAAAGTTTTTAGGAAATGTGGATCTTCTAAGGGGGGGATAATGAGTAAGTTTACCTACCGAGTAAAGAGTATCCATTGTGAAGGGCCGTATACTAATATCCAAGAGTGGAAGACACATAGTTCTTGAATGTAGAACACATATCACTGATCACACCGGCACACACTTGGAGGGCTGTACGATGAGACACTGTCACAGGCACACACACTCACACAGACACACACGAGGTCGGGTGGTGGAGACGTCAGCCGGCGACGAGCGAACCTTCCCCAAAGCTTGTTCAGGCGGGACTGACTGGGTTGATGGCCTACCTGCGCCTCCCACCACCTCTCCGGATTGGGGTAGGCGTGCCCCCCACTCCTCGGGAGAGACCTCTCCGTTAGAGCCGCCTCCTCTTCTTCTTCTCCGAGGAGGAGCCTCTGCATGTCAATACACACTTTCCCGAAGACATTCCCTCCTGCTATTGATTCCCGATGTCGACGGGGGACGTTTATCCGCGAGCTTTGAGTGGGCTTACACCGATTGCTCTGAGCGATCGAGGCTGACGTAAACTATGCGAAAGTATGCTCCACAAGGTACCTCAAATCCAACTAAAAAAAATATAAAGATGCAAAGACCACTATATTTAATGTCTAGAGCATATCCTCTGAGTTAAAAAAAATAAAATAAAAAATTGCTATAAGCCACGTCGTAGTACACACGGGAAACGGTTTGATTTCCTTGAATAAATAAACATCTAACTAAAAAAAAGTAATGAGAAAAAATTTGACTTCATATTTTTGCATATAGCCCTATATATCACATTTGTGGCAAAATTGCGTAAGGCAATTTAAATCAAATCAATACAGCCCAGCCTTATTAGAAAATAACATATTCATAACGACTACTAATGAATTAGTAATTTTCTATTCCCTTTACATAAACATTCCTAATAAATAGTTTGAATCCAAAATGAACCACAACCAACGAACAAAATTTTATGATACTAGGCGTTGGATGAATTCTAAAACCATTGTATTTACGTCACGCAAAAATGTACTGAATTCTATTTCCAGAAATTGGAATCCTAAAATTTCAACTTTCATTGATCCTACCACAAACAAAGGCAAACAAAAATTTTGAGGGTGTTAAATTCCTTAGTGGAACATTTTACGCAACATAAGAACGCGAAACTAGTCGGGCAATAAATAAATGTATTTAGAATTGTTGTCATTCTTTTTTGGCATTATGCCTTTCATTAAGATGCTCCTTTTTGCAAAGTAATTTCCCTAAATTGATCAGTTATTCTTTTAATTCACTTTAAAAATAAATAAGTACGCAGTAAATTACATTTTTGCCTTTTATTATACTCCTATTACTTCGGGTAGTCAAGAAAGTAAAAGTAAAAAAATTTATATTATATCGTAAGCTGAGAACGTACTATTTAAAAAAAAAAAAAAAAAATCAATGCTTCTCAAATTGGAGATTTTTTTGTTCCTTTACCAGACAAAAGGAAAATGAGAGAAATCAAATTTAAGGAATTCAGAGAACGACCTAATCGCATACCAGAAAGAGTGATATAGCCAAACACACTAGTGTTTTAACTGGTGATATGAGTAAGCCAAAAGGATTTCTAGGTAATTCTGACAATTTTAAGAATTTTAATAAGTAATATTGTGTGGGTGAAATGAATATTTCTGCGAATCTATTAGTATTATTTATCCATTAATGTTTATGTTATTTTAAATAAAGTTCAGAGATGCTAATTAAGACGCGGAGCAGAGCATATTGTTCAGAATTATGGTGAAACATATATACAAACATTATATTCATTTACAATCAGTCTGACAATAACATCTCTAGGCATTAGCAAAGTTGTAATCGATTGTTTTTGATAAAGTAATATTATAATAATAATATAATTATTTTAATTTCTAATTCATTCTCATCAACTTTGGTTTGATCGGTGGGATGATCCTTAAATAGAATGATGCGTCTTTTGTCATCCTATAAAAATAAATGCATTTTTAAAGGAATCGAAAAAAAATTATCCTTGATAAATAAAAACTATTGGGTAACTACTTTACCATTGTGTTGTAATTAAACAAAAATTAATTTACAGTATAATACGTTAATTTAAATATATAATTTAACCCTAGACTGTTCCATTGAGGAAAAATTCGGTTAATATATTTCTCCGAAGTAATCTTCTTTCAGTTTCAATTTTTTTTAAATTCGTATGAATTTGTATTGTTGTTTCAAATACAAATAAGAAATACAAATTTTGATTGGACAGTAACCGAATAAAAATTCTATATTTATTAAGCCATCTACTGAAGTGTCCTTCCTTCGACCATGATGTTTGTTTATCGCTGAACATAATAACGTTATATTTAATTTAAATATGAAATATAATCATTGACTGACAAATAGCTGAGATAAAGATTGATATCTCTAGATACCACTCTACAGAACAGCTCCTCTCGCTCTACTTGTGATCATAAATAACCCATCTACACCAACACCAAGTGTTCTTCGAGGTAACTAGTTGACCGGCGAGTATTTTGAGAAGAGGTTAGTCAAGGTATTTGGTCCAGGGAGCTGAAGAATTATTTATTTTATTTCTTTATTTTCGCCAAAGTTTCCCTATTACCCCATTTGCCGTTATAAAGGTCTAAAATTTAGGTTAAAACGTTTGCAAAAAAGAACCATTTCTGGATACAAATCGGTTTTAATTCTACAGTGCTCAAAATCAAATCCCTGACTAACCCATCCCAAAGTGTTCTTGGCTCCTAAACAACGTTTCAAGATCAGAAAAATGTAGTTTTATGGGTTAAACAGTAATTATCAGACTTTTTCTTTTTTTTTACTTTATTATTAATTACTTTCTATATGTTTTGTATCTAGTAATGTGCTGGGATCACACAATAATGTAATTTCTTAATATTTCGTTGTAACCATACATGTATACCAGCATAAGTAGACGTATAAAATATAAATGTTTCCATAGAATGTGGTTGTCTTTCCTTTAACAATCCTTTTTTTCGTTTTTCATTTAGGACTATATGAAAGTAACAATCATACGGTCATAGGCGCGTGCAGGTTTGTACCATTCCAAACATGATGTCACTGGTGAGTCGGCGCGATATAGATAGGGGGAAAAGGAAGCAGAGAAACGAGGATATCCCAGTGATCTGATAGAATCCCACCCTGGAACCATGATCCCTCATCGCAATGATCGCAATGCCAAGATTTTACTCCTCACGTCAGTCCAGTCACATGAATAATCTCAAAGGTCAATGTTATTCCCGCCAGTAGCGGGCTGATAAACTTTGCCAACAAGATCAGTTACTTCTTATCTCCCGGCTAGTTCGTATTGACTTTTTCCTTTCTACCGTGATACGATTGTAGCTCAAAACTCCCCCTTTATTCTCAACCCAAACATCCCCCTAAAAAAGGTCTTTTTTTTTATTTATATATTTTGTGTTTTAGGAGGTGATCCGATTAGATCAAATCCAATTAATGTCAGCAGCAATTATGTTTAAACAGATAAATCAAAAAAAAAAAAAAATTAAAGTAAGGAAAAAATATAATGTTTAAGTCAAAAAAATTGTAATTCCCTGAAAATTAAGTTTTTTTTTTTTTTGTTTTTTTTTTGTTTTTTTTTTGTTTTTTATCTTTCATAATTTAAAAAATATGGAGCCAAAAATAAATAGGATTTTATTTTAAGTTTTAGAGCAAAATATTATAATTTATCTCAATCTTAAATCAATTAATTCGTATCCAAATTTTGTTAATAGGAATAAATGTGTCAAATTTACTTTAGATATTGAGATAATTATACAAAACAATAGATTATTTCTTAATTCGAGAGAGAGAGAGAGAGTCGTTCATATTGAAACGCAATTCACCTATAAATGCACATTAATTAAAAAAAAGTAAGGGTATTACCATTTCGAAAACTGCATGACACTATTTCCCAGCATCTCGATATTCTGAAACAAAAAGGGGTTGTTGAATAACAATAACTATTTGTACAAAAAGTGTGCAGTGGATAGTAGTTATTGGCACCGATGGAAAAACAATAAAAGCATTTATTTTTTTTTTTAAATAGCGCGGGCATAAAGTGCACATCACAAAACTGTAGGGTGTATACACAAAAAAAAAAATTACGAAGTATCACTAATTCGATTTTCTTATTATTAGTTTTATGTTCACTAACTGTGCTTTCTTTCGAGCCCAAATTTAAATTTAAAATAAATTATATTGATAAATAAAAAATTGCTTTACCTACTTTATATTTTGATATTATTATTATTTTGGAAGTGATTTTTCGAGTGGCTGATAACACCTCAAGAAACATAGCCGAGGTGTCCACATTAATATCGCTTAGATACATATAATAAATACACTTTTCCCTGTCTTACATAAGCCCCGAATATTTCATTCACTAATATTCGTGTGAGAAATTTTATTTTTTTTTTTTATTAATATGGAAAGGCAAAGAAAAATGGTCATATTGAAGTTTATTTAAAAGAAATAAACGAAACGTTTAGCTGTTATATGACTAATCACATTGAAAAAATAAAATATCAGTATTGGAGTATGTTTAGGAGCAAAAATAAAATATAAAATAAATAAATACATAAAAACCAATAGACCCGTTTCAAAAGCTTAATGAATTTTACTAGTAAAACCAAAATATGGTAGATATTCATCGCACTATCTCATTACTTATTTGTTATTACACTCCCTTCATATAAAGTAAGCTTCATAAAATAGAGAACGAGCTCGCTAATAGTTGAAAACAAACTCGAATTTCTTCTATTGCTCCTGAAGATGTCTCTTTTGTAGCTGAGCGTATCAAAAATTTGTAACATGTAATTTGTAAAAAAAAAAAAAAAAACAATTTCTTAGTAAATAACTAGTGCAATTCTGTTTTGTAATTACCTACCCCTCAATCCCAGTTAGTCTTCAAGATGTGTAAGCCCTCATTACAACCCCTTAGACTTCCCCCATTCAATACATTTTTTTATTACTGAATATATTTGAAGAACTATTTCAGCAAAAGAAGAAGATTAGCAGGAGACGCAACTCGGGTTTACCCCTCGCATGACATACGTATTCTCTCGCCGGCTAACGGTGGTCTAACCGTTAGCTTTTGTCTCAGTCAGTGCCCTGGATCTTCCGAAGTACCATAACTACATACTGTTAATTCAGCATTTTCTTTTCTTTTTTTTTTAAATCGCCATTTAATTCACTAATTAAGGAGCTGTGCGCACTACCGTGAATAGTTAAGCCACATTTCATGTATGAACAATTAGAAAAAAATAACTAGATTTAGTTTAGTTACCCTAATACTTTGGTACTATCAAATTAGAGTTTAATCTCTAAGATAAGCCATTGAGGCAATTTTGATATGAAAAATCTATAGTCTCTCGGCTTTAAGAGATGCTTAATTGTCTGCAAAGTGGAGCACATTACCAAAAAACTAATTATCTTTCAAACTTAATGCTTAACTTTCGTTTCAGACATCCACCACTTATTTTGGAATCTTAAATGGGATTAAATACTAGCCCATTAAATCAGGGAAAAAGCATTAGAGACGCAAGATTTGTTTTCTACCACAATTTTTAGATATTGAGCTAAAAAAGGAGCTCTTCACCTGGTAACAAAGGGCATCGCTTGCATATTTACCATCTTGGGCACACTGTAATAATAAGTATACTTTATGAAGCCATTAGAGCAAATTTATCCCCCCGAAAAGTACGAAAAGCACAGTAATTTATGCTCGAATGAAGCTTCATATTTTCTAAAGGTTTACTTGTACATCTGCTTAACTTTTAACTTAAAACTTGCTGTTTATTTTAGCCCTCAAGGAACGACCGTCCATGTCGATCATATTTACCTAATAGGTGAAACTTCCCTGGTGCCTTCCTTGCCAAGATTGTGTTCCTAGCCTTAAGTAGCTCTACTAGCGAAGGACTATCACCTAAAGGTGTTCCATTAAAATATTCTCTTACTCAAAGGAGCATATAAGACTATACACTATTTCCAATCTCATTTGGTCTGTTTATTGTTTAACGTTTTATTTAAGTACCTTTTTTTTATTTTTACAAATAAAAGGGCATTTTGCAAAGCTGAACATCTATGTCTAGATAGTAGAACAATAATCAACTTTACTGTTGCATTAAAAACACTATTACTAGTCAAGGCATTATTAATAAATTCTACCATCATTATTAGTCATTTTCCTGTAAGATATTTTGAACTAATTAATGGTTTTTTTCGTGCTTGCCTCCGAAGTTCAACACAATTAAGACAAGATTAAATTCTGGCATTGATACTCTTTGAAGTTATCTAGAAACATATATGATATCTTTATCTTTTGCCGGTATTGCAGGTAATTTAGTCCATGGGGTAGATGTGAATTTTATCTAAGCATGGTAGAAACTCCCTTAAGGTGAAGATCACATCAAAGCACTGGGGAATAGACGAGCGTTCCAACTCTCCCCAGTAATTTTATTCACTCAATTTGGATTTCATCGTAATTAGTATGCATAGAAGATATTTTAAATATATAACTATAGCATGAGAAGATATGTTTCCACTTCTTACGAAGAGGATTTATGAATATGGAGGTCTTGAAATTTCTTTCATAACCATCCGATAACGAGTACTATCTTCCGTACATTAGATATCCGTATTAGTTCACCAGAACTGTAGTGCGCACATGTAAGAGGTTTTGAAGTTCAATCTTCATTCGCTTGAAGAATGCTTAGACGGTTCTAATACTGATTTTTTAGTGATTTGGAAAAGGTCAAGACCAGCAAACTGTATGACATTGTAAAAGCTCTATTACTCTATAGTTGCACTCCTCAAGTTTGTCCCGAAGTTATGCATAATTCTTCCACTTCTTCCATTTTTGAATTATTCAACAACAGGCCGGCCTGAGCGTCGTTCATCATCATTCAGAAAAAGAACGAACTAATTCAGACTCCGGAGTTGACTTCAGTGCTTATCACCATAAACACCATACAACCTTCAATGAACCTTTTTTTTTTTCAGGAGTAAAATGAAGAAAATGACCTTGGGGAATCTCCATTTTCAAAACACCACAACTTTTGACCCAGAACTTTGATCATTAAAATATTTCATAGAATTATGGCGACATTATAGTCACTTATTGAGATCAAATTAAATTAATTTTTCTCTAAAACCATGTATTGGTTTTACGTGCATGCACCCGTGTGTGTGTGTGCGTTTGTTTTTACATAGTTATTTGAACGGAAAATTTTCAAATTTGTATCAGTAACCTACATGTATATGCATGGACCGAATCCTTCTCTTACTCCTTTAGGATGGTGTTTAGTGGAGTATAAGAACGGGTCAAGCTCTCTTGTTGCCCAGTTGATTGGTGTAGTTAATTATTGCCGCGTGCAATTTTGCAATGAGCTATACACAGGTAGAGGCAGTGGTCAGTTTCTCCAGACGTACACTCAATGTTGGCTTGCCTCTGCCCCCACCTCTCTACGGCCCCTTATTTCTTCGGGTTCCCTATTTATTCGCATAAGTTATGTTGTCATGGGATAAAATAAAAATAGTTCTTATATTTTTGTGTCACTTTTGTTTTATTTAGTGTTATCGCTGTACTGACAGCCTCACCTCATCGGAGGCAAACTCTCTTGGGCATTAGTACACTTAAACATTAATTCATGCTCTGTATTAAAATAAGTAAAATTGTTCCTTACTTTGAAACCAATCAGAAAGAGTTTTCTGTGAGACTTCTTAAGTAATATTGTAAAGATTAGGTTAACAGAATTCATATACGTAGTTTGGGTTGAAAGCGCATTCCTGTCAAAACTTCTAATAATTTATAATTTTCTGAAAAGTAGATTGATTTACTACTTCTTAAATGTTATTAAGAGAAACAATTGCATACAGGTGTGGTAAAGTATGAATTAATAACAATTTGGATTTGTCAAAGTATAAATACTCTGAAATCTGGTCATTAAAGCCCCACAATCTATTCCGTAATATTTTTTTTAAAATAATTTTTTTTTTATTTGAATTTAGTTAAAAGAAAAATAGTTTGCAAAATTTCTAAGTGGAAAGGAATCACTATATCTGCGTCAGAAGAACTATTTCGAAATTGGAGTTGTAAAGATATTTATTAAACGATTGAAGAGGTAAACGGTGTTCGGTATAAACGAAAACAAATTTTTACTAATATAAAAATTTTAACTAACCTTTCTGCAAACGATTGATGTTTTTACCAAACGGTCAACCATTTTTCTATCTGGACTTTTGTTATGAAGTTTAGGCCCTAGTAATGTCAATTCTTCTAGGGCTTTAAATTCAAGGGGTTCAAATTATTATATACATTATCTTATGTATAGGAATAGAATTATCGGCCAAAAATTAGTAAATGGAAAAAAAAAAACTATTTGAGATTGATAATAAATCTCTAATATCTCTAAAAAGTAGTAAAAATTAAAATCAAAAATTTTATTCAATAACGAACTTAACCCTTCTGATTTGAAAGTGATATTTCCAATTTCATTAAAAAATTGAGAACTGTGACCCATAGGCGTAGACTGAAACATACACATACGCACGCACGGAAAATAAATAAATAAAATTACATTTAAAAAAAAATGAAATAAAGAGTTAGGATTACCAGCGAACATTTTCTGACTCCAGTTCTTTCTTATCACAAATAGTAAATAAGAAGAAAAAAAAGAGACATAAGAGCTTTTGAGGATAGCGGCGCGTGGTGTATTTGGAGGGAGGGTGTCGAGAGTGTGGAGAAACCCCTTACGTAAGCCGGTAAGAGGAGAAGGGGTTGTGTAACTAACGGTAGGCCCCCGCGGACGACGAAGAAGGCGCGGAGGGAAGAAGATGGAAGCGCCCCTAGAAGAGGTCATTTGTCTCAGCTCAGTTCTCACTCCGGGTAGCAAGAGGTAGAGACATCTTCGCGGGGCGCTGAACACACTTTCGTATGACAGTAGTACAGGAAGGGACAATCTTCATGTCACCCCACAGCTGCGCGAACTCACATACCCGCTGTCAGAACAACTTACCTCTCACGATTAGCCTTTAGTTATTTCAAAGGAGTAACTTACCTCGCCTTTGAAAGTTTAGGAGTAATATATTCACAAAGGCAAATCACAGAACTGATAGACAGGGATGAGGTGGGCTGCAGACGGCCGAATGAGTAAACAAAGACGTTAGTAAGAGTACTACACAAAGGTAATATTGATCATAAATAATTTTTTAGCAGATTTACACTAGGGCAATCAAGCTTTCATTGAGTCAAGGGGAAGCTTAAATATGACCCTTTCAAAACTGTATTTGTCTGCATGCGTGATAACTAAAATCGGTCAATATGGAATGAATTGTTGACCGTCAAGTTCTATGAAGAGAGGACTCGGTCATGGTAGTTGAACAATTAAGAACTAATTTGTAACCAAAATAGTCTTTATTTTGGCCAAAAAAAAAACTCTCTACCTTAGCCGGGGATCGAACCCGGGTGCCCCACTATCCGGGCGAGTGCGTTAACCAACCATGCCACAGAGGGAGCAGAGAATAATTTCTAGTTCCTCTCACTTAAAAATAAAATCTTAATATCTTGGTTATTACTAGTGGAATTTATGGGTAGTTTAAGTACATTTAAACTTCTTTGTATAAATAGAAAAAAAGCTTTAGAAAAGTAATATATATTAATATTCTCCAATAAAGTATTAATTTATATATTTACTCTATAAGTAGGTCCTATGAAGATCTGAAATTGTTTCTGTTTGTTTTCCGAATTATCGTGGATTATTCACTGCCTTTCTACTACTTTTTTTCAAAAAATAAATAACATTTTTCAAATACCTCTGTACATTAAATGTAGTTAAGGCGAATTTCCGAACCACATGAAATCAATTTGTGAATAAAATATCCAATACAAGGAAACTAAACTTAGAAAAATAATTTCCTGCTAAGCCCTAGACAATTTCCAAGAGGGAGAAACACTTGGTTGTTCTCTTATTAGAATAAATAATGTTCCAAGAGTACGGGCACACGTTAAAAATAAAGAGGGGAGTGATACGGAGGAGGGAGCAAAGTTAGAAAAAAAAAAGAAGAAGGAAGAAGACTCTCCCCCTGATAAGGACTGAGAGCTTCCTCGATAGAGTTTCAAAACATCATTTCTCGACACATTTTCCCCAACCGCCATCCTTTATATTCGCCTTTCATTGGCTTCTCTCTCAAGTATTAGGGGGATACACAAACCGAATCCCCTTCTCTTCCCTCTTTCGTATTTGGCTGGGAGATCAAAAGAAACAGAAACCTACATTAATACAGCCTATTTCACATTCACATATTCACAGGAGTATGAGGTAAATGAGCAATTGTTTTCAGGAAAAGAGAAGAGTTAGTAATGGAAAAAGACGTTTTCATATTTTCTTAGAACCAATAACGAAGCCCCGCAAAATGAACTTCATTTAATATTATACTTTATTGAATCGGTAAAAACTTTTCGCTATCTTCATTTGAAGTGGAGATTTAATGTAAATTCATAAAAAAATTACAGAATTTGTCAACAATTTTTTTTCCCTATGATACTTTCTTCCGGAGTAAAATAAATTTGTCCTAAAAGGAGTGTTTTTTTTTAGAGAGAGAGAGAGTGAAAGAGAGAGAGAGAGAGAGAGAGAGAGAGAGAGAGAGAGAGAGTGTGTGTGTGAGGGGGGTCTCATAGCTTAATGAAACGCCAGATAGAAATTCTCACCAACGGAAGTCCTCTAAAAATTTATTTATTCACCAGTATCTATCCGAAAATACATTCTTATTAGAAATTTAAGTGTTGGGGCCACAAGAGAAAGCTGTTGAAGGTTATTTGTCTGATACTACAAATGTATTCCTAATAATCAAAAGGAGAGTTTGTTGACGGTAGATATTATTATTAGATGATTTTAGTTGGGGTTCGGTCAAGGTAGATCCAAAAAAAATACAAATTTAAATAAAGTGTATTTTTTTAAAGATTATCTATCAACGTTTCGGCTTACATTGTAAGCCTGTCATGGAGACGAGGGAGGACGTCATGTCCCTTACTTTAGATTTCCATGACTGAAATGAAATGAAATTGAGCTCAGTCATGGAAATGTGAACTTAGGGACAGGAGTCCTTCATGAAGATGGCTTACAATGTAAGCCGAAACGTTGGCAGATAATCCTTTATTAAAAAATACACTTTATTATATTTGTATTTTTTTGGATCTACCTTGACCGAACCCCAACTAAAATCATCTTATAATATTCCTAAAAATATTTATTATTTTCACCCATACATATATTCCATCCATAAACATATATAACTATATATATATTTATCTTCTATATATGTCTTTGAAAAATCATAGATATTTTTGAAAAGCCTTGTCATTATACAAACATCATTAGCATATTTTGATGAGCATAACGTAAATTGTAAGAAATTAATTCAAATGTCGTACTTAAATAACGAGATTGTTGAAAAATTGATAAAAAACATTCATTATTTAAAAAAAAGTAATAAAAATAAATTGTCGGCAACTCTCGAAAGGTTGGAAAATGTAGGTAAGAGAGAAAATGACTCATAGTTAAGAAGTCACTGATTGAGGATGCCAACTACTTGGATGGTTGTGGATGGTTTATCATCATGATTATTTAAGGGTGATGGTATCTTTGAAGTAACAAGTTACTATAGCCCCAGTACTACATGCTTGGAAACATGGATTTGGTGATATGCTAGCAGCCGCAAAAGGCACTGCGGGGCGGCACTTTACAAAATAAAAAATAAGGAATTTCAGTGTAAATTACTGAAATGTTATGATAATAAAGTAAAAAGAATAAAATATAATAATAATAATAAATAAATCGTCTGTTATTACCAATTTGTGAGTTAACTTTCAAAATAAGAAAACTTCCATAAGGCTCTTCAGATACATATTTGAAGAAATTCTCAAGTACTTTAGGAAATTTGACACACTCAAATTTATCNGTAAATATATATATATATATGTATATATTCACAAAAGCTATCAAAATATGAATAAGCGTAACCATGAGGATCAGAAATTTTAGTACTCTCAGGGCTTTAGTTTTTCCATTTTGGAGTGGGAGAATCGCAGCATTAAAAATGATTTTGTCTTCGAATCTTGCTCGAAAGTCCCCTTTTGACTTACTACCGAGTAAGAACAATGGGTATAGGAGGTACGTATGACCACTAAAGCTTACTCTAGACTGGCCGGGAAAGTAGAGTGGGAGAAGCGCTTACCACCCGTGGTTAAATTTGTAAATTTCTTCCTTCATAATAGTGAAATGAAGAAATTCTTAAAAAATTAGATTTACTATTTTACATATTTATTATCAATAACTTATTCATAACTCAAACAAAAATAAAAATACTACGATTATAAATTTTGGCAACATCCACACCCTCTCTTTCCCTCATCCGATTTCAAACAAAAATGAATTTTTTCAAGGGCTTGTAATGGAAAAGCCTAAATTCCGAATTTGGTAAGTTTATTTTAAAAATAAGAGGGCCAGGAAAAAAAAAACAAAAAAAAAACAGTTGAATTATTTTAATTTTAAATTAATTGGAAGGAAATAAATATAATCAATTAGAAGATTTATCCTTGAAAACCACTCACTCCTTTACATTGCCAGTTCAATATATAGGTATATTTAAAATACAGTAGTATTATTATAACTATGTTTATACGGTCTAGCAAAATGACACTTTTATTTTCTATAAGAAGGTGTTCTCGAATCATTGCGAGAGAAGGTGGAGTATAGGAGAGTAGTGTGATCGCGTATGTAAAGCCTGCCGTCCTCCGACACAGGAAAACTCCAATCAGGGGCCTAACAAGAAGAAGAGCATCGCCTCTCGCCAGAAATACAAACGGCTCAAGGTCGGCCTTTCCGGATCGTTGCACCATCTGACGAGAGGAGGAGGCTAAGATCTCGGCCCGCCGGCGGGTGTCGTAGGCCCTCCTGTGTCCACTCTCCTTACATGTGCCGCTAAATCTCCACCAGATCTCTACTTTCAACGGGTCCCGTACGAGTCGTCAAAATGTGTGTGAGTGTGAGTGTCAACGCTCTACAGGCGGCATTTTCTCTTTTTCTTAATGAAGTTGGGCTTGTATCTTTTAAATGCAAAAAAAAAAAAAAAAAAAAATCCATTAATTTAGGTTGTTGTGGTGGTCGAAATAATCCTGATTCCTGTCTTTTATTGACTATTTTATGGTAAACATATTAAAGGGTATTTATAGGGCGTAATAACCTAGAAGTTGATTGCCCTTCAATGATCTACCCTACTACTACTCTTTTAAATGCAAAACGAAAAGCTGAATTCCTTATTGAGCAAAATCGGACCAGTAGGAGTGGGGAATTACCTGTAGCGAGCGCTAAGCGATCTTAGCGGGCATATTTTATTTTCAGTGATGAACTCAAATGAGGTTTGTTTATGGATAAAAGACACATATTAGGAGTTTCACAGTGAAATTGAACAAGTAGGCCGTGGGGGAGGGGGATAAATTTATAATTTTACAGCTCGGTAGCCGTTTTTCTTGATGACATTTGGCAGATAACATTTAAATGTAGATTGAAATAATATGATCGTTTTTTTCTGCGGATCTGTTCAACTTTTCCACATACTCACTGATATATATATATGTGTGTGTGTGTGTGTGTGTGTGTGTGTGTGTATATATATATATATATATATGTATGTATATGTATATACGAGTGTGTGTGTTTGCGTGCTAAATGAACTATTCATAACTGGGGTCATCCTGGCAATGATTTGGGCTTGGCTGTAATTATAATTAATCTCAGAGCGAATAAAAACTTTCTGCACTGAATTACAAAGTCTCTTGGGGTTAATGGGACAGTGAGATGTGAAGGGATTGCCAAGATTGGGGGGCAGTTCCCCAAGTAGGCCACGCTTCATCCCCCACCTGTATCTGTGCGCGCCTTAATGGGCTCTCAGACTCTTAGAAAGCTGCTTCTTCCACTTCAATATGGTTTAACATTCAAAACACAATTCACAAGAATAATGTCTAAATTACTTTAAATTAGCCTTACGAAATACCTAATAAATCTGATTCTTGAGCTGGCTGGTGTACATGAATGGAGTTTAGCTCTGTAAGGCAAGCAGATTTCATATGTTTCACTAAAGATAGACTTAAATAATTTCATTTTACCGAAATGAGTGACAAAAACCGAAAAAGTAAGAAAAGATTAGCAATGCATGACTGGCCCAAAGTTGGCTAGGGTATGCGGGGAGAAGGTGGAGGGGAGAGGGTTATGATAGGGGAGAAGTTATGATGGGGGAGGGTTAGACCTCATTGTTTGGCATCCAAAATATCTTCCTTGTCATACATTTGTCCTAAAAAAAATTTATAAAACATTAATCTTGTTTTACAAGTATTATGTTGTAAAAATAATTTTCATAAAACAACAAAATGAAGATATTAACAATGTTCTTAAATTTAAGATACATAATACACCTCCATCCCTCTATTTCGATTTCTGATATTAGTGAATTCCATCAATAACGTGAAGAAATTTTCTGTCTCAATTTTTTTTTTAATGGGAATTTAAATGGGGATTTGATGGGCTCATTATTTAAAACATAAATAAACGTAAGAAAATTAAATTTTACATTAGTTTGTTTTATAAGAGTTTTTCTTATAATTATTTTATTTATTTACCTTTATTTTTTGAAAAGTCCATCTTTTTTTTTTTTTATTGCTCTTTAGAAATAACAATTCATATATCGGATTGGAAGGAAGAAGATATCAGAAAATAGAACACCAAACTGCGACACCCAACCTGATCTCTGGCCCCCGCTGTAGCACCACTCCGACAGTTCATTTATGTTTATCGCTGCAGGATTTTGTGTATGTTTTAGCAAGTGAAGAATGGAAGTCTTGATTGTTTAATGCGCACGTGCCTGCTCTATCCACAGTCCTTCATGTATTGTGTTAAAACAGGGCCTTAAGTATCGGAAATCGTACCAACCAAACACCCCCACAGCCAGTCATCGTGCCATCAGGGAATTTATACCATTTAAAAAATCATCCTTTGGTTTTCGAAAAAAAAAAACTTCAATATTTTATTTAGTTTCATAATTTGTCCCTGTCAACGGACTCCAACCCCTATGATCCACCCCGACGACTAAAAAGAAGATGGCCACGTGACCTCCTGGGGACATAATCTGTAAATAAATTGAGAGTGGTGTCATTGGTCACCTTCTCTCCTCATGTGATTGGTATTGTATGTCATTTTATTTCTCTAATTCATTGTGGTCATCAAATTACAAAATGTTTTAATTTAACAGAATGTAATAAATAAATAAAAGTTAAAAAAAAATAAAGTTTCATAATTTAAAAATAACAAAAAAGCATAATTTTGAAAGGAACCTAATTTTTCTCATCTCCTGGATCGCTGGTGAATTGAAGTAATTTTTTGAGAGTCAAGAGTAATTTTTGGGGCGGAGTGGGAAAAGGGGAATATATTGAGACATTGTATTCATAGAAAATAAAAAGACTGACCTTTTCCTACTGTTGAGGTACTGTTGCTAAGGGTTCGAGTCTCGTTTTTGGCAAGGTTCTATCGAAAATGTATGCCACGCAGAATACAGATGTTAAGAATAGATTGAAAAATAATCTATAGATAGAGCGAACTCTAATGAGCTCCTAGATAGTAGAACGGAGGTTAAAAATAAGATATTTTCCGACATTTATATAGTTCGTTATGTTAAAAAAGTTTAGATATTTTCTGTTGAGATCGAAGAGGCTTTAAAAAGTTACCTGATTTGACTCGATTGTTACAAAAGAGGCCCGACTTCAAACTCAGATATTGTCAATGAGTATACTCATTCGTATATAAGCCCCTTTTCATATCTGTTCATGGAACCTCTCCATTCCTATGCAGATAGATCATTACAATAGATTTTTTATCATAAGTTCATAAGTAAGTGGCATTGAGCTACTATTGTACAGGTGAAATGAATCACGAGATTCGAACAAGTAGTAGGAAGATTTCTTCAGTTGCTTGATGACGAAGATAGTTGAGAGTATGAATAGTCGCCAAGTGTGGGTGAAGTTCGTTGAGTGGGTAAGCTCAGTCGGCTTGGATAGTTGCCAAGATGGTGCTAAACCGACGATAAATGGGAATACATTAACTTATTTCCAAGGCGATTTGTTTTATCTTTCGCTTAGACTTGTTTATTCTTCTCACCACATTCGGTGAAGCCAAACCTACTTTCAACTTTGAATACGACAAACTTCATCGCAAGACTGAAGGCAGCAGAAGAAAACGCGAAATTCACAATGATTCCATTACTAAAATCAGTTGAGGACATCAATGAAGTAGAATATTAAGAAAAAACAAAGCTGGGAAAAAAAACTAAATTGATATTATCAATGATCTCCATCCCAATATACAATAAGAATAGAATAAGAGCAATAAGTTTTTAATGTAGAATTTTACTCGAATGGATTTAGTACGGAACCACAACGTTTTATGTGCAAAGAACTTCTGGGTAATTACACCTCCTCAGGGTAAAGTCTGCTGCAACAGGGAATTGCATAGTCGCCATGGCAGTATGAGGAAACACCTATTATTTACACATGGAATTTTTAGGAAGCAACATACCTTTTACTTCAACATCAGCAAAACAATCATGAAAAATTTTAATTACAGCTTTCAGGGAATCTTTACTTTTTAAGTACTCCAAAAACAATTTTCGCCAGAATATTTGAATAAAGAGAGTGGAATGGTTAAATAATAGTTTTATTTGTTTTTAAAAATTATCGGATGTAAGTTCCTTTCGAAAGAAAAAAATCAACTCTTCGCACAGCTATTGGTCACTGAAGGCCAATATTTGAAATTTTCATAGTAATAAAGTACAATGGTTTATTTTAAAATCAATCTCAAGTGAAAAGAAGGGTATTAAAGAGTACATATCTGATTATTTTAAGAACATATGTCTGAATTTATGCCTTAATGCTCATTATGTACTGGCATGATGAGTCCCCTACCATATTTCTTCATAAACTCTTCTTATTCATGCAGATAGATCATTACAATCAAATGTTCCTCGTGGACCTGCATAAATATAGTTTCATGTAACATAATCATTACTATAAAAAAGGGAGAGCTAAAAGCCCGCTGATAGCACATAATTACTACAACGAGATTCAGCACTCGAGAGCCTCACGAGGTTTGAACTGCAACAAGTGATGTCGCTTGTAAAGGAAATATATGAAATACACTTCTTTTACTAATCGATACATAGGGATACAAAAGGCTTGAATGACCGATAATGATTACTCATGGGCAACGGCAGTAGATCAGTATAGAATTGCCAGCCATGCGGGCGGGCTTCTGGGCCCATAAATGTTGGGATGTAAAGCGAACAGCTATTGGTTGTCGTCACCGTTACCCCATTCATGTGATAAATTGTAGACAGTAACTCGTTTATTTAGGTGGCACAAAAACAAGATATTTAAGAGAAAATATACTTAGCTATAAAAGTATCGTTTGTTTGGTTCTAAAAGTCCATAAAAACCCATTAGTCAGAAAATAATATTTGAATATATATTTTATAACTAACTTCTTAACAATTATACCACACTGTTCCAAAATTTGAAAGTAATACCAATATACTAGCACTTAAATAGTTTAAAAAAATTAATGAACTAAATAAGTACTTTTAACCATACTAAAAATTAGGAACAACATAAAATTATCGATAAATAACCAAAGCGTGAAGAAAAGCTCCAAAATACAAATGTGTTTAAAGAAAGGAAGTATATAATTCAATACTTTTTTTTATTTAATTTTTAACATTTAGCTCACCAAGTATTACTTCTTGGAGTAATTGAGTCAAAGTAAAATAATTTTGCTATCTGTGAAAGGCCAGAATGTAATGGTAATCTTTGCAGAATTACAGGAAAATCTAATGAAAATTACGTTTTCCCCACTTTCCGCCATCTTTAGTTTTTCTTTTGCGAAAATAATTGTACGGTTAATGAATAAAATTGTAGTTTTAGCGGTAGTCACAAGTTTCTAATCTCATATTCGCTTGACCCATTGTAAGAACAGCTGTTTGGGTATTTTTTATTGACTATTAACGCAAATATAATACTTCAAGTAGTTGAAAGTTTTGAAAGCTTAGCGAGATATAGTAATATTTATAAAATGCTCCTCTAGGGGGGGGGGGATATTATTTGATTTTCCCCCTATTCTTGAAAAAGCAATTTTTTAAAATAAACAAACAAAATAAAAGTAACAGATATCACCTGAGGCGGTATATTAATATGTGAGAAAACATTCAGATAAAATATATTTTTTGATCCTTTCAAAATATTTTTTGGTCCTTAGAGTATGTTTAAATTGGAAGCTAGCCTTATCATCTCAGTTACGATAAGTAATGGTGAACGTAACATATCACCTGTCATGTGAAGCGCTGCCTGTGGGGGGGGGGGGGGGTGGCATGAGGGTCGATATTAGGAATGGGGTGGGGAAATCACCCCATCGAACTCCACCAAGGACCTGGGGAGGGGGAGACGAAAATAAAGCAATGCCCGCGCAAATTGAATGTTGGTCGGCGGAACTGAATCACATACACAGACCATCTATGTGGTGTAGGACGTGGGGGTGTGTTGTATGGGTAAGAGAGGGAGAAATTGAGAAAGAGAGAGAGTGTGAGAGAGAGAGAGTGTGTGTGAGAGAGAGTATGTGAGAGAGAGAGAGTGTGTGTGTGTGAGTGAGAGAGAGAGAGAGAGAGAGTGTGAGAGAGAGAAAGAGAGAGACAGAGGAGTGTGTGTGTGTGAGAGAGAGAGAAAGTTAATCTAGTGTCTTACGAAATAGATATCCTTTCTTTCTTACAAACAACTTTTATATAAACTAATAATCTTTTAAGATGGAATATATAAAAACAAGATAAATTGTATATGAAAGTGGAAAGGCGAGATAGAAATTCTGAAAAATCAACAAATAAATTTATTAGAATTTAACATCTTTCAGATTTAGATAAAAACAGAANATATATATATATATAATGTAAAAAGGCTTTAAGGTCTTGTCAAAAAACTCTTTTTGTCAATATAGGTACATTTGACTTGTATACTTTTAAACAATCAGTGTTTAAATTTGTTTACTTACTGAAAAGTGCTGACAAATACAATTTAACAGATCCTCATATTCTGTAATGTGAAATGTAAATCATCATTTTTCTCAGCACCGTGTATAAGATTCCCACTGTTCCCTCGAGTCGACCCAGCTTCAGAAGAAGGCCAATCTCGGTCTCTCTTTTCTTTCCGTTTCCTCTCTTTGTTCGCGTAATCTTGCTAGCAGAATAAATCGCCGATTTGGTAGGGGTAAGAAGGCGCCTAAACAGACACACGCGAGCAGCAAATAGTCCGTCACGTAGGAGCTGCGTAATCTAAGCAGATCTCCAAAGTTTCATTAAAGATGGATATACGTAAGAGTAAATGAGGATATGTAATTTACAAGCCAGAGAAAAACAATGGGCGAAAAAGATATGTACTATTAAAGTTCGCTATTGTCGGAAATTTTTTTTCAAAATATTATAGAATAGAAATGTTTTAAAATTACATTTTACACCTTTAATGTTCTATAAAATTAATCGTCACCCAAATAACAGCGAAGAAATTAGGATTACAATTCCTGGTATTTTTCAAAACCCCACTTTCTCTTGTCCATTTTCGACAAAAATTTAATTTTTTTAAACAATTTAAAATGAAAAGCCTAAATACTGAATTTGGTATTTACTGATTTTTTTTAGGATTCATTTATGTCATGTCAGAAATGATTTATGTAGAACAAAAACACACTAATTACATTCTCAAATATCTTACTTAATAAGTGTTTTTCTTCAAAATGTGATAAAATAAATATATAATAATACTAAATTTTTTTCTATACAAGTTTTTTGAATCGCTAATAATAACAAAACTATTAAACTTTTAAATTTTGGTCTTCCTCTAACTAACTCTCCTTCCCCTCGGCTGAGTTTACCTATTAACTGACTTATTCAACGGTCATTTACAAGAAAAAATAAATAAATAAAAAGGAGCTTAAATGCGTAATTTGGTTTCCGTGTTTTTAGAACTGTGGCCGAAAGAGCGTGTACTGACAAGTATGTGTAAAGAAAATTTTTAACAGACCATATTTTACATCTACAATGTAGGATCGGATAAGATCTCTTGAAATTTTTCAAAAGCTAGATCATGAAAACAACGTGAATAGCTTGATTTTCCAATTTTAATTCGGCTCAAAGTTTATCCTCACCCTCTTCCTGAATTTCATTTAACCCAAATAGCCAATAAATGTGTTTCAATTTTTCTTAGATAAGTAGTCAATTTAAGCTTTATATTAAAGATCCTAGTGATCCTACATTAAAAACTTTTAGAATTGAGACTTGAAGAACGTATAAATTAATACCGAAAATTGTAAAGTGTATAATTAGAATAAAGTATGAGTAAACTGAGCTAAATGTAACCTTTTTTTTTTTTAAAAACTTCTTTACCCCCCATAAATTTTGTCAATATATATA
>KZ807229.1:506165-528297 GCA_000696205.2 Oncopeltus fasciatus
GATACTTAATAAAATACGTCTGGGGGGGTAGGACGGGAGACAGGGAAGCTAGGAGGACTCCGTAGAGGGTGAGGACGACAAGGGAGAGCTCGTAATTCCACGGCTAACGGGAGCATGGTGGTTTTTATAACGGCAGCCTGAGGGTCGGTCCTTTCCTGTCCGCAAATTAAAAGCATCATGGCACAAAGCTTGCCGATCATGAGGCCTCAGTTTGATTCCCATCTCGGCCGAGCTAAAACTGTTTCATTGGCCTGCCATCGCAGCATGGCATACAGCACTGCTCGCCCAGTTACCATCAATAAATCTTCACTGGTACTGACGTAGTGAAAATTACTATTTCCCAATAGAAAAAGATATAAAGCCAAATTCTTTTTCGTACTACCAATTAAAAATGAAGCTAGTGGTGTTGCTACATTTTAAACTTTCCTATTGTACTAAACAGAAAAAAAAATTATATGTTCGTATATTAATAATATATAATATATATTTTACTATAATTCCAAGACCTGGGAATAATTGCGAATGATCCTTAATATGTCTCCAACTCTTTCCACCTTGAGAGAGTTTTAATGTCCAGTGCGTCCAAGACTTCATCTCCACCCGCTTCCCACTCATCCATAGGGAGCTCTCATTTCACCCTAATCCACATGCCCAATCCCTGCCGTCGGACTCCATTCATTAAAATCTTTCCCGCAGACTAAATCGAAGATCTCACCGCGACCTCTTGGGCCTTGATGCTTGATTTTACTGAGAATGGAGACAAAGGGAACCTACTCTCTGAAAGTGACATTTAATTTATTTATTTTTTTACATATTACTTTGTTGGTTTATACAACTCCATCAAATTGGATGTTTCATTATTAAGATTTAAAAATAAAGATTTTTATATAATTAAAAAATGCTACTTAGTTTGACTCGAAAGTTATATATATATGTGTGTTCCTACTCAATGGATGGAAGACTTCGCATTTGCACGCTTATCAGAGTCTATAAGTAATACTCCGAATGATATTACAAAATATATATTATTAGATGTTTTTGTTATGGTTCGGTCAAGGTCCATAAAAAAATATAAAATTTTTTTTAAATGTGTATTTTTTAAAAATTATTTGCTAACATTTCGGCTTACATTGTAATTTCATGAGGGACCATGGGATCTTAGGGACACGACGTCCCCTCACGCCTTCGTGATAGCCCTGAAGATGGCTTACAATGTAAGCCGAAACGTTGGCAGATAATTTAAAAAATACACAGTTTTTAAAATTTGTATCTTTTTTAGATCTACCTCGACCGAACCCCAACGAAAAACATCTAATAATAATATCTATGGTAAAAAAAATTCTCCAGTACAAAATATATAATTCTTCGATATTAGATAAATAAAGTCAAATGATGAAAATAATCATTTTAAAGATATACTTCGTATCAGAATATTCCCCTCCGTGGCTTTCGATAGTTTGGAATAGTGCAAAGCGTAAAATTATTCATAATAAATTTCAAAAAATAATTATCAAATAGTTCACCAGTTTCTGAGAAATAGCAAAGCAGAATGTTCTTTTATATATATTTTTTTGAGATCGAGAGTTATTTAATCAGGGAAAGAAAATAAGTTCTTTGCATATACTTTTATTAAAAACTAAGCCACTTTTGGAACATTTTAGAAAATATGAACTCAAAAAGACTTCTTTTTTTCTTTTATGTATGGATATGTTACCATTTATTACCTGTTCCTATAAATGATTAAAAACCATGGAATTATAGATTTCGAAAGTGGCTTAGTTTAAAAAAAAATTAAGCCACGTATATTATTATCCTGCAGAAATATATATTTTACTAAGGAGTTGTTTTTCAAAAACTAACTTGGATAACTTCCGATTTCTAAATCAAACAGTCGAATACATAACAAGTAAACTATGTTCCATTAAAAAATAAATAAAAAAACTACATCCTACAATTTATAAAATGAGCTAGTTTTAATTCTTAGGCGGTTAAAATTAATTAAAATTAGAATTTAGAATATTAGAATTATAAGAAATAATACAAAAAAGGGAATTTGGCGAAATAGATTACCAAATTTTATTCACAAATAATCTTTCATAGTCAGGAATATAAAGAAGCATTCATGATTAAAAAAAAAAAAAAATAGTTTGCACAAGGCAAAAACTGACGATGATAATACAAAATAATAGTAGAAAATAACCACAGAGATAACGGTATTGTTATGATGAGCCTTTGCCTCGGAAGGTTACAATTAGATTACGCAACAATTTTTTTGTCAACAGAATTATATTTTATGCTTTTGAGGAGGTATCAGCATAAGACGCTAGAAATATTTAAGAAATATTGTTATTATAATATCGTATAATAGTAAGATGGAAGAAAAAAGAAAAGATATTGATTTAGGGAAAGGTTTTGAATGTTTGATATGATACGTCAGGGTGAGGCGAAATAAGCGTGGACATATTGCCACGGTACATTGCCACATTAATAAGGTTTATTTATAAAGGGAATTCCAGTCAACCGCGCCATCGTTCAATAATAAACGAGATAGATTAATTACTGGTGGAATTGCATGAATGGGGATTGTCAAGTTTAGCAGAAAGCGAAGGTGGAGATGGGACCACCATTCCAGCTGTTCCACCGGTGGAAGTGTTGTAGTAGACCGCTGTGTATTGTGGCAGTCAGCTGATGGCTGGTGACAAGAGATCGATCCTTCATTTACATAATCAGCTTTCACTAGTCCCCCCACCCCCTACATCTTCACCCCCTACACCCCCCACTCACTCTCTCTCTCTCTCTCTCTCTCTCTCTCTCTCTCTCTCTCTCACTGCCTCTCCCGTTCCCCGTATATGTACTGCTCTCATCCACTCGTTCACCAGACAGAACACGTACACATCCAGATATTGTATATTCCCAATAACAGAATACCTCTCTCGAATGTCAATTTAAATCTTCTCTATCAGTTCATTAATTCATTTGTGAAATCGTGCATTTAAATTTGCTAGTAAATTTAAATTATTTACATCGTTCATACATCACTTTATTCAAATAATATAAACTACTTAGTTATCAAATGTAATTACTGTATTATATTCTATAGCTATAAATCTAGGTTGCATAGGTTGCATTGAGGTGCAGCGGACCGTCATAGAAAATGGGAGCACGAATAGTCTAGTGGCTTGGTCTCAATTTCAGTTAACACAGTTTTTTCTTTCTGTACCTCTGTCTTCAATAAACCATTGGACATGCTCCTAGGAATGCCCAGCTCTAAAAGTATTATTATTTTCCATTTAATGAGAAAAACACAAGAAAAGCTGTATCTGAATCTTCACCACACGCTTTCTCTAACTCATAATGTTTCCCCACTTGGCCTCTTAAGGCAAACCGGGTCTTACTTTTATTTTTATTTTTTTAATCAAGTACACTAGATAGTCTTAGTTCAATTCCCAGACTAAATATTGTAGTATATTAAGAAAATGGAAGTCAGATGCCAGAAAAATGTCTAACTTAAAATTGAAATGTACATACTGATGAGCACCAGGGCACACAATAGAGGTGCATCATCAGCACATGACTTTGGCGATATTTTGGTAAAATATTTAATAAAGGATTAATCACGACTCACAAGGACATAAAAAAACGTTACTGGGAGAAAATAAACCTTACTTTACAGATAAAATTGATTTAATTCATTATGATTTATCCTGATTATAAACCATGTTTTTCTTTTTCTAAAAAAAAAAAAAAAAAAAAAAAAAAAAAAAAAAAAAAAAAAAAAAAAAAAAAANTATTCCCAATAATACCCTTCCCTTTTTTTCCTTTGTCCTTTTATTGCCCTCTCTTGTAACAGGCCGCTTTCCATTTACACCTTCCGCCTGCCTTGTACCTGCTACCCCCACTCCCCTTTCTACTTCATAACTCAAAACAAATTCATAATGTTTAGTCATGGAAATGTGAACTTAGGGACAGGACGTCCTCTCTCATCTTCATGATAGCCCTGTTACAATGTAAACCGAAACGTTGGCAGATAATCCTTCATTAAAAAAAAAAAAAAATACATTTTTTTAATTTGTGTTTTTTTGGATCTACCTCGACCGAACCCCAACTAAAATCATCTTAGAGTAATATCTACGGTCAACAAACTCTCTTTTTTTAAAAAAAAGACAGTTTGTTGAGGGAGGGACTTAATATCTGATTCACAACCAATCCCATCAATAAAACCGTTTAGAACAGTTCAATGATCTCATGCGCTTTCAGTTCATTTCGAAAGAACGATTACGGTTTCGTCCAATTCGAAAAGAATAATTGAATGATTCTGAAAACGACTAGGAATTAAAATATCGTTAAAAGTTAAAGTTAAAAGTTCGTTATATTTCTTCTCTCTCAAATAGAACGCCCCCGGCTACCAAAGAATAAATAAACACACGTCTATGTTAAATTATTGTAACAATTACCTGTTCTTCAAAAATGGATTCAATGGATCAAAAATTTGATTAAAAAAATCAAGACAGAAGTCTTGATCACAACAGTATCTCAGGATCAACCAGCTCCCATTCAGTGGAATGTTAACGTTTTATGAGCATGGGATGGTGTACGAGTGGAAGTGAGACCCAATTAAAGTAGAGTGGTCGGGGACGTAACGTTATATTTACCCTCTTGCATATTCATGACTGCCGTTGGGAAGTGGCTAGTTCGCACACTATGATTAAAGCCTGCTTTCAAGCAATCATTACGAGATATATTTGATAGCCGAGCTCAAGTTTTAACGGGAGTTTATCTCAGCGCATGCGCAGATCCTGAACATGTACTAAATGTACGGCAGTAAATAAAAAACATGATAATTGGCTTATATGTAGATACATTGTTATTGCCAATATTACCAGCCAATAGGCTCGGGGAATATTCTAAGTATGGGCTCAGGCTGTTATGGTACAAAAATGTTTATTAAAAGATAATTTTTTAGATACTACTTTTACAATAGCAAAAACAATTAAATATTTCAACAACGATGTTGAATCTCTGTAGTTTTTCTTTTTTTATCAAGTATTTGATTAATTTTTTTTTTAAATAGATAAATATTATTTATTAGAATCTGTTAGTTAATTTCTTGTAATTTGATGAGATATATACAATAAAAAGAATATTAAAAAAAAATAACAATATAATAAATAAGTGAACATCACTGTGCAGGGAAAATGGCCCAACGATCCCACTCCCAATAAGTTTAGGCATTAAGGCCCATGAGGTCGCGAGGCCATATCTGTTTTAGTCACCGGGAATGATTGTGAGGATTGGAGTCCGAGGACAGGGATCGGGCATATGGATTGGGATGAAATTGGAGTTAACTATGGAAGAGCCTGAAGCGGGTGGAGATGAGATCTTGGACGGAAGGAATATTAAAGTCCTGATGAAGGGTAGAGTGGGACACAATGTGGAGCTTAGCAATTATTCTGGCAATTTTGGACTGAAAGGATTGCATTCGTTGGATATTGGAAGGCTTAGCTAAGAACCCCACAGATCTGCACCATAGGTTCAGATTGGTTGTATTATCGTCTTGTAGATGGTCAGTTTGTTTTCTTATGTGAGCTGTGAGCGCCTATTTATAAAGCTGTATAAGAGTCTCTTGAGTTCTTGACGCTTGATTTCAGTATGTTCACTCTAGTTTAAATAATGTTAAATCTTTTTTTTTTTTTTTTTTAATCAAGTATTTCTCAACAACTTGGTTAAAGGCGACCCCTTTACCATTTGACGACTCTCAGTAATAATGATAATATGGTACTCCATAGCGACATAAAGGAAGAAGTAGGGAGTCTACTCTGGAATTTAGCTTGAAATTTGCCACACCGTGTGACATGTATGCATCTAACCAAGTTCTTCTATCTACCCACTCAAATGTATTTACTAATATTCATATTGGCTTTTGTTTCGATATTATCTTCATGTGTACGTTGTTTTCATTAATATAATATTATGTACAAGACTTTTAGGTAATATTTAATAAATGAAAGTGCGTATTGGCAGCTAAAACTTGGTCGCTTGAATCATGTCCGGTTCATTTACATTGTATTCCGGATGGTATATTGAGTAAGGTCGGTGACTATTTTAACTACGTCGCACAGTATATCAGTATCGGAGTGCATCTATTGCATTTCAAAAATTTATTTTTAAAATTAGCATCTTAAATAAATTAATATTTTTCAATAACAGACTTTAGAACAAATTTATTACATGATTATAATTTTATAATCAAATAGCAATGATGAATACCTTAGAAGCAACTAATTTCATACGCTTACAACACTCTCAGTATATAATATATATAAACATAAGGCACAAAAACATATTATAAATTCAAAAATTGTTTGAAATAGATGAAACTGATTTCTAAACAAATATATTTATAAATCTATTCAATCCTCCGGAAATAATAATTATAATAAGAAAAATCTCTGAAGATAGTTATGATATGTACTCAATGTATTAGTAATATACAGTCAATTAAATATGTAGCCAATTTTAAGTGTCTAATAAGAGAACTAGATGTGCCTGAAGTTTTTGAGAGTTTAATTAAAATTATAAAAATAAGCAGATCATTATTTACAAAACAAAACGAAAAAAAAAGAAAAGAAAAAACTTTGCTTAAATACTGAATTTGATTGGTCCTGCCTAACTTCCGAAATTCAGCCTTTAAATATTTTAAAAAAAATATAAATTAGATTATCATTCCATAACAATGTTATGATAATATTAGAAAACTGTTTTTTACGCCGTATTTCCGTTTTTTCAATAATTCTAATGATAAGGAAGATATTGACGGTTTTCAATGAGGTTTTCCAGTACCACACTCTCCCCCCTCTACATTTTGATCGATTTCAGCCAGAGCGGTGAAGGCGCCCAGAGCTTGAACGCCGAATTTAGGTCCGATTAGACACTACGTAAGCCAGATCGCTTACTGATGACAGATATACGGGAAGTTGTTAGCGAACGCTTCGAAATTGCCTTCCGCGGGAATGACGTCATGCGAGTTCTCGCAGCGCCGTATCCACTCTCTCCGAATCAGATCTAACCTGAGGTAGACGTTTGGCTATTGATACTTAATAAAATACGTCTACCTCGATTTGTGTGTGAAAAACATTTTGTTCTAATTTATAATGAAACGCGAATACTTGATTCACAAATATTCGGCTGGAAACCCCCCCCCCCCCACATCAAAAACCTCTAATATGAATTGTTTTGAGAGCGGGTGGGAAGATCAATGTAAATTTATAGATTCATTAGATATCTATAAAGAAATAAAAATTATATATTTTATTTAACAAAATGTAATAAATAAATCAATGTAGAGAAAAAAAAGCAATGCATCACTTCATTAACTTATTTACTTAATAAATAAAATAATTGGAATAATTTTTCTGAGGTATAATTTATACAGATTGCACACATTTTAGCAATTATAGTATGGTGAGAATGTGTTAGCATAAGCAACTCTGGCCACACCAAAGAAACTAACCATTTTCGTCTGACGTCAAAATGACACGTGCGTCCGCACGTTTTTTATGTGTCTATGTATATAAATACAATTTTTTTAAAAATATTATTGATATTAAATAAAGATTCTTTTCGAGAAAACTGTTAATAAACAGCTTTGATTATAATAGTAAGACAAAATTTAAAGTACATATACTTATTCTATATCAGAAAAATGTATTAATGAACTAAATAAAAAATGGTTTAAGCTATACTTTTCTGAGAAAAAATTAGAAATATTATTAAAATTTCACATAAATTTTGAAAATGTCCATATTAATCGAGAAAAAAAAATTAAAAATTCGTTTATCCCATTTTTAATTCATAATAAATATGTTTATAGCACAAAAGGCGTAAATGTCTCTTTAAATAATAACTTTCTCAATCATAATTAAGAATTATATTTAAAAATGTAACTTGACTCTCGACTTAACTGGGGCGAACATATTCAACCTAAGCGAAAAAAACTTAAGGCTCTTATAAAGGCTTATTAATAGGCGTTCTCAGCTCACAAATGGAAATACGACAGATCTGGACACACGGTGCAGATCTCTGGGGTGCCGCTACCCCTTATATAAAAAATGGAATTAGCCACTTATTTCTCGTTTCGGTACCCCATAAATGAAACTAAGACTTGAGAAATCTGCTTCGATTATGCAAAATTCCCAAAGTCCTAAATGCTCAGAATAATTGCTAACGCTCCATATTACATGTCCAACTTCACCCTTCATCACGACTTTAATATTCCTTTTGTCAAAGACCCTATCTCCACCCGCTTCACACTCACACATAGCAAACTTCAATTTATCTCTAATCCATATGCCCAATCCCTGTCGTAGGACACCAATCCTCACAATCATATCCAATGACTTCCTTTATGTCGCTATGGAGTACCATATTGTCATTATTACTGAGAGTCGTCAAATGGTGAAGGGGTGGTGTCGCCCTTAACCAAGTTGTCGAGAAATAAGTTTAAAAAAAGTAGATTTAACATTATTCAAACTAGAGTGAATATACTGAAATCAAGCGTCAAGAATTCAACAGACTCTTATACAGCCTTATAAATAGGCGCTCACAGCTCACATTAGAAAACAAACTGACCATCTACAAGACCATAATACGACCAATCTTGACCTACGGTGCAGAACTGTGGGGTGCCGCTAAGCCTTCCAATATCCAACGAATACAATCCTTTCGGTCCTAAATGCTCAGAATAATTGCTAACGCCCCATATTGTGTCCAATCCTACCCTTCATCACGACTTTAATATTACTTTTGTCAAAGACCTTATCTCCACCCGCTTCAGGCTCTTCCATAGTAAACTCCAATTTCATCCCAATCCATATGCCCGATTCCTGTCCTCGGACTCCAATCCTCACAATCATTCCCGGCGACTAAAACGGGTATGACCTCGCGACCTCCTGGGCCTTAAGGCCTTATTAGGAGTGGGATCTCGCGGCACAGTGATGTTTATTTATTTTTTTATTGTGTACATCGCAATGTCACCAAACTCCAAGATTTTAAATTACCAAGTTAATAAACACACTGTATTAATAAAAAATTATATAAAAAAATAATAATAAATTATACGAATCCAACAGGCACCACATGCTATTTTTAAGAATAATTCTGATTGATTTATAATCAAGAGCTGTTCTTGATAAAACAATAAATAAATAAAAAAAGAAAGAAATTGCCATTCCGGTGTAAGGTAAATAAGATGTAAGATGAGTCAGTGAGTACGACGTTCCCACGCAGGCACGATATTAAGGGTGGGTCGACAGTCATCTGTTATTGATGTCGCTACTACTGAGGGAGTAGGACTTTTTACCGCCCTCCCTGACCGTGCTGAAGGGACTTCTCCGGACTCATGGTCGACTCACGACAAGAATAATCGTCTGCCTAGCACTGAGCCATCAGCAGAACCATGCTCAACAGCTGTTCTCTGTCACTTTTTTTCCTGGCGACCATTTGAGGCTTTGTCAGCTTGCTGTCGTGCTTTTGGACGCCAAAGAGACGAATAACTGTCACTGTTATCAATTACAAATGCATTAAATTCCTCTCTTATCAAACTCAAAGAGAGTTTTAAGTTTTTAAAGTTTAATAGGTACAAAATGTAATTTTCAAACAATCATATTCCATAAAAATTGTATTTAAATCTCTCATTAGGGAAGACATTTACTAATGAAAGTACAACCTACTTCCTAATTAGATGCGTCGAGCAATCTTACTACTGGACTGGTCGAGAACAGTCTAGAACTAGCAAAGTGATTCTTATATTTTACGCGAACTACTTTCTCCAACTTGTAAATTAATAAGGCATTTCTTCTTACGCCTATTAACCTTTAAAGAAACAACTTTAGCTTACGTAGCTAATGGCCAGTTATAGAAATAAATAAATTTATTTAAAACTGAGCTGATAAAACTGAATTAAATAACTTAACTAAAAAGATCTTTGGGTGGGATATTATAACAATGACAATACTGAAGAACTGCTTTACAGGTAATTAATTAAAGCTACAATTAAAGGAAACAACAACAAATTTATACATAAAGTGTGTAAAATAATATAAAGAAATATTCACGAATACTTCTAGGTTTGACCATGTTGAAAACTTACTTTTTGCCGAGCTTTCGCACATCTTATGAAGGCTTCTCCAGGGCCTCTTCTACTCATCCATTCTACTTTCCTGAAGAAGACATCACAGGATGAGTGAAAAAGTTAACCTTTCCACATGGTCGAGCTCGGAAGAAGTATTTATAAACATTTCTGGGGGCCGTGGAAGCCTACGTCAACAGGATAGGGAAAACCTCGCCGGCCTTAGAGGCGGTTCGACGAGACGAAAGACGAACGAAGGTAAAAGCTGAGTGGGGCGAGGAGCGGTGGTGTTGGTGGTGGTGGGGGTTGTAAGGGGTCAGGAACCCCGCTCTGCCAAGGTCGTCTGCGTCTATTTCTAGGAGGGGGTACTATCTGTCTCGGCCCCTTCGACCATCCTAGGATACCATCGACTTTCACAACATGCCCACAGGAATGGAGAGAGCGGCCTCTCTAAGCGACAGACAAAGCCTGCCTCACACTCTGTGGGTTTGGTGCCTCACACGCAGGGTAGAGCTCAGCGTTCGTCGAAGAGTTACTGTTTCAGCCTTTGACAATACCCCAAAATGTACAATGTAGCAGTGATTATGACAACAGAAGCGCAATTGCTTAATGAATTAAGCAATAGAGTGCTCTTTACGCTAGAGTGGGCCGCGCGTTCAATAGATACTATGCTTCGAAAGGCTCTTTCTTTTCCACTATCAGAACGAAAAGTTTCTTTGAACATTTACGGAGCGTGAAAGTCAGTAAATTACAATTAACATTTATTGTTCCTAATATATATNACAATGTCCGAATGCGCTCGCCAACAGAAGATGGTTTGCAGAAACCAATGAAGACGGATAATGGAAGGTATGATAGTAAATAACGAGAGTAATTTAAACAGCTTGACAATGTCAGCTCCTCCGAGCATAAGACGATATATTCGTCTGCCTCGGAGGTTGGACTCTCGATACTAGTGTGGGGAATTTAATAACTTATCAGACTGGTCCCGGTAGCATAATTGGTAAATGAACCGGCCCGGATAGTATATAAAGAGATGAATAAAAAAATTACCATTTTTCAGCCAAATATTTGTATTTTATATAAAAGATCAAATAATACTCAAAAGTATAGTCCATTGTTATCTACCGTCATCTGCTAGCAAATGCTCAATCCCTCAGTGGTACAATTTCTTGGGATGGCTATCAAAGAACTCTGGGACCTGAATTTCGACTTCAACAAAAGTAACAATATCCTTCCCTTGAAGAAAATAGGCCAGACCTCGACTATATACTATATGAGTAAGGAGTTCGAGCCCATCAATTTATTAAAAATTTTCTTTGGCTCGACATGAAGTATGAAGACGAGCATTATCTTGGAATAGAACTTCTTTTCGGTTGATCAGAAGGTTTACGCTCAGACGATTTGGAAGTTTTTAATGTATACAATCTTTCCAATTGTTTATAGTAGAGTTCAGAACTCTTAAACTATCCATCAGGTACTGATTCGAGAAGAATGACGCCTTTAAAAAAAACACAAGCATGATTTTTTTTTGCCCCCTGCAAAAAACAAAAAATCAGTTTGCAATCGATCTAGACATAATCTCAGGTATTCAGATTTAACCAGAAAGCCCACATTTCATCATAAGTGATAATCTCACGGTAAAATATTATACAGTGAGGTTGTGTGTTATTTATTATTAAANAAAAAAGCAATGCATCACTTCATTAACTTATTTACTTAATAAATAAAATAATTGGAATAATTTTTCTGAGGTATAATTTATACAGATTGCACACATTTTAGCAATTATAGTATGGTGAGAATGTGTTAGCATAAGCAACTCTGGCCACACCAAAGAAACTAACCATTTTCGTCTGACGTCAAAATGACACGTGCGTCCGCACGTTTTTTATGTGTCTATGTATATAAATACAATTTTTTAAATAATCTAAAAGGTTATTTCCAACTAAATAATATAACAGTAAATAATTTTTTTAATTTTAAATCTTTAAATAAAATAACAGTTGTTGATAATTTAGCTAAAAGTGCTAAATCCTTAAACCGCTAAATAATTAATAATAATAATTGTAATTTCAAAGATGAGTTATAATATCATGCTGGGCTCGTTAAATAGCCTAAAATCACAGATATTCAATTATATTATAGGTAACACCCGGTACTACGAAAGGAATGGATTTAATACTGTATGGTCCCCCTATTCAGTACAATAAAGGGTGTATGGTCAGGACTTTTTCATAGTAGCGAAGGAAAAAAAAAATAAATCGAACAGTCCTCCCCCATATGCACTGTTTCATTTCCCCGTCGTACTCCAATCCACGGGTGAGTCAGAGCAGTCGTTGTCGACCCTCACTCAAGTACTCCCCCCTCCCACCTCAATCATCTGTATAAATGGAAAAAATAAAAAATAAAAAATACTTATAAAAATAATTTTTTTTTCGTCAACGCAGGAGCTGCTATATCTAAGCAGACGCCCAAGTATTAAATATATACTCCTAAAATGATTTTAGTTGGGGTTCGGTCGAGGTAGAACCAAAAAAACACAAATTAAAAAAATGTATTTTTTTTAATGAAGGATTATCTGCCAACGTTTCGGCTTACATTGTAAGCCATCTTCAGGGCTATCATGAAGATGAGAGAGGACGTCCTGTCCCTAAGTTCACATTTCCATGACTCAGTCATTTCCAGTCATGGAAATGTGAACTTAGGGATAGGACGTCCTCTCTCATCTTCATGATAGCCCTGAAGATGGCTTACAATGTAAGCTGAAACGTTGGCAGATAATCCTTTATTAAAAAAATACATTTTTTTAATTTGTGTTTTTTTGGATCTACCTCGACCGAACCCCAACTAAAATCATCTTAGAATAATATCTATGGTCAACAAACTCTCCTTTTAAATATATACTTGTTGACTAGATTTAATGAGTAACTTGATGATCCTAGCAGGAGAATATTATGAGGGCGCAAGGGGAGATGCCAAATAGACTTTCCGGGATGGAACAGTTTAACATTCGTAGCAACATCGTCGTTTTTATTTACAAAATTTATATTTATTTATAAAAACATTATTTATAACGTTGAAAGAAAAATGTCAGGAAAATAAATTTCTCTCTCTTTCTTTCTCCACTACCCACCCCCCAAGCAACCATCCAATTACCAATGCGGGCTAGATCTTCTCAACTAATATGCCACCCCGCCGAAATTTTCATCTATATCATTCACAAAAAATGAGATAATTATCGGCGAAAGATACCAAACAAAGTTAATTTGTGTACACACTTGATAATGTTTCGAAAGTTCTGATAGCCAATTTTCGGGATTTTATCATTTTTAAAATTAACTGTAAAGCCAACTTTGACTTAATTTGTCAAGTCAATGTATGCTTATAAACGCTAGATATTGGATAATACAGCAGAGAGATAAACTTTCCGCCTTTTCTTGCATAAAAAATCTATCTGTCCCAGCCTGGACTCCTGGAAACTAGTGAGAGCCTAACTATATATATCGAATATATCGTCTTATGCTCAGAGGAGCTGACATTGTCAAGCTATTTGTCGACTCTCGTCATTTACTTTATTTAATTTTTCTTTATAAATTGGGCTCTCGCTAGTGTAGAGGGAATTTAATGAGACATCTAGCTCGTCCTGGTAGCATAATTGGTAAATGAACCGGCCCGGATAGTAGGAGATCCAGGTTCGATTCCTGGCTGGGACAGATAGATTTTTTTATTCTATTCCCTCTCATTAACCTATTTATTCATTTTCGTGCTATACATTATCTCTAGTAATTCAGGTATCGTAAAGACCTTATACTCCAGCCCGCCACAGCCCAGAAGTCTTTTCCTTTGAAACGCTGAGACCTGGGCTACATGGATGATATTGTCCTTGAGAAAAACTCCACAAGGACCCCTGGCGTATGCCTTAATTTACCCAGTCCGGTACCTGAATGTGTCTCCGTGGTAGATGTAATGACTGTAATAGTTTTACAAGGCTAGACGTTTCAAGGGGAACTTTTTCTTATATGCATTTCTTATTTGTATTTTAGAAGGCTCGCCGGTCTGGTGGTTACGTTACAGGACTCCTGAGCCAAAGGTCCCAGGTTAAATGCTCGCAGACCACAGTTGGTTTCTTTTTCCTGACTGTGCTTCTGTTTGAAGAACGGGATTGAATGGGAAAAATTTAGGCGGCCTGAATGGTGTACTGACCACACACCTAGTGTGCCATGGGTCGAGAAGATCCTTAATACGTATCCTCCCTTTCCGAGCCTTAAGGAGCTGTTGCGGGATTGGTCTTTAATTATTAGTGATTTGCATAATAAAAATATTTACCCTCTAAAAAACCACTTAGGGTCGAGGAAGGAAGGGCTATCTATGATTCTCTATTCTAAATATCTATGGCTCTGGGCAAGCTATTTTTGAAAAATAAAAGATATCTCAGAGCGAGATTTGTTTTTTGTGAGGGAATACATGACATGGAATTTTGAATAATTATTGATTGTATTTAAATAATTTATTTTATCATTCAGAGTTTGGATTTCCTGTAAACTGTCAATGCCGAGCAATTTCGAATTTTTTAATTATCAAGTTTTTTTTAAAAATTATACTTAATTATTCGAAAGGATTTATTATTTTATATTGTTTAAAGTGATTAGAGTATAATGACATTTATAAAACAATTTATACCAGCTTCGTTTTTATTCAAACCCGTTTTCATATATTCTTTATTATTTTCTCTAGTTACTTTTATGGATTCTGTAATTCTCGTTCAATTTTAGCCAGTTACAAAAATATAAATTCATAACTGTGTTTTTCAATATTTTTATTAAATTTTATCACATATGATTTGGAAACAACACATTCATCAATTAAAAAATTTCCCAGTGCTCCATTTATATTTCCAACTAAAATTAGGAAATTCACTTTTTTACACATTCCAAGCACTTTTTATCCCTTTTCATTCAATTTTCCGCCCTTAGACTTTATCTTATTATTGACTAATTATGTTCTTGGCATTCTTTGAGGCAAAATAGATTGTTTGTTGTTGGAAGTTCGTTCATTTAAGTCTTTAATCAATATGAAATCAGTAAAATGAGATTTCAATAACACATTATTCGTTAAGCATAAGAAAAAACAAACAAAAAATAATTTTCCTATTTCCTCCTATTTAAATAGACTGTCACAGTAAAGATAAGATTGAGGGAATTATTGTTAAATTTATTGTAATATAATTAAAGATTTCATTAATGAGTTGAACTATATATAGTTTAATTGTGAATAATTGATAACATGACCTTATAAGTGGAACTCTTTCTACACAAAATTCAGAATAATAATTATTTACGTAATGTGCTTCGATGAAAGTTTCATATAAAATAAAATTTTATAATGTTAAAATCTAACATTATACTTTCTTGTATTCTTGCAATATTTTAGTTAAGAATTTCAATTAAATTTTGCTTTACATTTTTATGGCTAGTGCAACCATACTGGCATAGTGGTACCATAAACAAAATCAAAATTTATCAATTAATCAAATTAATAAACGATATATATTATCCTGTTAGGGTCTAATGAACATACAAACAAATATTTAAAAAGCCACGCATTGGTAACAAAGCGAATAGATACGGGAAATCATGAACATGGTTTAAAATGCAAGCCCAAACAATGGTGACAATAATTTTTAAAAATGATAAAATTTCATAATTTGTAATTTTTTTTTTAAACAAGAATCTCTTCTCAATGAATTGCAATTTCATTGACAGCCCTGTAGCCCTATAATCCAAAATGTTGGTGAATACTAAAAAAAGACTGGAACAATTTGAGGAAGTTTTACGAGTCCCACAAATTTCAATATTTAAATACTTGAAAGTAAATTTCGAAGAGGAACTAGAGAGTGAAACGCCCACGGTGCGACAGAAATTTATCAATAGTTCAGCAAAGTCAACTAAAGGTCAGGACGTTAAATCAGCTGACCTGTGGCACAAAGCATATTACAGCTCTAGCTCAGCTGAATTTAAATTCTTCCAGTGCGTTTCAACAGGGCCTCCTATATCTGTAGTGCAATAGCTTTGAAGATTAGGTTATTTTGAGGGGGTAGAAAAAATTTGACGCAAATCTTATGAGTAAATAGTAAAAGTAAATCCCTTCCTTTTCGGGCTGAACCGAATTTGATAAATGTAAGGTTTTAGACCCCACTGTAACACAAGTGGGTTAAAATACGTTCTAAATGTTTTGTATTTCTCTTTCAATCACTTGGGATCAGGGGGATACGGTGCGAGAATTCTTTAAAATCGTTTTTACAGCTAAGCATTATATTCTTTTAATGATTATTACGTTTGGTTATTGGTCATAGACCTGAAGGTGATGTTCGGAGCTGAAAGTGCAGAAAACTAGACCAACGGCTGCTTTTGGATGGATTGAGTCCATCACAAGATTCAAAATAATCCAGGGCTCCGAGGATGGGGTTCTATCTCTTTAATTCAGCTCTTATTGTTGAAAGAAAAATATTAATAAATAATTTAAAGAGATTAATTTTTTCTATTTTTTTAGGACGGACAGCGGTTGGATGAGTCGGCGGCTGCCCCAATGTTGAATGATCCTATCAGATTGGATTTATTTATTTATCAGATGACAGTGAACACATGTATATGGCCACGAGGATGGACAATGTCCGAAAGCGCTCGCCAACAGAAGATGGTTTGCAGAAACCAATGAAGACGGATAATAGAAGGTATGATAGTTAAAAATTTTATTCTTAAAAAATCCATTTCTAAAAAACATTATGAAGTATAAATTTTTTAAATTACATTTTAAACCTATTATGGCGTATAAATGCTTTCCGCAACACTATTAATGAAGAAGACATTAAGATTTTAAAATTTGCCTTCTCCAGACCGATTTTAGCCATTGACGAACTAATTGTGAAAATAAGTTAAGTATAGAAATTGGTTTCAATTGCGTTTTCATATTTTACATTTTGCGAACCCTAGCGAGCGTACAGACATACATATATATCATCCGTTAGCCTGTTATAGAACAGGCGGGATAGAAGTGCTCCTCGTGATTTTTTCTTTTTGTGTGTGCACTGCACTCTCTATCCCACCTGTTCTTGATTACTACATATCGCAGCGCGCGAGTGTTTCATTCATATATAATATTTTCATTAACAGAACAATTTTGTTATACAAATTGTGCAATTTGTGCAAATTTAGTAGTACAAATTGTACTGTTAATGAAAATATTATTATATCTTAATTATATTGTAAATCTCATAAATTTCGAAAATTTTTTATCAGTACAAAACCTGGGGATAATATTATAAACCCAGCTTATATATTGATTAAAAAAATTCCTATAAGTATAAGATTTACTTTCTCATATTATTTTATTTAATAAAAATATTTTCACATAAACACACATGCGCGAGTGCGCATACATACACATATAGCCAGGTAATATATTTATAAATTTGCTAAATTTGAAAGATTTACAGAATAATTTAGTAATATGTAGTTCTTCTTGTGAATAACATAATTTAATATCACCTTTTACGACATAATTGCATGAGTGACCTCTTTCTCTCCCTCAAGGACGACTGCAAAAGATCTATATTCCTCACTATCACACCGTATCGTAAGATAGCGCTTCCGTCTAGGTTAGTGGCCCTTATCTTCCTCGCGAAATATGCGAAAACTGAAACCATCTTCTAAATTAATGTGCTATTTATGATACAAATTTGTCCGACTCTACCTAAAACTTTACACAATTTCATAATAATCCTGTTATACAAATCATAATAATAATTAAAGACAAATTAAAGTTATTCATAAAAATCTTGAGACTAATTGTCGTACGGAACCTTATAATATAATGAAGAATTATTCCCTTAGCAGAATTTACCAAATAAGTTCTTATTGTTCTTTGTGCCGTAAAATGACGTTATTTTAAAATACGACAGGATGGCTTAGTCAGATATTTTCAAAAATGTGTAAATTTTCAAGGGCCTTGATTACTTATTTAAATTTTTCGATTACGTGTATCAACTAAAAACTTCAATAAGCTTACAATATTTTAAATAAATAAAATTTAAGTTTTTTTTTTAAAATCAAATCTTCAAACTTCAAAATGGAATTCTAAGATGATTTTAGTTGGGGTTCGGTCAAGGTAGATCCAAAAGAAATCCCAAGTAGATCCCAGTCATGGAAATGTGAACTTAGGGACAGGACGTCCTCTCTCATCTTCATGATAGCCCTGAAGATGGCTTACAATATAAGCCGAAACGTTGGCAGATAATCCTTTATTAAAAAATACATTTTTTAAAATTTGTGTTTTTTTGATCTACCTTGACCGAACCCCAACTAAAATCATCTTAGAATAATATCTACGGTCAACAAACTCTCCTTTTGTTCAAAATAGAATGTTACCTCAGTTGAATTTTCCTCGTACAGAAATCAGTGGCAAATAGCTGATTTCTAAAAGTTTGAAATCTATCATTTTGCAATACAACTAAAAAACATGATTAATTAAAAGCATATTTTTCAATTCTGAATTATAAATTGGTACACATACAATTAATGTTATAATAAAATTAAATTAAATAATGAAAAAATAAATAAAAATTTAGTAATAAAATGGCTATAACGAATTTGATGAAAATCTGAATAGGTAAATAATCTAAAAGGTTATTTCCACCACCAATGAATATAGAACTGTCATACCTTCTATTGTCCGTCTTCATTGGTTTCTGTTTTGTTTCCTGTCTCTAGGTGTAGTTTGTAAATTTCGTTGTTCAATCTGTTCTTTTTAATGTATAGTGAACGTATTTCTGTTTTAATCCATAGTTTTGTGCTTTTATTTCTGTGTGTTGTGCTGCAAATGATTTTGTGTTTATGTTTATTGTAGCGTATCTAGGTATTATGTTGTGTGTCTGACATTGTTTGTTGAATTTGATGTTGGCTATTGTCTTGTGTAGCTGCCTAGTCTTGTTAAGCATGCGTGTTAGTAATAAATACGCTTGACTAGCTGTGTCAGGTAAATAATCTAAAAGGTTATTTCCACCACCAATGAATATAGAACTGTCATACCTTCCATTGTCCGTCTTCATTGGTTTCTGCCAAAAAGAAACCAATGAAGACGGACAATGGAAGGTATGACAAAATCTGAATAATTTATATATGTTTTATTATGAAAAACCGTGCTGATAAAATTCATAAGCGTTCCTTAAATGGTCCATAAACTTATCTATGGCTATGTTTTTGTATGAGGGTTATCAAATAAATAAATATAAAAGTCTTCTTCAATCCCCCGCCTCCTTTCTCCTTCAACCAAAAACAATCATAAATTTTATATTAATAAANGTTATTTTGAGGGGGTAGAAAAAATTTGACGCAAATCTTATGAGTAAATAGTAAAAGTAAATCCCTTCCTTTTCGGGCTGAACCGAATTTGATAAATGTAAGGTTTTAGACCCCACTGTAACACAAGTGGGTTAAAATACGTTCTAAATGTTTTGTATTTCTCTTTCAATCACTTGGGATCAGGGGGATACGGTGCGAGAATTCTTTAAAATCGTTTTTACAGCTAAGCATTATATTCTTTTAATGATTATTACGTTTGGTTATTGGTCATAGACCTGAAGGTGATGTTCGGAGCTGAAAGTGCAGAAAACTAGTCCAACGGCTGCTTTTGGATGGATTGAGTCCATCACAAGATTCAAAATAATCCAGGGCTCCGAGGATGGGGTTCTATCTCTTTAATTCAGCTCTTATTGTTGAAAGAAAAATATTAATAAATAATTTAAAGAGATTAATTTTTTCTATTTTTTTAGGACGGACAGCGGTTGGATGAGTCGGCGGCTGCCCCAATGTTGAATGATCCTATCAGATTGGATTTATTTATTTATCAGATGACAGTGAACACATGTATATGGCCACGAGGATGGACAATGTCCGAAAGCGCTCGCCAACAGAAGATGGTTTGCAGAAACCAATGAAGACGGATAATAGAAGGTATGATAGTTAAAAATTTTATTCTTAAAAAATCCATTTCTAAAAAACATTATGAAGTATAAATTTTTTAAATTACATTTTAAACCTATTATGGCGTATAAATGCTTTCCGCAACACTATTAATGAAGAAGACATTAAGATTTTAAAATTTGCCTTCTCCAGACCGATTTTAGCCATTGACGAACTAATTGTGAAAATAAGTTAAGTATAGAAATTGGTTTCAATTGCGTTTTCATATTTTACATTTTGCGAACCCTAGCGAGCGTACAGACATACATATATATCATCCGTTAGCCTGTTATATATATATATAAAATAGGATGTGTGTATGTATATAACGTATGGATTTTAAAACGGCTGGGTAGATTTTGATGAAATATTCAGGGAATCCGCGGAGGAGCGAGGCAATATACTATAATTTCCAAATTGCCTTAAATACATGTGTTTCTTTTTTGATTGAGCCCATATCTACATCATATGTAAATTATTCTGTGAAAATACTTTATTATAGGTATTCCATGAATTTTTATTTGAAGGCCGTAAATTTTGTTAAAAGCTCTATTTAAATTGTGTGATAATACAACACTAATGTTTGCTAAGGGCCAGCAACGCCCTAAAAAATTTTTTTTTGGGAAAACGAAGTTTTCCGGGTCCGCTAGTCTATATATGTATACCCAAGGTACAAGTGAGTTTACTTATTTATTATTTTTTACATTCTAGAGTCTTATATTGCTGATCTAGACAACAATTAAAAGAGCATTCCGTTCCTCCCTTTTTATCACTTTCGTCCGCCACCTTCATACACTTACATATCGGCTTCCATATCATCCATATCCTTGCACCTGATTCCAAGAGGGTCTCTACACCAAGTTCTACGTTTTTCTGCGGAACCTGTGGTGGTGAGGCATCCGTTATATACGACCGAGGTACTGCAGTCTTCCTTTCTCTAGACTAGGAGAGCGTATATAGCAGTGCTGAAAATAAAATTGTTGCAGGGCACAAGCGGGAGGCTGTAAGATATCACTTACACCACTACATATTCAAACAAGCTTTCTCTTAATGTCAAAAAATCTTAGGCTATTGTTTTTGGGACTAAATGTTTGCATAATTTACTTCCTCCTATTTATTCCTTAACGATTAAATAGCGTCCATTACCTTTCAGTAGACTTTAACTTTGACTAAACCCTCTCCAGGAAAACCAATATTTGTTTCAAGTTTTCTGTCATTACTTCACGCTCCAATAGTTCTGCTGCATTAGACATGTACTTGATTTCCCTCACTTTGACTGTTATTGTAGAGTTGATGGCGTTATGATCGGAAAAATGGAACGCTGACTCAAGCTGTTGTTGAACTGGTTATTCAGATTTGTCTTTGTCATTGATAAATGACGCCCAAGTCACACTACTAAGAGTTGGAATGGTTACCCATCTTTTCCAAGAAAATAACTCCTTGGTTCTCTCCTCTACCTCCTCTCACTGTACTCATATCTCTGTTTACTTTCAAATCTTCAATACTTTTCAGTCAGACACTCTTTCCATCTTAACCCCGTCCATTCAAAACCACGAAGCTTAGTTGTTCTTTCCTTATCAGATCCTCTTATCTCTGAAACTCCTCTTCTTTAAATAATCGACGCTACTCTTCCATTATCCTTCAATTCCTTATATTTTCACATCCATTCTATTTAAAATTAGGGACTTAATATGGCGTCAAACCATTCTTGAGGGGGGGGGGATGTCAACTATAGAGGTTTGAGTGCTAAACCGAATATTATCATTTGTTAAATATTACTTTTTTTTGTGGTATTTAATCCTACGCAAATTTTACTAAAGTATTAGTAAAATTTACGTGGGATTAATTATCACAAAAAAAATTATAAAATTAAAATTAAAAAAAAAAAAGAAGTAAATAACGAGAGTCATTTAAACAGCTTGACAATGTCAGCTCCTCCGAGCATAAGACGATATATTCGTCTGCCTCGGAGGTTAGACTCTCGACA
>KZ807230.1:10477-21604 GCA_000696205.2 Oncopeltus fasciatus
TTTTTTTTTTTTTTTTTTTTTTTTTTTTTTTTTTTTTTTTTTTTTTTTTTTTTAATACTGTGTTTTATTCATTGATAGAATGTGATTTATTCAAGAAAGAAAAGGCAAGAACAATAGAAGTGGGGGTAAATCTGAATTTTATATTTTTATTTTATGTTCTAGAAGTAATATTTCTGACCAAAATTAACATGCAATATTTACTTGTAAAACACGGAAATTGTTTTGTAAATGAGAAATATCAGACAAGTGGGAGTGGGAAGTTTTATCTGGAACCTACATTTTCATTAAAATTTTCATGCTGCCTTAACAGCGAAAATATTCTACTTATCAAAATGAGACTTTAAATTTCTTTAAAAGATAAATTTATATGATAAATAAATGATTTGGATAGTTATTTTGTAAATATATGATAATCAGGGGTTGGGGGATTACATGAAACCCTTAATTGAAACAACTTATCAAACAATGTTAAAGGGGTGTTTTAAAAAAAAATGACTGTTTACCAAATTCAAGATTTCAAAGGACTGTAAGTGTTTTAACTTAATTAATACTTATCAGTGCTTAATAATCGCTTTTGAGCATTCTCTATGCTTGTTAGATCCCATTCGACTTCTTCAAAAAAAGCCTCTGTTTAGTTATATGTTTCAAAGAAGAAACTTGACAGTATCCGATGAAATTCTCATAGTTTTAAGGTATGGTATCAAATAAAGGACGAAACAAGAGGACTCGCTCAGCTGGAGGGAAGCCCTCACCTTTGAATTCACCACCAACCAGACGTCAGCGACCCGCTGCTAGCCAGAGTCATGAGGGCTCGTCCACCAGTACACTGTCATCCCCGACAGGCGATAATACAAATATGTCGGCGACAAATCTCGCTGGCCTCAACGACATAACAACAAACAGTAATGCCCCGGCCTTCACAGAGTCGCCGTTTTTCACGCCTAATCCATTTAGCGCTCTCCCCACTGAGGAAAACAGTATGGAAACAACGACCGCCCCTAAAATTCCCAAGCCCCCACCGATATTTGTAAAAAACATACAGAATTTTAAACTGATGTGCACACAGCTTGACCGAATAGTTGGCAGGGAAAATTACAAATGCTCAAGCAGACACTCTGACACCAAAATAAACTGCAACACTCCCGACTCGTATCGCGCTATAATTAAATATCTAAAAGATACAAAAGCCGAATACCACTCGTACCAACTCCAAGAAGACCGAGTACTTCGAGTAGCTATTCGATATCTTCATCACACAACTCCCACCGAGACAATAGCAGAAGAACTCTCAGAGCGGGGGTTCAAACCGAAAAATGTCCTGAATGTCCTTGGCACCCGGCGGGGAACCGAGGGAACTTATAAAGTGCCACTCCCGCTATTTTTCGTAGATCTGGAGAGAACAACAAATGTTAACTCCATATATGACCTCACAGATCTATACCACACAAAAGTAGTGGTAGAAAAGCCTCACCCTCGACGTGACATAATTCAATGTCACAGATGCCAACAATATGGTCACTCAAAGAGCAATTGTAACCACCTCCCTCGCTGTGTCAAATGCGCGGAAAATCATGAGAGCCGAGACTGCCAGAAGACCAGGGACACTCCAGCCACCTGTGCTCTCTGCTCCAAGAGTCACCCAGCTAGCTATAAAGGCTGCGATGCATACCAGCAGCTGAGAAAACGAACGCTGCGTGAGCCTTCAGCCCAACGCCAGCGAGTTCCCTCGGCTCAACGCCAACGAGTTCCCTCGGCCCAACGCCAGCGGGACCCTTCGGCTCAACGGCAGCGAGGACCCTCCGCCCACTCTCAGAGGGAGCCGTCTAATCAACGCCAGCGAGGACGTCCGACCCAGCCCCAGCGAGGACCGCCAGTCCAGCACCAGCCCTGCACAAGTGCTCCTGTAAGGTACGTTCAGGAGAATCTCTCTTACTCCTGTGCCGCCAGACAGGTCCAGCTGCAGAGACAACCCCCTCAGCAGCAGCCAGCACCCCATGAACGTCACGCGGCCGATTCCCATACCTCTCCACCTCCTACTTCCTCCGACATGTACTCTGTCATGGAAACCTTTTTTGCCAGAACCCAATCCATGATGGAGTCCATGTTAAATCCCCTCATTAGTCTCATCACAGCCCTAATCGCCCGCTTTCCAGTTCCTCAACCATGAATTCCCAAACCAGCAAATTCCTCACAGTTCTCCTATGGAATGCCAACGGAGTACATACACACAAAGACGAATTGACGTTACTTCTCAATAATAGAAATGTTGACGTCGCACTTATATCAGAAACACGACTTACGTCACGAAAATACATTAATATACCAGGGTACAGAACTTATAGGACCGACCACCCAGACGGGAAAGCCCATGGAGGGACAGCCATTCTGATTCGCAGCTCCCTCTCCCATCATTTGATTCCTTCTGATCCTTCAGACTATCTCCAATCCACCACAGTGTCACTCTCAACATTCACCTTTCCCATCACTCTTGCGGCAGTGTACTGTCCCCCAAATAAACCTATAACTTCTGCTCAGTTCAGTCAATTTTTTGACTCACTGGGCTCCCATTTCCTCGCTGGCGGCGACTACAATGCGAAACATCTACAATGGGGTTCCAGGACGACTAACTCCCGTGGTCGTACCCTGAACGCTTCCCTTTCCTCCAGGCTTCTCACAACCCTCTCTCCTAATACCCCCACTTACTGGCCTGCAGATGGCAATCGAGTACCAGATCTCATTGACTTTTTTGTCTGCAAAAGCCTACATCCACTCCAATCCTTTACCAGCACACTCAACGACCTTTCTTCTGATCACAGTCCCGTACTCCTGACCATGTCACTACAACCCATCCCAAAACCGACTCCTCCGTCACTGGTTAATGGCCAAGTTGATTGGGATAGGTTCAAATCCCACCTTGAAGGCGCTATAGACCTCAGAATTTCTTTAAAATCCCCGCAAGACCTTGACGATGCTGTACAATCCTTCACCTCTGCTATTCAACAGTCGTGCTGGATAGCATCCAAACCTACCTCCAAAAAACCTCTAAATCCCAATTCTTTAAACAACAAACCTCTTCCCATCCATATACAGACTCTTATACTATCTAAAAGACGAGCCAGAACCACATGGCAGAGAACACGACACCCAATCGACCACCAAGCATATAACAAACTGAGCCGTTTAGTGACACGGGAACTCAGATCCTATCACAACAAGGAATTCAACAATCATCTCTCCTCACTCACAACGGAAAACAAATCCCTCTGGACTGCCACCAGAAAAATCCTCAAATACCACTCCCCCACCTCTCCTCTCCGCCGCGATGATGGCACCTGGGCAGCGTCCGATGCAGACATAGCCGAGGTCTTCGGCCGTCATCTTCAGCAAACTTTCACTCCTCACCCTGACCCAGAAAACCATTCTAAGAGCACGGAGGTAGAAGAATTCCTTGATTCCCCTCTTCCTCTGTCTCCACCTCTTAAAGCCGTCACCCCCTCTGAGGTCAAATATATCCTTTCCCGCTTGCCTAAACGCAAGTCTCCCGGGCACGACCTTATTACAGCCCAAATTCTAAATCACTTTCCTAATAAAGCAGTAACTTTCCTCACCTACCTCTACAACACCATCCTCCGAACCACACACTTTCCTCTCCTGTGGAAGTTATCCACCGTAATCCTATTTCCAAAGCCTGGCAAACCCCCAAGTAATCCTTCTTCCTATCGCCCAATAAGCTTGCTTCCCCTCTTTTCAAAGGCCTTTGAGAAGATTCTTCTTAAAAGGCTGATACCAATCTTAGACGATCACCATATACTTCCAAAACACCAGTTTGGTTTCCGAACCAAACACTCCACGGTCCAACAGGTGTTTCGTGTTGTAGATCGCATATCTTCCACTCTCGAGAACAAGCAGTACTGCGTTGGTGCCTTCCTCGATGTGTTACAAGAATTTGACGGTGTGGCATCGCGGACTACTGTTCAAAATAAAATCCATTCTCCCAAGCACCCTTTACCTTATCCTTCGCTCCTACCTAACCCATCGATTCTTCAGGGTCCGGCAAGGATTAGATTACTCCGACTATTACCAAGTGGAAGCGGGAGTTCCACAAAGTAGTGTGCTTGGCCCCATCCTATACACTGCCGATATCCTGACACATCCTAACACACTCCTAGCAACCTTTGCTGATGACCAAGCAATCCTTTCTACCGATGCTGACTCACTTACTGCCAGACAAAATCTCCAATGGCATCTAATGGACATACAGCACTGGTGCCAGCGCTGGCGCATTAATGTCAACGAAGGCAAATGCTGTCATGTCACTTTCACACTAAGGAAGAAACAACCTGGCAGAATTTACTTTAATGACATCCCTATTCCAACTTCCGATTGCGTCAGGTACCTAGGCTTTCATCTTGACTCCCGTCTAACATGGAACACACATACAAAAATCAAAAGACAGGAACTAAATAGGAGACTTGGACAACTCTACAAGCNTTTTAGGATTGTTGGGAAGTCAATGCTTTATATTTATTAATAAAGCATAAGTTGCTTACTCAATCGCATTTTGAGGGGTTTTATGATTAAGTAAAATATTATCTATTAGAGTAGATGCCATGGCAAGCCTTGCCAAATTAGTGACTCGCATCAAATAGAATATTATAAATATCTCATACAATGCTTTTGATTAGTCATGAGCCATCTTCAAAACCTTCAAGTAATCCAGATGTTTATAAGAGATCTTTAGCTTTGATACCAGGGTTATGTTCTCTTATATTATGTAATTATGTGTAATTTTTAATAATGGATAGTATATATATTTCAGTGGTATGTAATTTTATTAATTAAAGGAGTATAAAAATAAATATAATAAAATGAAGAAGATTTTAAAGTAGGGTAAATGTTTAAATATCCTATTTAGTGTTTACGGATACTTAATGATCTCTTTAGAGCATTCTCTAAGTTTGTTAAATTCCATCCAACTTCTTCAAAACGCCTCAGTTTAGTTAATTATTTCAAAGAAGTATGACAGTGTCTCATGAAATTCTCCCAATATTAAGGTATTACTAGGAAAAAAATTTCACAGCCGCTGAAGCAACTAGTAAAATTATTTAAAATGAAGGGGAAGGTGTCCTTAATCAGCACACTGCACGGCATTGGTTTGCAAAATTTAGCAATTAAGATGCAACAGAAAGGAAGAAGGGAAATACAGACTACCCATTTTCACCTGCAATAGTACTATTGGCAAATAAATCAGCAGCTAATTTTTAAGGACTGTTCTTGTCATGCATATGGAGAGTACTTCATATTTCTTTGTAACCAAAGTGATCAAAATCTGTGAGCTAACCTTAACTTTACAACCTGTCCCAATTGTTGGACGAAGCTTCTTTGAGTACAAACTGTGCATGTTGACAGAACACTGTGAACTACATGCCTGGATCATAGTGTCTGAGTTAATTGAGCGAATATATTTCACTCTGATGTCTTGCCTTATTGTGAAAATGGTTGATCAAAAAATAATTTTGATAAATGCATAATTATTGATTGCTTGAGATGTGAATTGCCATTCTCCAAATCCTTGACATTAGCTTTTGTAAAAATAATTCCAATAAATAAATGCAAGGGAATAGAATAAAAAAATCTTACCACCTCAGCCAGGACTCGAACCAGGATCTCCTGCTTTCCGGGCAATTATGCTAGCCTTTACACCACCAAGACTAGCCAGATAATTCCTTCTACTCCCCGCACTTTACTCTGAGTCTAAACCCCCGAGTAAGGCGAATATATCGTCTTTTGCTTGAAGGAGCTAACATTGTCAGCTATTTATTAGACTCTCATTTTTTAAAAATACTAATATAAGTTGTGGTATTTAGATGTCGATTTTTGGGTTAATCTTACCCAGGAGGTTAGATTTTTTTATTCTTTTCCCTTGCATTTATTGTATAAAATTAACGTGAGATTAAATACCACAACTAATATCAGTATTTTAAGAAATAAATATAAGAAAAAAATGAGAGTCTAATAAATAACTGACAATGTTAGCTCCTTCGAGAATAGATGATATATTCGTCTTACTTGGGGGTTTAGAGGGAAAGTAAAGTGCGGGGAGTAGAAGGAATTATCTGGCTAGCCTCGGCGGTGTAAAGGCTAGCATACTTGCCCAAAAAAGCAGGAGATCGGGTTTCGAGTCCTGGCTGAGTTAGTAAGATTTTTTATTCTATTATCTTGCATTTATTTTATAAAATTAATGTGGGATTAAATACCACAACTAATATAAGTATTTAATTCAATTTATATTTTTAAAAAATGTGTAAGCCTGCAAATTTTGTCTTGTTTTTTTGTTTTTTTTTCCGGTGATTTTTGCCTTTCTGAAGACATTTGATATCTTTATTCAAATATTTATATTATTAAATAGTGTTCTACCATAGATGTTCAATTACGAAATTTCAGATAGAATATTGAATTATGAACATTGTTTTTTNTTTTTTTTTTTTTTTTTTTTTTTTTTTTTTTTTTTTTTTTTTTTTTTTTTTTTTTATCACCGTTCTTCGTATTTCCCATGCTCTGGAATGCACTAATTTTAATAAGAAAGAACCTTGTTTCTTCAGGTAATGACAATGCTATTGGTATTGGCTGGCGAGTGGTCCTTATCATATCAATAAACCTAGTTTTCTTTTTCACCATTGTGTCGACTCATTTAGTCAATACCTTTATTCTAATACCAAATAATCATAACCTTTTAGCTAACACCAGGCTAACCCTCTGATCTTAGGAACCTCTCTCTGCTCATATGAGGAGCCCAAGTGTGTAAAAATTACCCAAATTTCACCACCAATTTGGAGTTCAATGGCTCCAAATTTTCTCCTAATTTATGTGTTATATCAACTTTATAGTACCTCATTTTGTGTCTCCTAATCCATTTTATTTTTGCTTAGAGTTAATTTAGAATACAGTATGTTTAATTTGTAAATTAATTAGTCCCTTAATAAATGTCTACTGCATCCATCCTTGGTGGCAAGTTTTAGACAAGGTATAAATGGTTATCACAAAGGAGTAATTTTATTTTTTCAGACTTCAAATGCAATCTTTGCTTTCCCTTCAATGATTTCCATTCCAATATACGCAACAGTAGAAAAGACCCTGTCACATGCACCTCAGACTGTGGGGGAAAAAAAAGTGGTTTCTCTATTGAACACTGTGAAAAGTAACTTGTAGGAACAGTAAAATTTGTAGTATTACTTAAGTCTGAAAGCCATAGATTTAATTTTAATTGTAAATAACCTCTGATTTGGTCGACCCAATCTAATTTTTCTTCTCTATATATCCTGGGACATAAGTACATGTGTCCTTACCATAAAAAGGCTTAAAACCTAGATGAATGAATTTTTTTTTTTCTTTTGTCGTTATTTGCCCTTGGGGTTAAGTCTGTTGTTTTTGTTTTGTTTTACCAATGCAATTTTCTTACTCTTGCTCCCTCTGCCCAAAATTGACATGCTTACAATCTAAGACACTCCATCTCATCAAGTGGTGCCATATATCTTTTGAAACTGCTACTCAAAATATCTTATGCCCCATTTTCCAGTAAGGCTGTGTTCACTAGCTTGCCCAATGTCCCACCACATATTCATGCTCTGGAAGTAATAATTTTATTATTTGAGAAGAAGAAAAAAGAAAAGTCCAGTTAAAGATTATTAAAAAAAAAAAAATAGGCAAACCTATGGGGTCGTCACAGGCCTCAGCAATCAAATCAGTATTAGTATTGTTGGATGCTGTTATAGGGAGGATTATGAGGGAGAGCATACTAGTTGGATGCAATAAAACTGAAAAAAGATACTGGAATAGACTTCCTGTGGGTGATGTCACATCTTTGAGTGCAGATATCCCTTGTGCTGTCGACCAACTAGGACACTAGATAATAAGTTATTTTTTAACAAAATTTCCTCTTCTCACCCTAAACTGCTACCGGATCAGTTGCTGCCTTAACAGAGATATTCACTGAGCTTCTGTCCACTGGTGCTTGATTTCTGCATGTTAGTGCTCAATTTCTCAACTTTCTTGTTCAGCTTCTATGTGTTGTCTACTCCTCATTATTTACCACTATTTTTGAGAGTTGGTCCAACTATGATAAGACCTAGATGATGATCAGTTACTTCCAGATTGCCTTTCAGTCAATATTCTTTCTCTTCTTTCTTGAAGCCTTTTCTTTATCTATAGGGTTAACTATTACTAAATCCCTGCTTCACAACCTTTTGGTCTAATACATATGTTTTCTTTCTTTAGCCTGAAGAACCAGTTTCTTTTGTATATTTCTTAAGCCAATAACACCACATCATCAACCCTTCTTATTTCAAGCAATTTTATGATTAACACAGGTTTTCTTTTTACAATCACTCTTTTCCAGTTTCATCATTATCATTCTGAAAATAGGCTTAAATTTAATAAAATCTAGTAGACAACATTCGAAAATAATCCATGTATTTTTTCTAATTATTACTAAAGTGGATTTAATTGGGGGTAATCAAAGTATGAGAGGGGGGGTATTGTTTTTAAGTCTTATTATTTTTTAATATAAATCTCTAAAAGTGGTCGATTTTCAAGTTATAAATTATATCAATTTCATTAAATTATTTTAATTGTGTGTGTGTGTGTGTGTATATATACACATATATACACACACACATATATATATATATGTGTATAACTTTCATGTAAGAACAATTTTAAACAACACCTAGTAAACCACTCAAGTTGGGAGGCCACAGATCCCGGTAACGAACGACACAAATTGCCTGTCTTCAAGAAATGATGTGGATGACGCGGGAAGTTATCAGTATTCATCACAGTGAAACAATTCACCAAGAAGTGCATGGGCAGTGAAATACAAGCAATACTAAAATCCTTTATGCAACAAAGCTAAAAGAAATTCTATAAATCTCGCAGTATTCCTGTCACCCTCAAGGTTATATCTATTCTCTTCTCTTTTGTTAGAGATACATAATACTTTAAGAAATGTACGGAAAAGCGAACAATAAATAAAAAAATTCAAATGTACTTATTATATATTATTGGGTAGCAATATAAATTTTATTTAATATTCCCTAATCATTTAGACAATTTTCCGATGCTTGATAAATAGAATTTGAATCTCTTTCTCTCTCCCTACACTTCATTTGCCTTGATAAAGACCTGATATTTATGCCAAAACGTTGACGAAATAAAAAAAAAAAACTTTCTTTTGTTTACAAATCAGTTTTAATTCTTCATTTCCCAGGGCAGAATCCCTGAATAACCTCCCCTCATAATTACATTTTGTATTTACCGAACACGCTTACCGTTGTTGGAGAACTTCTGATCACCTACCCTAATTTGGACCAACAGCTTTTATTTTCGAAAATGTAACAGGTTTNTTTTTTTTTTTTTTTTTTTTTTTTTTTTTCCCACAAATATTTGTAATAAGTTTTTAATATTGTTCAAACATTCTATGTTAATTTTTTTTTTTTTTTTTTTAGGACTGAAACTAAAACAGACACTAGCAATACTGATAGTCACCAACACTTTCTAAATGGAAATAGTCATTCTGATGAAAACCCGTGAGTACTGTTTTAAATAATTTGCTAGTTTGGAATAAATTTAATTTTAAATAAATTGTATCTTAATAAATTGACATTATCAATGTGTATTTGTACACTCTTTATTTATATATTTATGCTCTTACTTCTGTTTTTATTTATCATGTTTAATAAAAAGCTTTTACCTTAATTAATGAACTATATATTATGTAACATAATAAGAAATTTATTTATGACAACAGTTAGTCCAGAAATAGGATTATTTAAGCTTGTCTACTGTTAGGAAATAATTGTGGCCTTTTAGCTCTTTTAATTAAGTTTTTTTATTTATTTTGTTTTTTGTTAGAAAAACCATTGTTCGTTGGGAATTTCTATTTATTATTTATTTATTTATTTTTTTTTTTAGACCAGAGGCCTACAAAGCTGAATGCAGCCCATCAAGCTCTTATGGAACTCATAATTGGGCTCAAACTGTCAACAAGAAAGGATCCTTTAGAAATACAAATGAAACATTGCAGAGGTCAAGAGTTCAACATGTGTAAGTCTAAAGTGCATTTTTTTCTTTACCACTATTAACATTAAAGGGATGTTATTATATCTTTTATTCTCATGATAAAAATTTTGTATGCAATGTATCATTATATTTTTAAGTTTCATTATGTATTTTTAATTGTTCTGCACCTTTATTTCAGATTTCTGAATTCATACAAAAATTGTAGATTTCAATTCTTCGATTGTTCCAAATTGTCTTGATTCGGAGTACACGCTTCTTGAAAGAATTCCCCAAACATTTTCGATAATGTTTAGGTCTGGGGAGACAGCAGGCCAGTTTAATTTGACAATTTTGTTGCTGGTAAACCAGCCTTTAATTATTTTTGCTGAATGTATTGGAGCGTTGTCTTGCTGGAAAACTGGTGTGCCCTTTGACATGTCATTAAATGTTGACTTTTGCTCCTCTAACAAATTTTTATATTCAGTTGAGTTAACTCTTGATGAAAGAAATATCAAATTTCCTTTCTTTTTGTAGCCAATTGATGCCCAAACCATGACTTTGCCTCCTCCCATTCGACGCCTTGATAAAATTTTTTCTTCCTTGCTTAAGTCATGAAAATAATAGGAATATCCATCTGGCCCATCCAGATTGAATTTTTTTTCATCACTAAAAATGACTTTTTTCTACTCCTCAGTCCATGACATTACATTTCGAGCAAAGGCCATCCGGGCTAATTTGTGACGGGTAGTCAAAACTGGTTTTCTTTTTAATTTTGTTCTAACTATTGTTTTTTACTTTTTTAATAATCTTTGAACATTTCTTAGTTTTGTTTGAACTCCAGCTTCCTCAGCAATTGCTCTTGCCGTTATCTCCTGATTTAAGGATGATATCAATGATCCGTGTTTTATATTAATGCAGAAAAAGTTGATCTTGATCAGCATATAGAAGTACATGAAAAAGTAAATTATCTATTTATTAGCCTTTACAAAATTATTAGTTATTTGAAAGATATAAAAAACCATAATTGAATTAAAATGTTTATGTGCTGTTTATCATTCATTTTTGATAAGG
>KZ807230.1:44432-54614 GCA_000696205.2 Oncopeltus fasciatus
AAAAAAAAAGAAGGAAAATGGTATTTTGGTGGAATGTTGAAGTAAATAACTAAGAACTATAACTTGAAACCTAAACTTTTTTAATTCTTCTTTAATCAACTTGACATGAATGGAGGGATTTAGATGGTGAATCACTTATGCCGTGGTGTTTTTCTTTTTTAAACTATAAGTAAAAAATTAAATGTTTATTTTAATATTTTTATAAAGTTGTTTGGGTCACTGGCCTAGATTGAAGTGACCCCCTTGATGTTTTGTAGGTAAAGGCAGGCCCTATCCTATTCCAGAGGGATTCAATAGCGAGGGACACCTTTTATGTTGATAAAAGGAGATTTGGATGGAATTCATCTTGGGCTGTCAGACCTTCAAAAGAGTTGAGATGCTCAAAATTTGGCTGTTAATTGACGGGGGAGGAGGGTGGACATAGAAATGTATAATTTGAAGATTGCACTGAAATGCCATCCTCAGTATTTGTTTCGGTGAAGAGATAGGTGAATTTCTGGTATTGTTTTCTTTTGGGAGTTTGTGTGGATTAAACTGGAGAGTTGAGTCATCTGTTTACTAAGCCAACTTAGTGATAGTAAGGGGCTAATCAGCTGGTTTGTTGATAAGGGCAGGCTCTCTAATCTATTCAATAAGGCTTTTGAATCCCACCACTGAGGGGGGTGGGGGTAAGAATTTTCTCTTCGCTGTTGTAGTATTACTTTCAATTACAATGCTTTGAAATGAAGACAATAACCTAGGTAACCTTACCTGAATGAATTGTTTATGAGTATAAACTTTTTAGTTAAGAATTCAGCTTACTGCCACTAGATGAAACAGAAAATGTTTAACCCAGAGAATCTGTGAACAGAATGTAGGCTGACATGGAAATAGTTGTCATTGTGTGTAAGAAACGATCAGTTAATTCAATGTGAGTGATCATTCATTTTTTTCAATCTTATGTAGGCAGACAACAATGCTTATATTCAGTTTTAATCTTGGATAAACTGTTGAACATCAAATAAAGAACATCATTGGAATTACAATTTTTATAACACATGACTTTTTTTCTCTGAATTTTTCTGAAAATACATTCTAAAATGCTTCTACTTTTTGTCATGTTTTATCAAAATTTGTAATGCTGTTTTTTGCCTTACAATTTTATTTTTTGAGTAGCAGCAATGTGTATAGAAAAAACTTCAATCAAGGACTTCTGTTCTACAAATCTTCTTAATTTATTTTCAATTCATTCAGTTATTTGTTCTAAATTTGTTCACAAAAGAGTTTGGATACAAAAAATAATTTCCACATACAATATTATTCAGGCTATCACAAAATATAATAATGTTTTATATTGGTCTTTAATTTTGTGACCAATGGCTTTAATTTCCTTATCATGTGGGGGAGTAAAGAAAATCAAGATTCTGTAATTTATTGGCTCTTTTAGGTAGACAGATTTCCCTAGTACTTAATAATGAGAACAATAAGTTCTCTAATTTTTTTCTTAATAGTCGTAACTATTTTTAATGTATATTTTAACTATACATATACCTATATGTATATTATTTTAACTAAGGGATACATCTATGAATCTAGTCTAGCTAAAATGTTAGTTTAATTAGAATTTAATTATAGCCATAACATTAGCCTATCCCAAATTTTGTAAACAAATTTATGTTAGTTTTGAAAGACTTGTTCTTTATAATTCAATTAACTTATCATGATTTTTGTGGTAATTGTTACCTCCTCTTGGAAGAGAGAAACATTGGGCTTTTGTAATCTGCTCAGATTATATTGTTGTTATTCAACTCATTTTTTTTTTTTTTTTTTTTTTTTTTTTTTTTTTTTTTTTTTTTTTTTAATCATCATATTTCATTTAAGTTATGAAAGATTTAAAAAAAAAAGTTTACCCGTCAATAGTGTAAATCCTTGAAAAATGGTGAGCATTATTCAACTTTCCTTTTATTTTTAAAAACTGTAATGGAAACTCATGAATTTCCTTTAACTGTCAAGGAAATTGTTGATCTTAGGCTATGCCCTAAATAAAGATCATGTCCCGTTTTCAAGTTTTTTTTTTTTTTAAGTATCATTTATTGTACAATTAATAATGACCTTTTCCTAAATAGGCAGATTGCCTAGTTATTTATTAAAGTTATTTATGAAATTTTGAGTAGGCTACTACAATATTATTTCTTTTTAGATTATCCATTCGGAATCCGACTTTCTCAAAGGGTTGACAACCAAGTTCTTGTTACATTCAATGCTCGGAATGATCATGACCGTTGTAAATTTGTAGAAGATATTCGAGAGTCAATAAGTGAAATGGACGAAATGGAAAATATAAGAATAGAAGCTGAGCTTGAAAAGCAAAAAACAAATAGAAATGGAAGGTATATTTACTATCTATGATTATAAATTTTAAATTCTTAACTAATAAAAAAAGTATTGGATTAATTATTTTTTGTGTTAGCTTGTATAATTTTGAACTACATGTTTTTTCTCTCTTAATTTTAGAACAGTTAGTGGGAATTGCAGTGAGAATCGAGATAGTGGAGTAGCAGATGTTGAAGTGTGCCCATGTATTCACAGTGAATCACCTACACATTATTCTGAGTCTCATAGCAATTTGAAACGTTCTGCTCTAAGTAATTCTCTGCTTGACATACATGAACAAGCTCAGTGTACAGCTGCTCAGTACTCCGAACCACCACAGGTCTACTCAACTTCCCTTGATCAGTCTGATTCTCTGTGATAATTATTGTCATTTTATGTATATAGAATTTTACCTTAGTTTATTTTGTATTTCTTATTTATTGGGGGTTATTCAGAGTAATTTTGTTATTTATTAGTATTTTGCTATAATGTATAGGATTCTTAGATGGTTTGGTCAGCAGATATGAATTAATATATGTTCTCAATCACTTAATTTTCATTAAATTAGAAAAATTATCTTATTAACATGTTGAAGACATATTTTTGTTAGTTAAACAGTTTATTATGTTATATTTTGCCTCCTAATAATAACTAGAGGAAACCACATTGGAGAAAATGATTTGTTTTATTAAGTAAAGCCAATTACTGGTGAAACCCTTTGTCCTGGTACTGGATAGATATTCATTCATGTTTTTATTCTTACTTGTATGTTTTCCCATTAAAATTTGTATGAATGAATGCTTCTTTTAGGATCTTAATAAAAATATTGGCAAGTTACTGTTTTAAAAATATTAAACTATTTATTTATTGTCCATATATTAATAATCTTAATCCTCACGACTTAAAAAAAAAAAAATTTTTTTTTCATAATTAAAGCGAATATTTATAATTTTTTATTCATTAATCAATAGTTGTGTGTGTGTGTGTGTGTGTAATATGAATAAAATTGTATTAAAAATAACCAAATTACAACTGAATTACTCTGGTAATTTTAAATTAAAANTTTATAGTATCTTCTAAAATGTTTCTTTATGAGCAAATTGAAGCTTCTTATAGTTTTCCTATAGGAATGGGAATAGGTCGCTTTTGTTCCAGTTATTTAAAGCTCTTGATTCTATATTACTTTTAAAATTGTCCTTTGTTTACATTTAATTGTGATATTAACTGCCTTCAATAAAAAAAACACATGAAGATCCTTCAATGTAAAGGATCTTCATGTGTTTCTACTTATTAAACTTAACAAATTAATTGTAAGGTGATAAAGTAGCACATTTTTAATATAACTTTCACACACTAACATGCTGATCCTCTGAATTTTCACAAACACAGATTTCCATTGTTGCAAAATATTTTATTCTTTCCTCTTTCTCCTATCTGGTTATCTTCTAATTATTTTCTTTCTTTACAATGTGTGTATATTTACGTGTTTCTTTTCTCCTTTAATTTTTTATTTTAGGCTTTCCTTCACACATATCAAGTGATAATCTATGTGCAAGTACATCCAGCAATCATAAAGCAGTTGCCTAAGGATTTAATTATTTAGCCCATTTATTTTTTCATTAATATTCACTGAGCTAATTTTAAATATAATGATGCTTAAATTAAAAATTATGCTGGAATGAAACAGAAAAGAAATATAATTATTGTTGAACGAAGTTGTTTTAACATGATATATTTACTTTCTTATTAAAATGGAGAATAATATTTGAAATTTTTTTAATGTTTCTGTTTTATTATTTTTTCTGATTATCAACAGTAATTAAAAAAAATTAATATATGTTTATGTAGGCTTCCATGGTCTCCAGAAATATTTATAAAAACTTCTTCCGGGCTTGACCATGTTGAAAAGTTACTTCTTGCCAAGCTTTCAAACTTCATGTGATAGTCCAGCAAAAAGTAACTTTTCTGCATGGTTAAGCCAGGAAGGAGTATTTATAAATAAATATATGCCAACTATTTTCTTCTAACAATTTGTTTACTTCTAATCCTCAAGTGGCTTCAATTTTTGTAATCACGGAGGAAGTGTTAATATGTGACCCAAGTCACGCTAAAATGGTGTGATCAGCACCTTATTGTGACTGCCTGATTTTTCCCCCATTAAATGAAAAATGATACCTAATTAAGGGTGGCTGTTACCAAAAGTGCACTAGGAAAACCTCTACGCCATTTCAAACAAATGTGCAAAAAGAAAAAGCTAAGTGTGCAGTGAGTATTAAACCTGGAAGCTGAGTATATGAACTTGGGACCTTTGACTTAGGAGTCCAATGCCATACATAACCTCTGGACCACTTTACTCCATTCTCAAATTATATTAATGTTAAATTTTGTTCTTAAAGTTAAATTATGTTTTATTTATTTAGCATAGGTTCTATATTTCACAAAATCATCAAATGTTACTTTTTGAAGTATTTTTAATTTATCATTATTGTGTGTGAGTGGGTGTGTGTATGTATGTATGTTTGTTAATAGAGGATGCTCCTTTGTTTAATGCTTTATTTTTTAGAAATATTTTCCATAGTTTTTTAAAAAAGTATTTTCTCTATGGAATTTAAAAAGAAAGAATTATTTTGGGGCGTAAAATAAGAGGCCCAAGTTAAAACATACTGAAGAGCACACCTGGAATGTTTTTCCGAGTAAATAAAGTCTTCTTTAAAACAAATTTAATTAAAAAATTATAATGATTATATTGTTATTAATTTCAATTTTTGTAATCANAAATACTTTAAATAATTGGTGATAATACGATAATATAATATTGCTTACGAAATTTACTTGATTATAAATGAAATTGAACGACTAAATATTGAAATAACAAAAAACGATTCCTCAAGCTTAAAGAAAGTGTGTTTTGTGTGTGTGTGTTTTTAAAGAACAGAGTAGTCATTTTAAATTGAAGTTATATTTTCAGTTTACACATAACTTGGGAGGAAATTATTACCAATTTATTTAAAGATTAGGGACATTTTCATTCTGTACAAATGTGGTTCTAACTTAGTGGTGCACAAAGAATCCGTTATTGAAAATATATGGCACTTTTTTCAGAGTTTGTTGAAAATGAACAGTTTAATGTAGACAAAATCATGTATATTTATTTAGACATAAATTACATTGTATTATATCAATTAAATAATGTAAAGTTTTAGACTTATGAAAAGATGAAAATCATTCAAAGTTCTTGTGGCATATGGAATGTTGAAGTAAAAATTAGGATTGTCTTATAAGTTAGATATAAAACAGAATTTGCAGTGTATGTTGATACACAGTAGAAGTATTTGAAATGAAATTTAGTGAAGCCTACGACATTTTTGCGTTTAAAATACTATCATTATACATATATGCAAGGTAATAATGCCTTGCCAATGTTTATATACTATAATTAAACTAAATCCTTCTAGGGACCTTGCTCTCTTATGTAATAGTGTGTCCATAATATATATTACTTATCATCATTCTGAATGCATATTCTATTCTATCTTTATAAAATTACTTTATTTACTAAAACGGTAATTTTAATATTGAATTTCTTTTGAACAATTTACTTTCATTTAATNATCTTTTTATTCTAAATAAATATTCACAAACTTAACCACCTTATTGTTTCACTTATGAATTATTAGTTAATTCTCAGTTTCTGAATTCTAGACGTTGAATAGATTATTTATCCGTCATCAACATGTTAATGATTAATCTGTGTTATGGTGCTAAAAGTTTCAATTTATTATTGTATGAAGTGTGTGTAAATACCTTTTTTTGAGAGATGTTTTCTGCTGACCAAGAAACATTTGGCTAGTGGAGCTCTGAAGAGTATGTTCCTTTTGTATTTGTGAAATGTTTAGGGAAAGAAAAGAATAATTTTATTATCCCATATTAGATGATATTTTTGTTATATGAAATATATTATTTCTTTTTATAATGTGGATTGAGAAGACACACTTCTCTTCTAGCTTTGCTAGACAATTAATAATAACAAGGTAGTTTAAATTTTGAACCATACATTTAAAATTTATGTTTAAAACTATTTGTGTTTTTCGGCCTATGTAACACTTAAAGTACTTTGTATATAATAGTAGAATATAAGCACTTCCACTATTGTGTTGTTAGGTTGAAAAAGTGTTTACCATAACCAAGAGAAAATTAAAATTTGCTTTTAAAAGTGAATAAATATTGAGTCTAATAAGGAAAAGCAATGCTCTATGTTGCTTAAATATTACTTATATGGAAAAATTAATTTAAAGTGGACTCTCCTTAAGCCAATATCTGAGGGATTAAGCATCTGTCAAATTTGGATGGTGCATATCAGCACAGTCAATTCATGAAAACTAAATAAAATGACGACTGTTTATGTAATGATTTTGTTTGAAATAATCAACAATTCTTTTTGATTTTCATTTAATCCATTCAGTTTTCGGACTCCCCTTGGCACTTGTCTGGGTTGGCCTATGTATCCTTCACCACACTTATGAATCTCATTTAGGACCAGGAAAGTATCCTGCTTCTAGGAGCACTGGATTCTTGCTAAACCCTGATTTCTGTCAAGTATATTTTTTTCTTGCATGTTTCTACTTTTTAAACTGAGTAATAGCTAGCTTTAACAAGACTTGTCTATATGTTACGCATTACTTAGTGTCAATAGGAATCTTTTTTAAAAAATGAGGTCTTTATTCTTAGTTAATCTAAGTTATAAAGATAGGGCATTTATTTAACACTACACACACACACACACACACATATGTATACACTAATATGCCCTTAGCAATAAATAAAAATCTGGCGCACTGCAGCTGTGTAAACTACATGATAATTTCTCTGCATTATAGTAAATGAATATTTATATTTAAACTTTCTATTTCATGTAAACTTTACTTCTGATTTTTTTTTTTTTTTTCTAGTAACACAGAGAAGCAAATATAATTCTGACATTCTGGAGCTGATTAATCTAAGCACATTTTTCATATTTCAATGATGTTGATATAAATGAGTATTAACTGCAAAAAATCGCCTTAAAATAACAAACAATGAAGGTAAAGCTAATGTCCCTAAGGATGGCATGAGGTAAATTTGGATGGGAGAAGTGGGGGCCTTTGTTCTGGAGGACGTATTTTGTCAAAGTTTTGCAGAACATGCATTATAGAAATTTTAATTTTGCATCTGTTCTCTTTCATAATATTTTTCATAACTTTAATAATAATGAAGATATTAACATTATTAAATTTGCTATCCCTGTAAACTACTACCCCTCCCTTTCATTTGATTTCTTCAAAGACAAATTGTTTTTTTGTTAATTGTTTTACAATTTACTATACAAAGCTCAAGAATAGAATTTAGTTCATATATTTTTTAAGCAAGAAAGGCATCTCGAATTTCATTCTTGAATATCTTCCTTAATATGCATGTATAAAAAAAAGGAATCGCAAAATATCTTAAAAATTATATTTTACACTTGTTTTATGCGTGTTTTTTGCAATGATACTAAAAACAAGGATATTAAGATTGTAAATTTTAAAACTAATACACTTAGACATTCACTGCTGATAACTCTCACTTTCTTTGTCGTTTGGGCCTACTGAGGACCACGCGGCTCATATCTACTCTTCGTAAAAGCTTTTTCCTTCCTCTTCTTCCAGTACTCCTTCATTTTCTGGCTGTGAGCCAGCTTTCTCTCCTCTGTCCACCTGGTCTCTGTTTTCTTCTTGCTAGTAAGGGGTATTGGGAACACACCCTGTTGGATTGCTTGCCGGAACTGTGATCATTCTTGTACAGTGGGCAGCGGGATTTCTAGTTGTTCCAGATCTGTCTTTACCAAGGCAATCCATTTGTTTTTGGAGGCTTTCCCTCTACCTGCCACTGTGAAGATTCTATTGGTAAGTCTTTCGGGTTTCATGCGGGCCAAGTGTCCGTAGAAGGTCAGACGCCTTTTCCTTACACATGTAATTATGTCCACCTGGTGTCTGTACAGTTCATCATTGTGCCGGATTCTATAAGTGCCTCCCTCTTCTCTTACAGGTCCTCTAGTATCCTCCTCAGGATCTTCCTCTCCTTCATCTCCAGCTTCCTGAGTGGGCCCTTCCTTGCCATTACAAGACACTCTGAGGCATACAAAAAAGAGGGTTTTACTACGGAGTTGAAGTGCCTGATTTTTAGGTTTTTGGAGAGGCATTTGGATGCATAGATACTTCTGCAGGAGTAAACTTGGTACATCTGCTGTCTATAGCTGGGTTCTCACTCTGGTTTACAGAGATCCACTCTTCTAGGTACTTCGCTGCAGAAACTTTCCTTATGGTGGTGTCTTCTAGTGGAATTGTGGAGGGGGATTCCTTAATGTTGGTCATGAATTCTGTCTTCTGGAAGTTGATCTTCAATCCGGTTTTAACTGCTATTCTGTAGAGACTGTGTAAGTTGTGGGTAGCTTCCTCCTTATCATTCGCTAGTAAGAAGAGGTCGTCGGCAAAGGCTAGACATGGAATACTGAGGTTGTCTTTTTTGTACCCAAGTTTCAGTCCAGATCCTGGTGGTAGCGCTGCCGTCCATTCCCGGATAATCTTCTCTAGGACACAGTTGAAAAGAATGCAGGAGGGGCCATCACCCTGTCTCACTCCAGTTTTTATGGGGAAGCTCTCGGATAGCTCACCTCTAAACTTGACCTTAGACGTGGTGTTCTTCAGGGGGGCCTGGACTAGTCTGAGGGTCTTCTCATCCAGACTAAATTCTCGCAGTGTGGGGAAAAGTGTTTGTCTATCCACAGAGTCATATGCCTTCTGAAAATCCACTAGAACAAATACCCAGGAATGTCCACCTCGGCTCTTGTAGGTGAGAATTGTCTTAAGATTTTGAATCTGTTCTGGGCAGGATCTGTTGATGCGGAAGCCAGCTTGATATTCCCCCAATTGTGACTCTAGCTGGGTGATGACCCTAGTTAACAGGGCTACAGAGAGGATCTTGTAGGTAATCTGTAATAAGGATATACCTCTGTAATTGTTGAGATCATTCTTACTTCCCTTCTTATGTAATGGATGTATTACAGCAGCCGTCCATCCTTCTGGTAAGGTCTCTGTTTCCCATATGTCCTTTATGATCAGACGGATGCTTTGCAAGGACTGTTCATCTGCGTGTTTCCACATCTCTGCTACTATGCCATCTTCGCCTGCGGCTTTATTATTTTTGAGGCCCTTGATGATAGCTTCTATTTCTTTCCTGGTGGTTGGTTGAGAATCAGGGTTTATGGTGCAAGGCTCATGGAAAATAAGTCTTTCTTTAGGTTCCTCTGCGTTAAGGAGCCTCTGGAAGTAGTCTGCAAGGATGTTGGTGCAGTCCTTGTTGTTCAGTTGGAGCTTCCCATCTGGCCGTTGGAAAAGTAGGGTTGGAGCTGTGTATTGGGTCGTCTGCTTCTTGAGTCACTTGTAGAGATCTCTTGAGTTGTTTCTCTGGAAATTCTCTTCTGCCTCTTGCATCAGGGTTCTGAGGTAATTTCTTTTGGCCCTGCGGATTGTGTTGGCTGTAGTTTTTCTTTGCACGATGAAGGCTTCATGGTTGGATTCATTCTTTTTCTTGTTCCACCTGACCCAGGCTTTATGCCTTTCTTCTATGGCCATATCACACTCTGTAGTCCACCAGGGGTGTTTTCCTCTGTTGGATGAGGCGGGTATGGTTTCTTGGGCAGCATCCAATAACGCCTTTTGTGAATTAGGCCACCCTTCTTTCTGTTTATTTTTCCTGAGGGTATTCTAGAAGTCAGCTTTCATCACGCAGTCGCAGAGTGTTGAACCTAGGTAT
>KZ807230.1:67916-83795 GCA_000696205.2 Oncopeltus fasciatus
TTTTTTTTTTTTTTTTTTTTTTTTTTTTTTTTTTTTTTTTTTTTTTTTTTTTTTTTTTTTTTTTTTTTTTTTTTTTTTTTTTTTTTTGCTGTGTTAGCCTCCTTTGCAACCACTTAGGGTCATAGGAGGGAGGGGCTATCTACTGGTTTCCACCCCATTCTAAACACCCATGGCTCAGGACAAGCTTCTATTTATAAATAAAAGATTGCCCTGGGCGGGATTTGAACCCGCAGCATCAGGATTGCGAGACCTGTACGGATCCCCTGAGCTATACTGGCGCCCCCTATAAGCTCTTTTTAATTTTGGAATTGTCTATTTACCATGATAAAATTATTGAATACAGTGAGATAGGACCACTTAGTAGTCTTAAAAATATTGAGGTTTGAAAATGGTAGTTAGTTCTAATTAAAACATTTTCTTAAATTTTTGTTACATATTTTTATTCTTAGCAGTCTTTATGAAAGCATTTTGAGTCCCCTAATGGAACAATACGTAACCCATGTAGAGTGTTAATTTATTGTCTATAATATTATATATGTGTATATATATTTACACATACATACACACACACACGCATTTCATTTTACCCTTCCACTGTGTTTTTATGCATGAAATTAAATGCTGAGGATATTAATATTTCTTTTGTAGAGATATGCCTTTCAAATATATAAATACTATTTCTATCATACCTTCTATTATCCGTCTTCATTGGTTTCTGCAAACCATCTGTTGGCGAGCGCTTTCGGACATTATCCATCCTCGTGGCCGAATACATGTGTTCACTGTCACTGTCTATATTCAACTGCCTGACAACATAAGATGGTTTGCAGAAACCAATGAAGACGGATATTAGAAGGTATGATAGTTCTATATTCATTGGTAGTCATAATAACAATAACCTTTTAGGTTATTTAAATACTATTTCTTTTATACTACTTTTCACTATTTGTTTCAAGTAATCTTCATACTGATACAAAAAACCATTGTAAGGGATACATTTTAATTTTTGTTACTTAATAATTATTTCTTCTAATTAATTATTTAAGCTTTTTACATCTATATTTACTTTGAAGATAAGGTCTCTATTAATAAACAATTAATAAGAGGGAATAGAATATAAAAAACTATCTGTCCCAACCAGGAATTGAACCTGCTATCCGGGCCGGCGTGCTTAACCATTACACCACCAGGACGCGTTAGTTGTCTCATTCAATTCCCTCTACACTAGCAAGAGCCTCTCTATTAATATTTAATAATCTTTTAAAACTTTCTTAATTGAAATTATTAATATTAGTTCTTCTTTGATAAACCATTGTTTTATTTTTATTTATTGTTTTCTGATTTAAAATTATTATTTTGCTTTTTCATCAGACATTTTAAATTAAACCCATATTAACATTTTCATACATGCTTATCTATTCTTATAAGCTTGTTATCTAATGTTCAGAAATAAATTTGTAATAGTAATAAAGATGACTTTTAGAAAATTAATTTTACATATAGATATTTTTGTTAGCATTAATCATGAAAGTAATTTAGATTTTTAAGCATAAATATTTTTTAAGTGTTACATTATTTTATTTATTTATGTTTTTCTTAATTCATTTCACATATTATTCTATTTTTTCTTTCAACTTCTTCCATAAAAGTATATTTTTTTATTAGTCATAATTTTAAGTATCATATTTCATTGTGATCGTATCTTGTCATATTTATTGAGCTATGTCATTATTTTAAACCTTTGTTCATTATATTCAAACAAATGAGGCAATTTATTAGTCTTATTAAACTTTTTTTCAATAACGCTTAAAAATTGTTATGGCATTTATTAACTGTATCTAAATAATGTAATAAATAAAAGAACACAATTATATTTTAAACATGTATTTTATAATTAAGTTGTTTTGTTAAATTAAATTTGTTTGTTACAAATTATTAACATGAGAGTGTTTATAAAACATTTCATATATTTTTGTGAGTTTTATAATGTAAATTATGAGTATGAGTTTTATAATGTAAGTTATTGTATTTAACACTATACAGTAAATATATTTGTACCTGCGATAATATTTAACTAAGCATGCTAAAAGCATTTACATTTTTATCTAGTCATTGCCAAACGTATATATGTGTATGTATTATTTTTAATATGTTTGTCAGTCTCTTACAGTGTGCATATATATATATNAATCATCTAATAATAAAAATAATTTTTTTTTTTAAATATTTTTTGTCCTTTTCTCATTTATTAATTTACCCTCATAGTCTCCTGAAGAAAATGCTATTTATTTATAGTCCAGATGTTTTAGATTAATTTTATGAATATCCTTGGTTTTAATAATTTATCTTATTTGTGTATAATGTTTATTTATTTATTTTTGATAATATTTGTACTTATCTTTTAGATGTATTGTGCATTGATTTTTGAGATTAAGAGACCTTAGATTGTGTATGTGTGTGTATTATATATATACACACACACTCACTCACTTGCACATGCATAGACCTATTCTATTGCTGTTTTATGAGGCTATCTTTTATAGAGCATGAACATTAGTTGACTTGGATCTCCTGTACACTAGTACAAGAACTATCTTGTCATATATTTTAGTTTTGGAATACAGGGGAGTAAAGGTCTTTCTCTTGGTCTTCTTACATCCAAGTGCATCAAACATTTTCCTAGCAATCTGGTCCAGCATAGAATGCTGTTTGTAGAATATATATGCTTTTTTAAATCTACAGAGTACATTGCAATTATATGAAAATGTTGAAATGGTGAAAATTGAAAGAAAAAAAAAATAAATAAATGCAGCAAACTAAACTTTTCTATCTCAAACCAATCTAGACATGTGCTTTTCTTTTCTAACTAAAAGCCCAATTTCCCTCATTTTTATAAAAAAATTTTTACATAATTTTATTAGATTTTAGGAATTAACGTTAAGTTTAAGTAAGCTTTCATTGATTACAAGTATTTCCTGACCACTATAACTTTGAAAAAGCTTGAAATTAAAAAAAAAAAAAAGTAAAATTATTGACAAATTTTTTATGGTCATTATTCTTACCACACAAAAAAAAAAAACCAAAAAAACTGTGTAATATGCTGCCCAACAGAGTATGTAAGTAGCTTTCCCTTACTCTAATATTAATTGATATATAATTTTATTACATCGTTGTACATTTGTCGAGCCTTGGTGTGAGCTCCACATATTTCTTTATGCCTAGATCGGAGAGTCGTGGAAATTATCAATTCCAATTTTGCCTAGATAGAAGAAACTCAACTGAAAACTGCAGTTTACAAATTCTATTATTATTAGAGATTGTAACAGGATCTTTCGTGATTAGTAGGTCATCCCACTGCGTAATAAATTCAATCCTTAAATATTGAAATTTCTTACAGGATATGGAAATCTAAAGCAAATAATGTTATACATTAGATGTAAATGGTAAGGAAAGAAAAACCAGATTGGGAAGTGTAGGATTTGATATGATTTATCTACCTGTGGGCCTGTTAGTCTCTCACATCCAGTACTGCAAACTTTCTCTTTTTTATTTAAAGAAGTAGAATAAATAATATAGAATATGCACAGAAAATTTTATTTTAATACACATACCATCTAACATGCATTCAAATTACTATTTAGTTTTCTAAATACTAGTGGTTTTAGGTTGTTTTTTTTTTTGTAGCATAAAATTTCAAGCTTTAGTTAGTGTAATAATAAATCAAATTTTAATTAAAAAAAGTGTATACAAACTAATTTGTTGACCGTTAAGTTTGATGAGGAGAGGATTATCAAGAATTCGATCTTGGTAGCTGAAGAATTAAAAACTAATTTGAAACCAAAAAGTTTTTATTTTAGCTAACGTTTCGGCCTGAATTTCGGGCCCTCATCAGGGCTAAATATGAAAAAGAAACATACAAAATTATTATAGAAACATGTCAATATATCATGATCTTTTCTTTTTTAACCTAAATAAAGGTGGAAGTAGGATCTAAAAAGAAATGGAAGTAGGAGGCTAAACCCGGTACCACGATCTACCACAACACAAAGACAGGCCACTGCAGGCAGTGAGCAGGCCCCACAGATCAGATAGACTTAAAAGCAAACTTTTTTAGAACCTTTATTTACATATTATTTATATCATTTGATTACAATGAATAGGAAAAATGACATTCAATGACAAACACATGAGGAGAGAAGGTGACCAATGACACCACTCTCAAATTATTTACAGACTATGTCCCCAAGAGATCTTCCTTTGAAACGACAGGGAAGTTGCAGTTGGAAGACAAGGTCTGTGATAGTGGATTAGGATGGAATTACTGTTTACTGTGGAAAAGGCTGAAGCGGGAAGAAATGAGATCCTGAACTAAAGGGATATTAAAATCGTGGTGAAGGGAGGAATTGGATACGTAATAGGGAGCATTTGTTATTATTTTGAGGGTTTTGGATTGAAAGGACTGGAATCGTTGGTTGTTGGAAGGCTTGGCGGGACCCCAGATTTCTACACCCAATGTCCAGATTGGTCTTAGTAATGTCTTGTAGAGCGTCAGTTTGTTTTCCATTGTGAAATTGGAATTCCTATTCATGAGTCTGTATAGGAGTACTTGTCTTCGATTGAGTTGTTGTTTTTTTATTTTAATATGTTCACCCCATGTGAGTCGTGAGTCAAGATGGAACCCCAAGTAACGAACGGAATTTGAGAGTGGTAAAGGAATATTGTTAAATTTCACAATTTTAGGAAAGTCTTTCTTTCGTAATTGGAAATTAACTTGAACACATTTCGCTTCATTAATTTTTATTCTCCATTTGCCACACCATTTCTGAATGCTATCAAGATCTAGTAGGTTTTTAGTATCGGGGTGGGAAGATAGGATAGCCTTGTCATCTGCAAATAGAGCTAAGAGGACACTTGAATGGGTAGGGATGTCAGCAGTGTACAGGATAAAGAGGATTGGTCCAAGCACACAACCTTGAGGAACTCCCGCTTCCACTTGGTAGAAATCAGAGTAATATAATCCTTGCCGAACCCTAAAGAAACTGTTCGATAAGTAAGACTTAAAGATTAGGTAAGTGTTAATAGGAAGTAAGGATTTCAGTTTAAACAGAAGACTACTGTGCCAGACTCTATCAAATGCTTGAGAAACATTCAAAAAAGCTCCTGGGCAGTACTCTTTGCGCTCAAGGGAAGTCATTATCTACCAAATAATACATAAATGAAAATATAAAACTGTGTGTAATTGACTATATAAAATGCATGAAAACTGGTCACTAAACATATTGGAAACAACAAAAAATTATTTATAATACTCTGAGAGTATCATACCGAATAAATATTAGAAATAATGTTTTTTCTCTCTTCAATATGTTCAGTATCCAGTTTTCATACATTTTATTTAGTCAATTACACACAGTTTTATATTTTCCTTAATTTTTTCTTTGTTGGATTATGACATGCAAACATATTTCTATATTCTGATATTCAGGCTAAAATAGAAACTTTTTTGGTTATTAATTAGTTTTTAATTCTTTAACTGCCAAGACCGAATTCCTGATAGTCCTCTCTTCGTATACACACTAATTTACTGAGACCGAAGATTTAGCTTTTATTCTAAGATGATTTTAGTTGGGGTTCGGTCGAGGTAGATCCAAAAAAACACAAATTAAAAAAATACATTTTTTAATTTGTGTTTTTTTGAATCTACCTCGACCGAACCCCAACTAAAATCATCTTAGAATAATATCTACGGTCAACAAACTCTCCTTTTGTATTTAGCTTTTATGTTTCATTTTTTTTATAGAATTTCTTTTCATTATAGAATTCTTCCCGACAAAAATATAGGTTTTCAGATTTTTATTGTGAAATTTTGGCAGATATGAAGATTTAGAACAGGCACGTTAAGCAAAAATGCGAATTCGTTTTTATTTTTCTAAAAATATTTTAATACTTTGGTTTACTAATACATATTGGGTTTAATATTTCTAGGTGAATTTTTATCGAATCATAATATAAATAAACGAAAAATGAATAAGTTTTTTTTTTAGGCAGTAGGATGTCTTCACATGAAAACTGTATTCTGCTATTTCCATTTTGTTTCACAAGGATTTAATTTAATTTATGGTAGTTTGACCTTAGCATGGGCTAAATTACGAGTGTAATGCTTGAAGGAAAAAAAAAAAAAAATTACAATTTTTCTTTGTGTGTTTATACCCCTGGCTATTACGTCATAAAATATAATTTGGTTATTTTAAAGCTCAATGAATTTTATCTTAATAAAAAATATTAGTATTTAAATGTATTGCATCTTAATTTATTGAAAGTTTATTTATTGCTACAGTATAAATATGCATAGATAAATATTTTCAATGTATACTTGTAACATTCGATATATTTTATTTCTTATCGTGATAGCCTCTGCTTCGGTAGACAGTAAACTTCAACTGTTCAGTTCAGCTGTTGTGTTACCTCTACTTTTGACTTTACTTATGTGTGGTATTGGCTTGAGAGAGTGATGTGAGTGTTATAGAAGCAGTGAGAGCAGGGAGTTATGTCTTTGTGCCTTGGTAGGTAGCATTGGGGAAATGGAAGTGCTTGCCGAGAGGACAGCGGCTGAGCTTCAGGAGGAGAACGAGAGGCTGAATCGGGAGCTGGACCAGGCTAGGTGTCAGATTGTCCAATCTGCTCAATATGGCCTGGGGCTTCTCCAAGATATAGCCCAGCTTAGGCAACGTTTAGGGGAGGTTGAGTCCCAATATGAGAACACGAAGAATGAGCTTGACATCACCCAAGAGGTGAGTTCACATCTCTCTCTTCCCTTCACTTAGTCCAATTTGTATTAATGTACCATTCTTGGTTTTCCTCTCCCACCCAAGTATTTCCCAGAACTAATGCCATTTTTTAAAACTACATACTTGTTGGCTAAGTATTTATTTTCATTCGTTAACGCTCAGCTTCATGAAAAATTGTTAGTCTTAAGTCATCAATATTAGTAGATACTTAATGTAATTTTCAACAGCCATGTTTCAAATCTTAACTTTGAAGGCTCCTGACATACATCTACTTTCTTAGTTGGTATGAGACACATTGTACATTTAATATAGGTGCTGTTCCAATTAGTTCATATGAGATGTCTGTCTTCACTTTTAATCTTATAAATAACTTTTTTAGTGAAGTTTAACCTTGTTGGACCCATTATAATACATTTCAGCAGATTGAAGAGTATGCTAAAACTTCTGCTTTAGTGGACTCATTCTGTTGCATTGAGTCAACTTGTTTCATAAGGTTAGTTGTGAATTCATTGGCTATTTTTTAAAATTGTTTTCATTACGGTCATCAAAATTGTTTTCAATATTGACCATGAAAATTTTTTTTCAATATTGTTTATCGAAATTGTTTAGGAATATTGTTGTAATATGATAGTTTTGATTAGATTTTAGATTCTGATTTAGATCTAATCATAAATATAGATATGTAGAGTTCTGAGACTTTATTTATTGAAGTTCAAGTGGATAGTTTTTGACCATAGAGATTATTGATAGAGAATGTTTTGGGGGTTCGGTCAAGGTTGATCGAAAAAATACAATTTAAAAGTTCAAATGGAGAGTTTTTTGACCGTAAATATTATTATTAGATGATTTTAGTTGGGGTTCAGTCAAGGTAGATAAAAAAGAAGAAAAAATGCAAATTTAAAAAAAGTGTACCAATGGTTTTCCTACTCACACCATTAAAAAACTTGTAAAATAATTTTTTATTTCCTCTTCTCCAACTATCCCCCTCCCCCAAAATAATGACCTCATTTTCCGTTCTCTTCCTTATATTCCAAAACTTTCTGAAAATATTAAGAAATCTCTCAGAAAAACTTTCCCTAACCTTAAGCTTTCTTTTTCCACCAAAAACAAACTAAAATTTATTTACACCATCCTCAAAGACCCCATCCCCCTTCCTAACAGAACTAATGTCATCTACAAAATTCCCTGTTCCACACCTAATTGCCATGGTTCTTACATTGGACAAACAATAAACCCTATTTCCCGTAGAATCAATAACCATAAAAATGACATGAAGAATCAACTAATAAAAACTGCCCTCACTAAACATGTTTTTCATGAATAACACACATTTGACTTCGAGAGTATAACCATTCTTTCTATTGAACCCTATGAACACTAACACCTTTTATCTGAAACCGTTCGCATTAACTTACAACACTATCCAGTTAACGACAGAACGGACATAGAACAAATTTCTTCAACTTATTCAAACATTTTCAACATTCTAAGTACCATTAGCCCTCCTTTCTCAATAAACCTGTGAAACATTTTTCCCAATTCCAAAGTTTCTTATTCCCAGTAATACCCTTCCTTTTTTCCTTTTCCTTTTTATTGCCCCCTTTTGAAACAGGCCGCTCTCTCTTTGTACCTTACGCCTCTTACTTTCCCCCCCTCCCTTCCTCCACCCACGGTGTTTGTCTGAAAATTATATTTTTTTCTCAATCATGGAAATGTGAACTTAGGGACAGGACGTCCTCTCTCGTCTTTATGATAGGCAGGTGTGGTCAATTACTGTTTTTAATTGATTCAATTATTTTTTAATAAGTTGTTGTCTGCATGTTTTTTTTTTATTCTCTTACATAGCTTTCTTTTTTTTTTTGGATCTACCTTGACCGAACCCTAACTAAAATCATCTTATAACAATTTAAAAGTGTGTTTTCTATTATCTGCTGACGTTTCGGCTTACATTGTATGCCATTTTCAGGGCTATTATGAAGGCGAGTGGAGATGTCTTGCCACCGGGATCAAATGTTCATGACTGTTCATGATAACCATGAAGATGGCTTACAATGTATGCTAAAACGTCAGCAGATAATAAAAAATACAAATTTTTTAAAAAATTTTTTTTGGATCAACCTTGACCGAACCCCTACAAATATTTTGTACCAATTTATTTATAGAAGTTTTTGGAGGAAACAGATAAGTTAACTCAGATTAGTGACTGGTATTTTGTAACTCATTTCATATGTGGGCTGCTAGACTGGTGCTTGTCATGTGGTAGTTTCAATCACTAAATATAAAGTTTGATGAGGACTTTAAATTTTAAAATTAAATTAGAAATTAATCCAACTCCCTATGTCATTAGGCTCATTAAGATTTATACAGTGGTTTAAATTTCATTTCAGTTTTTTTTATACTTTAATTTAATGATGATAAATCTCAATAATTGTGTTAATTAACGGAGTTAGTTCAGAGCTTTATCATTGAGCTGTTCTAACCTCCTGCAAAATTTAACTGTTTTTCACCCTTTAATATAACCAAACTATTAAAATGTGGTTTTAATTGTCTTCTCCCTTTGTTTTGTGCTTAAAATTCAGAGTTTCTAGGTGACTCTCTTTCTCCTAATGTGTAAACATTTTTTTGTAACTTGGTTTTCACCAATTCTAACATTTAACTTCCCTGTGAACAAGGGAAAAGCATTTTGGTCAACACCCAAAATATTTAAATGTTAATGTTAACTTAACATTAAACTTAGCACTTTAAGGTAATAGTTAAATTTAATCATAAAAATTTCCTTTATTTGTAATTCAACTTACAGGTATAACCAGGAAAATATAAAAAAACTAATTAATTATGAATGAATGTTTATTTTTATTATATTCATTATGTGGGTGTATCCTTAAAGATCGTGCTTTAGTTAGCTTTTATTGTGAGTCTTTCATATTATATAATCTACCTGTAATAACTTATTAGCATTATTATTATTAGTGCAGAACAGCTTAGATTAAATTTAGTATTTCATATCTTTCAGCAGATAAGCAAAAGTTTACTGCTTTTCAGTATACAGCATTTAACTTTAACGCTGCTAGTGTAGTCTCATCTTAAGGATTTCATTTGCAATCCTGACAAGAGTTATGTTTTTAGGATGTGAATTTGTGTTAGAAGTATCTCATAGGAAGTGTGGTAAGCAGTTTTCCAACCATGGATAAGATTTATCTGTTGGAATCCTTTATTGTGCTTACAGAAGAGCGGCTATAGGGGCAAGGGTGAGGGATCTCAAGGGCCATACCAACCTCAAGACTAACTGGTTTCTACATTTTGACTCGAGATTTGACTGATCTATATTTAGGCAACCCCTTACACTAAGACTGAATACAGTCAAGTTCTTTGATTATGTTATTATTCAACATCACGTTTTTATTACTGATTATGCTTATATAAAGATGAGACATTAGGAAGCAATTGCAAAACCATCTTATGGGGCAATTTCTCATTACTTATCCCTTTCAATTAGAATAATATCAGCTGATGGAGTAAGCAATCTCTTATTTTTCACTAAATATATTCATTTTACATTTAACTTAATTTAAATTTTCTTGTTGAGCTCTTACCACCAAAGTGAAAAATTACCTCCAGTATATTGTGAGCCTATCATAGTCATACCCTAGACTTAGGAAATATCTGAGTCAATTGTTTTTTTAACCCAATCTTCCTCATAGGTTGGACCTCCCAGAAGTTTTTCTTGGAATACTTCCCATACTGGCTTCTTTCTTGTGGAATATTTTGATTTCTTGAAATCCTTTTTTTTCTCTAGACTTTTTTTCTACCAGGCCTATCAATTCTTTTTGAAATAAGGGTTGATAAAATTTCTAGTTATTACACCACCAATCTAAAAATAATGTTTCTAATTTTTATATAAAAGATCTTAATAAATCTTTTTTTTTCAATGTATGCTCTCTGTTACATTTTTAAAAGCTTGAAACTAACCAGTTTTTAAAACTAATTACTGCCATGGGAAAATAAATTTAAGTTATATGGTTCTCTACAGATCCCTGTCTGTTCTTTAAATTTTAAGTTCCATCTTTCTTTCATTCTCAGGGCTTTTGTATAAATTCATAATAAAATTTTACATAATTTAATTATCAAAAATAGTTGTAGTTCTTCCTTTCCTGCATTGTATCTCCACTGTTTAATTTTTCAAATCAATGCCCGGCAGTGCGCTGGTCAAGAACACCTTTCCTTTATATTTAATAATTTACAAGTTGCTTCAGTGGCTGGGAAATTTTTTTTCAGTCATACCTTAAAATTATGAGAATTTCGTAGGAGACTTATATTTCTTCTTTGAAACAAATAACTAAATGAAGGCTTTTTTTTCGAATGGGATTCAACAAGCTTAGAGAATACTCTCTTAAGAGATCATTAAAAAGTGGTAAGTATTAAATAGGATCAAGACTTTTATAGTCCTTCGAAATGTTATATTTGATATAACGGTCATTTTTTAAATTAAATTTATTTATTTATTTTTTTTTTTTATGCATTCCTTTATTATGGAGCCTGTGAAATGAGGAGATTGAACACTTGCAAAGGTGGCACATTTGTTTATGACAGCTTATTATATGACATGTTTACTGCAGGAGTTGATTGTCTGTGAGCTATTGGTAGTTATCATTAATGATAACTCATAATCTCTTTCAAAAGCTTGTTTGTTATAGAATTTTTTTCCCTATTAAGGTTGAGAGTTGGTGTTTTTAAGTTCTATTCTGAAAAGAGCTTTGCCAGTTAACTTTTTTAAATGAATTATTTCAAATTAAATATTTTTAATATTTATAATGGCATGGCCCCAGATATCTGTAAACTTATCACTTCCAATCAACTAAGCGTGAAATGTCTTAAAACCATAAATGATAGCAAGGCACTCCTTTTTAATATTTTTCAGGTTTGTCTTAATTATTCCGAGTTCAGTTAGCAAAAGCTAGTGGTGTTTTTCCCTCAATCTTTTGAATCAAAATGACAGAACTTTCAAATTTTCTTGGGACTTTGGCTAGTGTAAATTATTTAGAAAAGTATATGAATAATAATGCTGGGTCGCTCATTAGTAAAGTTTTACCATGGGTAAAATACTATTTATAATCAGGATTTTCGGGGTCCATTTTTCTTCAAACATTTTGTAAGGGGTTCAGTAATTAGTGCAAAGTCTTTAATGAATGTCTGGATAATCAAATAATTAAAAAAACTACTCTAAGTTATTAAGTTATTTGTAAAAGTAAGAGGTTTAGTAGTCATCATAATGGAAAAAAAAAATTAAATAAAAATGAAAAAAAAAAAAANACTTGAGGAGCTTGGTTTATTGAGCATCCATACTAGCATGAGTGATAAACTAAATTTTTTCATATTCAGCCCTGATGAAGACCTGAAATGTTGGCGAATATAAAAAAAAATTTTTTTGTTAGAATATATTTTTAATTCTTCAGCTCCCAAGACCGAATTCCTTACAATACTCTCCTCATTAAATAAGATGTGTTTATTTTTTAATTGAATATTTAAATAAAATAACTTTATAAATTGAACTTTAATTATTTTATTACTCAATAGTATTTTGTAAAAATATTTGAATTATTGTTATAGATTGGTGATCAATGAATCATCAATCAATAACATTTTCTTGATTGATTAATGATTTGCTTCTATTGATTAATAATTTATATTAATTTCATTTTCTTAATCCAAGTTGCATAAAAACTTATAAGTAGGTCAGTACTTTTAGACTTAATACTGATTTGAAGACTCATGCAAGTATGGATGCTCAATGAACCAAGCTCCTCAAGTTACGTAGGCTGGTAGAATATCATTCCATCGACTGCACCAGATATATAACTTGTTTGGGGTTTTAAAGTTTTTTTAAAAAATGTATATAAATGAATAAATAATACATTTATCTGTGGAATTTACTTTTATAAAAAATTGAATTTTTTTAGTGTTATTACAGAGTTTGTGTAAACTCAACTATTAATGCATTCATAGTTAACTCACTAAGTCCCCTTCCTGACATTAGCTCTAATTTTATACATATTTAAGTTCAAACTTCTGTCTCCAAGCTATCTTTAACTCTTAAGTTTCAAGAAGCAAGAAATAAGGTTTTCTGCAATTTTTTACCTAGTCTAGCCTATCTTTGAACTTTTGACTCTTATTATGGCCTCTCATGTTAATCCTATCTGTTTTATATGAAATTTATAACACTAAGGTTTTAAGTGCCAATCTACTGAGTTGGATAGCTCTGTTAAAGACAATCATGCTAGTTTTTTTAGATGTTTTTCACTACACAGAAGACAGGGTCTTGCTGAGTTTCAGGGCAGTATCAAAAGTTATAGCAGTGAAGAATTAGACTATAAGAAATTTCTTCTTAGTAAAAAATGATCTTCCAGGGGGAGAACATGTTAATGTTTTCTCTTTGTCTCGACTCTTTTGGGTTGGGTGCCTATCAGAAGCATTTAGGGCACATGTTTAATTATCTCTTTTAGAAAATTAAAGACAAGGGATTAAAGCACTGCATACTCTGTAGACAAGTTGCAAATGGTTAATTCATTTTTTTGATGAAAAATTTTTACAATGAAGAAAATTGGACCATTCAAATAAAAAGATTATCAAAGATTTGATTGCTTCAAGTTCTCAAAAAGCCTCTCAGGTTGTGGTAAAATCGCACAGGTGTGGCAATTTGTTCGTATTCGTAAGTTCAGAAGACTAGCTGTCCTTTCTCAATTTATTAGACTCAAGCTTAGCAGAATTGGTCATCATACCTGTAGAAGAGAAAGACCACCCTTGATGTCCTAAAGATATTTCAGTCTAAGAGTAAAGCAGATAGAACGCCAGTTGATGATTGGGTATCCTACTCCTGAAAGTTTTAACCTGATGAAACAAGTTGGATATGTATGAACTTGTGTTTGCCAATCTGTTCTGAGTTTTAAGTATTAAGTCAATAATTTTTGAGAAGCACTTAATACTTTTTTTTTTTTTTTTTTTTTTTTTCAGAACCTTTGTTTGCTTAGAAACAGATCCAATGGTACATTTATAGAGCTATCCATTCACTTAGAACTATTTTCAATCAGAAGTTCTAATATGTAGTTCCTTACAAGAATATAATCGAACTGTGAATAAGAGAACTAGACAGAATATATCGAGTTACACAAGTTCTTTTTTCTTCAGAATACTACTGGTGTCACCTGAATGCACTAATGTATCAATTCCTAAGTTTTTGTTTTCAATAATGATTTATGATTCTTGCCATATCATGGGGTGAGGTTCCAGATTAAGATGCCTTACTATACTTAGTTAACACTCTTAATCCATGATCACACTAACCTCTTATTTCATATTAATTTTTATTTCTTTCTAGGCTTTGGCCAAGTTCCAAACAACTCATAAAGTCACAAAGGAATCTGGAATTGAACAAGAAGAATCTCTTCTTAATGAGTCAGCGGCCATTGAAACATCACTGAATTCTACAATTCTTGATTTAGAAAATGATTTAAAACAGGTGTAATTTTTGTATTTCTCTTTAACTTAAATATTTTTTATTTAATTTACTCTGTTTTGTCAAATAGCATAGCATAGTCTCAATGTTCGTATGATAAATAATTCAATTCAAGCTAAAATAGTTTGAATATTTTTATATATTTGGATTGTATTTTAGGAACAAATAAATTTATGATAAGATATTATTGGATTGAATTTCATTTCATTCTTCTGTTTTGTCATTTTTGAACTTGATATTTGGCACGGAGTTGATTGTCTGTGAGCTATTGGTAGTTATCATTAATGATAACTCATAATCTCTTTCAAAAGCTTGTTTGTTATAGAATTTTTTTCCCTATTAAGGTTGAGAGTTGGTGTTTTTAAGTTCTGTTCTGAAAAGAGCTTTGCCTNTGTTCTTTAAGTTCATACAGAAGTCACTTTCTCCTCGTTTGAACCTTGCATTTTCAAAAGCCTTGTGGTTCCTTTTTTTTTAATTTTAATTTTATTTCTGGGTCTTGTACCTTAAAGGTTTAAGAGCTGTGAAAAAAAAAAACAAAAAAGAACTATGAAACTATTATAATAAAACATAAATCTGCATTATTAAAGATAAATATTTTAAAAAACAAAAAAACAACTGAAATGAATCTAAGACTCTTTTCTAATTCTATTCTATAGTAAAGGAACCTTATATTGTGTAAAAGGAAAAAGGAAAGGATGTACTTGATCTTTGTAAGACTGAATAAACTCTAAATAGGTTATCCAAGAACTATGTTCTATGCTCATTTTAGAATTTATACCCACTCTGTGTTCTCTTAGAATCAGAGTTAATTAATTTCCTTTGTTGATTCATTTAGTTATGAAATTCACGTCCAGTTTGTGGTCTTTTAAAGTTTTTATAACAGAAATTTTTTAAGTTAAGTAGCTCTAGGTATTTTTTTTTAAATATAAAAAAAAATACCTAGAGCTACCTTCAAGGAAATCGGATTCTTTCACTACCTTTCAAAAGGTAGTGAAAGAAGTCTTGGTGCAATAAGAGCACTGAAAGGGTTATGACCATTATTTGGGTATATGACAGTTATTAGTAATTTATGTTGAAGTATACTTATTTTGTTAAGATATGGATGACAATTATACTAACATTTGTAATCTTTAATTTCTAGTTGAGATCTGAACTAGATAGAGCAGTCCAAGAACGTGAAAGGGTTATGGTAGAGTACAACGAAATCAACAAATACAAGGCTGAATTAGAAAGGGAAAGAAAACAACTTAGATCAGAACTGAAGGAAATAAAATCCAGAGAAACGAGGTACTTAGTTGACTACTCAGAATTAGAGGAGGAAAATATATCACTCCAGAAGCAAGTATCTGGGTTGAAGTCCTCACAGGTAACTATCAATGCACATTCCGTTTATCTTAAAACTTTTTTCGTATAATTATATTCTTTATCCAACCTTACTCCTAACTTATGTATTAATAGCTCAACTATCTATAAAAATTGGTTATTGAACCATTTCAAATTTAAGTAATAATAAAATAAGTATTATCATTTTTATTTTCATTTATCATTCTAGGGATTCACATAAGTAAATATATATATATA
>KZ807230.1:123592-134613 GCA_000696205.2 Oncopeltus fasciatus
ATAGATTGTAATATTTAATTATTTTATATACATTTACTATTTTTACTTATTTTATTTTGTGTTGCTGTCGTAGCTTACTCATGACTGAAAAATTTGATAAGTGATGGCAGAGAGGGAAAACTAGAAGGGAATAGTGTTTGTGTTGGAAAGGGGAGAGGTGAAAGAGTTATGTGAAGGGGGCGGTATTGAAGGGAAAGTTCTTTGAAAGGATTAAATGATCTCTGGTAACCATGACTAGTAATATCAGGGAACTTATGAGCTGGGGAATTACATTAATTACAGCAATACTTATACATTAATACTGGGTTGAATTAATTTGTAAATATAATTAGTGTTTAATAATTAAATGTTGGTGTTTGTAAAAGAAATGTAGTCTGTATCGGCAATATTGTTAATTGGGTTTATTCAGAAACTTATATTTTCAAACTACACTAGAGGAGCTGAGTCAAAGAAATTTAGCTGCCTACCTAATCTACCCAAAATTAGCCTATGGGAAAGTCATTTGCAAACTACTTGAATAAGTAATTTCTGAAAATTTACTTTAAAAATATATATTAAGAATAATAGATCAAAGAATCAAAACACCAAGCTAACATACGAAGGAATCATGAAAATTACATTTCTGAAAGCATAGTTATATTTCTTATAGAATGGACTATTTAAAATATTCTTAGAGGACAGTTAAGATGAGCCACTCACAGTAGGAGCTTTGTACTTCATATACTACTTTACTGTAAGCTTTCTTAAACTGTATGTAATAAAACATTCACAGCCTCAGCATTCCAAAGAGTGGTCAGTAAGTGATTTCCCAGTTGTTCAGATTAAAATTCAATACTTCACTTCATACTTGGTAGATGGAAAGATTCAAGTAATTTTTAAAACAATCTATCTATTCAGATCAGGGGTTACACTTACTTGTATTTTTGTCAGTGTAAAAATACGTTCCATCTTCAAATGTATAGTCTTTTTCAGAAGCAGCTTTATGTTCCCACTGCTGTTTGTCATCTTTCCATTCATATTCTGTTCCACTAGATGGGTCTGAAGTAAAACAAACTCATTATTTAATACCAACAGAAATGTTATATAAAACCAAAAACTTCTGTTAACTGAGTTTTACCTTTATAAAAACATTTCCCATCAACATAAATTAAAGAAGAAGGATCAAAATTTTCAAATGCAGATTGTTTACTTTCATAATCCTTACTTGAATCCCCCCTACTCTGTTCAGTAATGGGAGTATTTGTTTCCTCTCCTGCCATTAAACAACTAAAAAGAAGTAAAATATACTATATCTAAGGAAATACAACTGTAGAAGTTTCTGGTTTAGAAAAAACCTAATTCAAATTTGGCCCTCTTGTAAATAAAGTATAACCTCCTCGTTTATAATTGAACCATCGAGGTAGAAATTAAAGCAACCTAATAGTAGAGTAGATATCACTGTAAACATAATCCCAATTATTATTTTTTATTTTATTTTATTAAATTTATTTTTTTAAGCCATTTTCTAGTCATTTTATGTGACATTGTTACTCCTCCTGAATAATTTTAAGCTCACCTGATTATTTCCTAAATTATGGATCTGGTTATTTATTCTCATTAACCCTGGGTCATGTTTACTGCATATTTGCTGTGGAATTCTGCTGACATTTTACTTGTTATCATTGTGACTTCTGAAAGCTGAATTCTTTTTATATCATGTAACTGGAAAATGTTATGAATTTTGTTATAATTTCATTAATAATTTAGAAGGCTTATAATTCAGTGCCTTATGGGGTATCACAATAAAACTTAAATTGCCTGTGTGGGAAGACAAATTGGTCTTCATTGCTAGGTAAATGTTTACTATTAGATGTTAGTGTTGTATAGCTAAGAACTATGAATTATCTTGCTGGTAATTATGTAACTAAAAAACATATTGCATTTTGCATAGAATTTTATCTTCTTTTTAAAATGTATTTTAATATATAACTCTCATACCTTATATTCNTGGTCAGCACGCGAGGCCCGGATAGCAAGAGATCCAGGTTCGATTCCTGGCGAGGACAGATAGTTTTTTATTTTCTGTTCCCTCTCATTAATTATTTATAGACCTTTAGATTGTATTCTCCCTCTAAAGATAGTAGAAATTCCTCCCATTTTGTCTTCAATGCAAAAATCATATGGGTAAAATCATTTTTATTAATTATGTGATTGTGATGTAGGATTTTGGATCTAATTTTCAGAAAAATATTAATTCAATTGGTAATTTGAATTGTATAAAATTTTCTTAATATTTATTAGTAAATAGGAGAATCATTTATGCTTCAAGCTTCTCCCTCCTTCTTCTGAGGTCTTGACCAGCTCTACACATGACTTAATGAGATGGGTAATCACTGGTCACTACATATATGAAAAATTACTTTTTACTACATTACCAACATTTATAAATCTAATCAATGTACAATGATATTTTAAAATTTTTTTTCTTCTTCATTTAGTCATAATACATTTGTTATTCTGTCTTAACATTAAGATAATTATTCAGGAAGGCTCATGTCACTTGTAAAATGAATTGATTTCTTTACATATTGTTTCTTGTATAAACATGATGTACTATTATATTCAATTTATCTTTTTTAAGAAGGGTTGTAAATGTATTCATGTAGTATTCTACTGCAAATGGTAGATTTATATTTTGTTTCAAAAATATATTTTTTATTGGGATGCAAATTAAAATATCACCTTGATTATATACTTTTTAAAGTAAAAAATTGGCTTAGTAATTCACAGTTCCCAAAAGTTTTGAAAATAATAAAAAAAAAAAAATATTTTATTTAGGTTCAGATAATTCTAATTAATTATTTGTGTTAAATTTCCTTGTAGACAGTTTGCCAATAGTAGTTACTTCATTATTTTATTTTGTCATGCGGCCCTAGTGAATGTCATTTAAAAATTTCTTAATAAATCCTAATTGACTAATATTGTCCTTTAAAACATACACATGAAGAAGTGTGAACTATTTTCGTGTTAGTTATCTTCCACGATTAGGCATATTAACTACTTCAATCACAATTATGTTCAAGGAAATGTTTTTTTTTCTTTATTTAATGAAAAAAAAGGCTATACGTGACATAATTAAACAATTAGAGAAAATTATTTCCTTTTAAACATTATATTTATGAACTTAAATTAAACTGTGTCAAATGAAATGGCTCAGATAGGCACGATTTGATCTATTTTATTTTTATTTTGTAGTCAATAAATTAAAATAGATCTGTAGATAAATCATTATTATTATGATTTAATAATTAATCAATTATTAAATAACTAATTAAGCACATCAAGATTACAAAAATATTTCTGATCACTTTGGCTGGCACTGTTTATACTCTGTTTTATAAAAGGAGCTAATATTTCCAGAATATTAACATTACTGACATGTGAAAAACCTATTATTTTTTTGCTGATCCTTTATTACTTATTTAAATTGATTTTGATCAATTTTTAAGCAGATCTTTAATTTTTATAAATGTTAAAGTGTTGAGAACTTGTTGAAGTAATACAAACTATAAATAAGTGGGATGAATCTAAAGATATTTCCCCCCCTTTATATCTTAATAAAATTAAAATAAAAATTTTTAAAAAGAAAATTAAAGTGTGAAATGTTAATAAAAAAGATAATTTGATAAGATAATTACAGGTAAAAAAATGAATCAGTGTAATTTGAAACTCCTTAGAATGTATCTGAAATAGTAATATTCATACTTATGATGGGAGGTAGACCTTGGGTTGTGGGGGGATGTACATGATATATTGGGAAAAAATATCGTCTAAATTGTTAAAAAATATTGGATCAAATTTTATTTTAATCATTTATAAATACATAAAATAACTGTAATGGTTTTTAAACATAAAATAGTACTCTACAGTTCTGTAAATAAGAAAGGGGAACTAGAAAATTAGGAAGTTTAAAGGAAAAAAAGTTATTATTTATTCAAAACTATAATTACTATAAGGTTGATATAATTTTTTTCAGAAAAGTTTCTTCAACTAAATTAAAAAGGTTTTATGTGAATTATTTAAACTTGTAGATAATACCTATGACATTTCTTTCACATTTCATTGAGTCCTGATTTCAGAAGATTGCTTCTCCTGGTCCTGTATTACTAACTCAACCAAGCATGAAGCTTTTGAACTATCTGTTTCATTGGCAACCATATTCATTGCCTGTTTTAAACGTCTGTGTGTTTTCTGTTTCTTTATTTATATATTATCTTTGAAAATGTATAAAGTAAATACTCCATTTGAAAGCATATATTTTTAAAACAGAAGAAAAATGAGGCAGTAAACCAGACACTCTGTGTTTGGGTTAATAACAAATTTATGTCGCTAGGCAGCCTTAGTAGTATTTGTTCGAATGGTAATACCTTGATGAGTCAAGATTTAATCAGAAACTTAATTTTCTATGATGAGCCTAAGGCTATTCATTATATTTAATTTTAAAATAAATATATTGCTCTTCAACATGTATTGCAAATACCAAAAATTTAGAATTAAAAAAGGAGAACCTTCTAAACATAAGTTTAGATAACTTAAGATGTTATTAATAACAATATAAAATTTTCATTACAATTTTAGTCTTTTTTTACAACTTTGAAACATCTGAAAGTATTTTGATGTGATTTGGAGAACAGTCAATTATTGAAAAGGTCAAATATATTATTCTCAAAAGTCACATGAGAATTGGCTGTGTTTGGAAGTTACTCTCTCAAAAAAACATTTTGTTTCAAAACCTTAATTCTCAAACCTTCAAATATTTTCAATATTGTACCCATTCTCCACAAGGGCGCAAATGTTTTAGCCATGGAGTATGGCCATACTCCAAATTTTACCAAATTAATCCGTTCAGGAGCTCAGAAGTAAGGGAGCAAAGTAGTTGGGGTGACAACATTTACTGATCGAAATTTTAGTGAAACATTTAATTTACTGATGCAAAGTTTGTAAAACATAAAATTGAAGGAATTATACAACTATTCATTTATTTTATTGCAATACATTTTCTACCTTGTGTATTTAAGGAATATATATTTAGTGAGCTTATGTGAATGGCAATTATTTAGTGGGAAATCAAGTAAATTTTGTCTTTTCTTCTTGCCTTCCCAAAACTGGATTAAATGCTTGACCTTAATCTCTTTATCTTGGGGACTACTGACAAAATAAATGACAGTTGTCACAATTGTGTGTGAGAATCATGAGTTTAACTTGTACTGTTCAAGACAAGACCAGCTTATTAATATTCTCATACGAGCCACTAATAAGCTCGTCTCTTTTTTAAACGCTGCCCACCTTCTCTCTGCATTTTATGTTACATACTCAGAGAGAACAGGCTTTTTATTATTTTGGTAAAGTTATTTGTGCTTAACTAAATTCTTTTTAATAATTTGATTCTTCTACTAGCTTTTCAGTATTGATTAGATGTTTTGTAGTTTTCTTTTAAGCCTAATTCTTTTAAAGGCTATTTTATACTGGTTTCAGGTTTCTATGTGTGTTCTATTGCATTGAAATCTAAAGTTAATTGTCAAATGGTTAATAATTGTTACCTTTTGTGGTTTTTGGCTGGTCCAGAGGGTGAGTCCCAAACCCAATCCATTCATATTTGTTTTGCTCTTAAATTGTTAAATTGACTTAGTATATAATTTTATTCATATTATTGTCTTTTCTTTCTTTTAGAAAGTGCCCCTTGATTAGTGCCCCTTTTAATTTTTCTAAGGCACTTAGAGCCAATCAGAAACTCATGTACTATGATTTTCTGATAACCACCTCAGTACACAGTGCTTAGAGGCAGTCAGTCACCTCTCTTTAATCCCAGGATGATATAAGATTACTTCTTAAACTTATGTCTAATCTTTATTTTCTTTTATCATATGGAAATCAAGCTATTCATTGTACCATGACACAACTTTTGAAAAATATCAACAAATCTTCACTGATCTAACATTGGAGAAGCTAAAAATATGGTCTATTCAAAGCTATATATTTACAAGTGTGGGTGTGTCCGTACGCTCACTAGTTCTATTTTTTTTTTTTTTTTAAAAAAAATATTTAAAAAAAAGCATCAATAAAGTTTTTCAGTTCAATGCTTCAAATCAGGCAGTTACATGACCCCAAGTGGTTGAATATCAGTAAATTTAAATGGATTAGCTATACAAATAGTTTCACAGCAACTAAGAAGATTTTTTTAAAACTTAAATTAATTGTTTTACTACCTAAAACACCTTTGGAATCTAATTGTAGTTATGCTATTTGAGCTATTTGGAGCAGGTAGAACGGAGAGCCGGTCCACAGTGTACGCCCATGTGCGCTGTTCTACATGACATTGGGTCAGTCGTCAACATGGATTTACATGAATGGGCCCTTTATATAGCCTTTCTTTACTATTGGTAAATCCTGTAAATTTATTCATCCGCCAAGTCTTCATCGTCTAAGCCTCGGTAATGGGGCGCCGGGATAGCTCAGGGGATCCGTACGGGTCTCGCAATCCTGACGCCGCGGGTTCAAATCCCGCCCAGGTCAATCTTTTATTTATAATATAGAAGCTTGTCCTGAGCCATGGGTGTTTAAAATANTATTTTTAAAATATAGATACAAAATTTTATATTTAGACTTTCCATTGTAAATTTTAAAAATAATTCATTTTTGGTTGAAATCGGATGAGGGAAAGAGGGGGTGGGGTACAGAGGGAGACCAAAATTTATAGTCTTAATATCTTCATCATTTTTGAGTTACAAAAAAGTTTATAAAACATAGTAAGTGTAAAATGTAATTTTTTAATGTTTAAGTTCTATAAAATTTTTATGAATAATGCTTTTTGAGGAAAAACTTTATGAATGTAACTATGATAGGTGGGCTCTTCCTTCCTGACCAGTATAGAGCCAAGCTTACTGGATGTATCTTTTCTCATTGTTCTTTTCAGCATTTAAATTCAAATTTATCATTTAATGTTATTTATACCCTTTAATGAAAAATGGGGAATATTGCTGTGATTATGCATGACATCTTTTTATTTTTCATTTTTTATATCTGAATGGGCTTTCTTAATTTCTTCTACTCTGTTGTAATATTGCATTTTCTTCTTAATTTTTTTTTTTAGAAGTTTACAAAGATTAATATATTATTTCTAATTCTTATTACTTCTGCAATGTTTGCCTTATGAATATTTACATTTTTATTGGGCCAAAATACTACTAAAGTATGACTTATTACAATTGTTGATTTAATCTACATCTTGCCGGATCTAGCTCCTTTTCCATAGTCATTAAACCCCTTCCTAAGCTTTAAGCTGCAACAAACATCTGTTAGTACTTAAGCATGCTACTTGTTAGATCTTTTCTTATAAAGATTTACCACATTCCAGGGCTCAAGCATTATACTAACTTTTTAACTTTTACTGTTAGGTGTTAGCTACCTCACTACTCCTCTCTGCCATGAAATACAAGATCACTTTTAGGAAAGATATTAATTAACTGATGCGGCTTTTATTCTAATTTAATGAGAGCTTTTGTTGCTCATGAAATTACTTGCGTTTATTAGTTTTATAATTGTGTAGCTTACCTAATATTTCAACCCTCATCTTGAAGGACCAGAATTTTTTTAAAGGTTAGTCCTCCCTCTATTTTAAAAGCTTGCCTGAAGAAGAAACCTGCCTTGCCTTTCCCATTAGCCGCATTTGCAGCTGGGTATCTGTCATATACCCAGACATGCCTGGCTGGCACCCTACACCTCTTGTGTACAGTGTAATATTCTCCACAAATCAAAGTGTGAGTGTATAATACAGGGGGGGGGGGAGTAGGACATGTTGACTCGTCCTTGTATAGACTGTTGCCATTTAAATAATGTACTAACATTTGGTAAATATCAAATCTGTCCATATTGAACTTAGTACTAGAATTAACAAAAATTAATGTTGCCTATTATTAATGCTTTTGGTTTATTGGTTGTTTAAAGATTTATGTATTAATATTTTTATTTCATTATTGTTATTAAGAGTACTAATTTTCTGGTTGTGTTTTAAAATATTTTTCTATTTTCTTGTAATATGATAATAGACCCAGTTTTAAACTGAAGTTTTCAATTATATAAAAATAAAAAAAAATAGTTGTTGCATTACTTTAAAATGTAAGACGTATGAAGTGTTTTTGGATAGACTTTGTATAATCAACAATTGAGATTCTTTTTCACTTTTGTATCAAACTTACTGCTTAGAGTTTTAATTAAATATATTTTTAATTGTCAAAATTTTATCTTAAAGTTCAGAATGAACTGTGGGTACTGATTCCACAATGTCCAGTTATCTTAATTGTTAAAAAAAAAAAGAAGTTTATTAAAATGTATTTCATTATTGTTGTTCTTATTTATCTTCTCCCAGATGCACAGCATTATTTCATCAGAATATTTATCTTCTAACAAATACATTCTAAAAATTCTGAGTATGGGAGAAGGAAAGTATCTCAACTCTTCTGACACCAGTAAGATATATATTTTGTTCCTTATATTAGGAGCTAAAGGTTTGAAGTATTTTGGTAAAACTTCATTTGATGATAACAAGGAAAACAGCTCAAGAAAGGTGGATAATTGAATTTCATGAAACAAGGCCTTGAAAGAAAGGCTGTAAATGAGTTATTTTACCATATATTTACAAATTGTAAATTACCTCCACATTTGCCACTAGGCTTTTTAGTTAGACTATTATTACTTGAGTGGCGTTAATTAAAGCTGAGGGAGAGTTATGTTCGGAGGGCCAAACCCTATGAACTTGAAAATTGACTTACGTATTTGACTTCATCGATATATTTGAATTGGAATTGGCCACTTATTGTTCCTGAAAATTTTTTGTATTCTATAAATTTAACCACAGACCAACTTAAATCAGCCACCTGTTCATTTTCTGTGCAGTGCACAAGCTCGTTAGGAATTATATTATTATTATAGATTACCCACTTAAAATATTGAGCAATCTTTGAGGGGTAAAAGTGATGTTATTTTTAGAACATTTATTGTTTTTGAAAAGGACTCTTTTTTCCAGAAGAAGAGAACCATTTTTGTTTAATGATACTTTAGTTGATGGGGCTAGAGATTTCACGAATCTACAAACTTTGAAAGAGCTGTGGTTGTTAAATGTTTTCCTAGAATCAGGGTATTGGGTGGCAACAAAATATTTAGAAGTCAACCCATCTTTATTTCTAAAATATGCCGGTCCTCCTCCATCAATTGACTTGGGCCATATCTCCATATTTATCTAGGCTAGTAAAGGATTCTTTCTGTAAGTTAATAGAGTAACTCGATGCTAATAGGTTAAAATGGTTCTTAGAAAATAACATTGCTCTTCCACAATGGCAAAGTGGCATCAGGAAAAACCTTAGTACTACAGATAACCTTTTCTATTTAAGCATCTATGATGGTGTTATATAACCGTTAATACTGTCCAAACTTGTCTACGCAGCAGTGGTGTACGGTCTTGATAGTCCAAAACTTTTACAAACTTTAGATACTGTTCATCATAAGGGTTATATAGCAACAGATGCCTTTCGAACTAGCCCATCCTTAAGTTTCTGTGCTGACGCTGTTAAACTGCCGTTACAGTGTACACAAAACCAGCTATATTTATCATATTTTATTAAAATCCTATCAAACCCATTTTACCCGGTACGTCATTTATTTCATAATTATTTTCATAGAACTGACCATACTTCAATGTTTAATCGTGCTGAATCATTCATTAATAGTATTGACATAACGGCTATAGAAAAATTATCCATCTCCTTATCACCCCCCTGGTTATTCCCTCAACCTAAACTATAACCGAATTAAAAAAAAAAATGAAAAATGACACAACCCCATATAAACGAATTTAATAGATTTAAATCCAGGTACTCATATGCTACTAAAATATTTACTCGTGGTTCTAAAACTTAGTTAGAATGTGGGGCCGCAGTATTAGAACCTGTTTCTTCGCAAAGTTTAATTTATCTTCTATATGCTGTAATTTTACAGCAGAATTACTAGCTATTACTAAGGCATTAAATGTTATAGAATCTCTTACAACACCATTCTCATATTTGCTGTCTCACTTTCTAGCCTTTTATCCCTTATGGATCCTTTTTCAACAATTCCTTTAATCCAATAAATATATTTTAATATACAAACACGGTATTATAACTATTTTTCCCTGGATACCAAGTCGTGTAGGATTAAAATAAAATTATATAGTTGATAAACTTTCAAAATAAACAACTTTCTATGGCATTGAGTACAAATATAATCCTCATCTGTTGTCAAAGCGCTTATAAAATTTCATGTCCAAAAAACTCGACACAAGACTGATCTATGATAACAAAATTTAAGAGTTAAACTCTGACGTATGTGTATAGGAGAGCTCTTTCAGGGAATCTAGAAGGAACGATTACGTAAAGGACATTCAAAGCTTAGTCATGGCCAAATTATGTCTAGAGATTTTCTTCCTAAATGTTCAAGTTTCGATGAAATCCGTACTGTAATACATATCTGAATAAATTCTGAGTGTAGAGAGTGTATGAGCCCATTAGGAATAAACTGAATATTTCTCATATATTATCTAGCTCCTTACACGGTAATAAAGAAAGAATAGACTTCTTAATGCTTTTTCTCAAGGAAACTAACGTATATAATGAAATTTAAAGTCTCTCCTAGGAATCTCCTGTTGTTGCCAACATAAGCAAATCAGCCTTACATTTTTTTTTTTTTTCCAAATCCCGTATCCATGTTTTTCCATGGCAGGTGGCTGCCCTAATTCTAAGAAATGATCTAGACTTGCAATTAAATTGGTTTCTATTAAATTTAGCGTATTGTGGTGTTTGTTTTTGAAGACATGTTTAAGTGGATTCCATTGTTGATTATGTAAAGGTTGGCTGTTTTGTTGTGGGGATCGAATATTCGGCTTATAGATCTGTAGTGGTTGGATATTATATATGTGTCTGCGGGATAATTAAAAAAAAAAAAAAGTCTAA
>KZ807230.1:140923-152143 GCA_000696205.2 Oncopeltus fasciatus
TAGCTCAGGGGATCCGTACGGGTCTCGCAATCCTGACGCCGCGGGTTCAAATCCCGCCCAGGTCAATCTTTTATTTATAATATAGAAGCTTGTCCTGAGCCATGGGTGTTTAAAATAGGGTGGCAACCTGTAGATAGCCCCTCCCTCCAATGACCCTAAGTGGTTGCAAGGGAGGCTAACACAAAAAAAAAGCCTCGGTAAGACATTTCTCGGGGTTCCTACTAGTACCTATTCAATGACTGTCAAGCTACTTTAATCCGTCTTTCAGGACAGCTACTGTATTATCTTTCCCTTGTGACCTGGATAGAGTTAACCGTTGGATATATTTTCTATATTTTTGTCTGTGACAAAAAATAGGTTCAATTTTAAATTGTAAATATTTAAAGGAAATTTAATTTTTAAGTTATATTGTTCCAGAAACTCCTGAAGCATGAATTTCTGATGACCACACATCATAATTAAGAATTATTTATGCAGACTATTGACTGGCCATTGTAACTAAATAGTGTTCTAGACTATTATCTTTTCGTGATAGCCTCGAGACAATCTTCTTGGGCTTAGCCTAGAAAAGCAGGCCAATGGGTTGGAATGTGTACCTGTATCTCCATTTATTTCGCAAGTGATTAATTTAAAAGTTTCTTTGCCAATGATAAACACGGACATGCGGCCTCACCATATCAACGGAAGGAAGGAAGGCATCTCGTCAACGAAGTGATCACATGAACAATCACTTCAAGTCACACTCATACACGTAGGATCCTAAATAACTATTTCATCGTTTAACATAATAAATAAATAAAAATAACGCTAACTGCTTAACTAGATATTTAAGTTAAGCTAGAATGGCTCTAAAAACAATTGTATATGTGTCCTGTTTCGGGTTGATATTTATTCCAGACTTATACAATTTCATATTCTTATTCATAAATTATTTCTTATTTTTTATAATATGATATTTTATTTCTATGCATTATAAATGAAATACTGCTTGACATTATTGAGTGCGCTTGTGCTCGCAAACACATGCACACACACATTACAGATTGGTTCGTTAATAATGACAATCATTTTAGAATATGATAGTGGAGCTCAAAATCAACAAAATATTCATAGAGACCATGGTTTATTTCTCAATAAGTATAGAAGTAAATTGCAATTTACTGCATTACTGATTGTTAATTGGATCTTATTTACCGGCTCAACCTCAGTTTTGTGATGGATTAATCAATTTCCTCACCTATTTGAGACCTTTCTTGCTAATAAAATTTCCCCCATAACAAGCCATGATGACTCCACGAAATAGTTCCTTGTTCATCCCAAGACAGCCCTGCTGACACAGTCCAGGGGAAATGAACCAGGCCAACTATTTGTTGTCCTATGGTCCTAGGAACATCATGCCTTCTTGATATTTTTGGTCACCTTCACCGCCTCCATCTTGTAACGTTAGCCTTCCTTATTTAAGACCACATAAAACTTTATTTATTAGCTCTTCCTCTTGGGCTTGAAACATTTTCAAGATATTGAGACTAACTGATTATGCTAGATGAATCCTGGATTGTTATGTTATATAAAGTCTACTTGAACTCTAGGACCTCATTTAGACAATGAGATGGGTTCAAGATTTCTTATCTCGGTAGTAAGGGTACTCCACTAATCTGAGTTTCAGGAAAATTTGTTGGGTAGTTAACCGATTTAACTCCAAGAGGTTGTCTATTTTGCCTGCATACCTTCTCTCATCAAGCCTTGAGCCAAAGCATTGCCTTGAATCCTGGAAGTCGTTTCAACCAACGCCCGTGGGGAACCGTTGGATTTTCGGATTGCCAGTTACTTAGAAATGATTATTTTTAATTACTCTAACATGTTGAAACCATAAGGATAAATTATGGTTCAGTATGATGGAACACTTCAACGAAAATAGTACGATATGATAACCCAAAAACTGTATTGTCCTTTGTATAAATCAGTAGCTTTACGAAATTTAAGGAGATTTTTAATGTTTCAATATTCTTATTAGTTATCCTTGGTGAAAAATCTATCTATCTTTATAGCATACGTTCAGTTAGAATGCGTTGAACCAAATGAGTTGCACAATGCGGAAGGTTTTTTGTTGTTAGATGGTTATGTGTTAATCTGATATAACCAATACAAAGTCGAGTCAGCAATACCTCTTCTCTCCTCTGTTTCCTAGTGGGAGTTGTCCGATGCATAATTTTTCGTGTAAACATTTGTAACTTATTATATTTTCGAATGTTTAGAGTCTTTGCAAGCGATTGTTTCTTAATAAAAGCAATAATGTCATCAATTGTTATTATGTTTTCGGATTGCCTGTTGATAGTTACTAATCTCGCAGCCTTATCTGCATCTTCATTTCCATAAATACTATAGAGGCTTAGTACCCAGATACTTTTTGTGTCAATAGATTTTACAAGTAGTGCCTCAGATTGCTAATAATTAGAGGTTTGGTGAAAAAAGGTTGGTTTAAGCTCATACGTGAGGAGTTTACAGTAAATGAAGATAGTACTTCCAAGGGTTGCAGAGGTGTATGTTTATAAATGAAACATGCTCCCTGATTGACCCATGCGCATTATTTGTCTGTGCCAACTGTTGCCGAATGTATGCTCCAGTTCAAGAAATGTAGCCAGGACCTTCTTTGTGTTTGGTTGGATATTCGGTATTGGAATTTGAAAAAATAAAAACTAGTTTTTATACCAAAAGTTTTTATTTTTGCTGACAGCCTAAAATACAGGCCTCCTTCAGAGTTCATTTCTACTCTGGGATAATTAAGTCATGAAAGAAAGATCTTCTTTTTGTTTTAAAAAGAACTAGATATGTTAGATTTTATTTCGACAATAAATTGAACAACACAAAATAGTCTAACAATCCGCTGCCTAGTTCTCTGTATCCTCTGCTAAAGGTTCAAAATTTTACAATTAATCTATATGAGTTAATTTTTAGGTTAGTTTGCTTAAAGTTGGTTTGAGTGACATGAGCCAATACCTGGGGGACTTCTTCTTTTTTTTCTCCCTCAGATTTCGTTCCAAAATTTCGTGTGAAAATCTTGAAGTGTGAATGGTATATTTAATGGATCGGATTTACTTTTAGTTGAAACCTAGAAGAAGGATTCTATATTTCTTATTGTATCTAAGAAAATTAGAATAGAACAGGCCAGAAATGGCTTTATGCGACTAAGAGGACTACTGTTCGATCCACATCTCAATGTTGACCTAGGAGTAAGAATGGCAAAGTGCTACCTTTGGACAATTCTTTTATATGGTGTGGCAACATGGACACTTAAAATGATAGCTATGAACGGAATAGAGACATTAAAGATGTGGATACTTAAAATACCGTGGACTGACAGAGTTACAAATTACGGGGTACTACGAAGAGTAAACAAGGAAAGGAAATTGCTGTATGAAGTGAAGGTAAGAACAACTTCATATCTAGGTCACGTTCTAAGAAACAATAAATTTAAAATTCCACAACTCGTAATAAAAGGGAAAATCCAAGGAAAAAGCTTTCTTGGGTGAGAAATATTAGAAAATGGACGGGCTTAACACTCGAGGCCTTCATAAGGAAAGCAAAAGATAAAGAAGAGTTTTAACAATTTTTAGTACAAGCGAACAGAATAAAAAAATTTACTATCCCAGCCAGGACTCGAACCTGGATCAGACTTGTCCCGTTAGCATAAGTGGTAAATGCACCGGCCCGGATAGCAGGAGATCTAGGTTCGAGTTCTGGCTGGGATAGTTAGATTTTTTATTCTGTTCCCTTGCATTAAAAATTGTTAAAATTTACTTAGGATCAAATACCACAAAAAAATAATATTTATAAAATTAAAATTTAAAAGTAAATAACGAGAGTCATTTAAACAGTTTGACAATGTCAGCTCCTCCGAGTATAAGACGTTATATTCGTCGGCCTCGGAGGTTAGACTCTCGGCACTAGTGTGGGGAATTTAATAACTTATCAGACTTGTCCCGGTAGCATAAGTTGTAAATGCACCGGCTCGGATAGCAGGAGATCCAGGTTCGAGTCCTGGCTGGGATAGTTAGATTATTTATTCTGTTCTCTTGCACTAAAAATTGTTAAAATTTACGTGGGATCAAATACGACAAAAAAATATTATTTATAAAAAATAAAGAAGAGTTTGCTGTAGGGGTCGTTATACTCCAATAGAGGAGACTGCACCGGAAGAAGAAGAAGAAGAAAATGAGATTAGTTCGAGGTAGTGAAGATACGAGTTGCTGGACAAATAGGTTTGCAATTCACTAATGATCCATTACAATAACTCTTTCTCCCTTTGTTTTTGCTATTGAGGATGAATTGTCACGATCAGAAGTCGTCTGAACTTTGTCCCACATTTCTTTTAGCAATGTGAGGCGATTTATAGAGCTACACATGTAGCTTCGCCAGTAGTCTCTTTAAGCCTGCTTATATGTATCCTGTATTGGCTTTAGTCTTGGCAGCTTAACAACTTAACTGTTCTTGCAGTGATATGTAGACTATGTTGAGATAAGGCTAATGGCAGTTTTATTGAGAATAGTCACATTATTAATGTCAATATAAGATTCTTTGCATCTTTCTCTTGAATCTGTGGTGGTTGACCCCCACATTTCATTACAAACATTGCAACCTCTTTTAATGTAAAGAAGCGGGCCGGAAGAAAGTACAATGAGTATATGGTAATGGTTGATTCACATTTAAATCTAGCTGCAACATCTTGCAGTATGGTGCTCATTAGTATTACTAAATGAGCTTGACGTTCCTTAAACAATAATTCTGCCCCTCAATATTAATAAGACCTCTAGTATAATCAGATATAATTATGTTAAAAAGTCTAAAAGTACTTTAAATGGTCAAAAGGGGAGTTTTTTGACCGTAGATATTATTATTAGATTATTTTAGTTGGGGTTCGGTCAAGGTAGGTTCAAAAAAAAAAAAAAAATACAAATTTAAAAAAAAAGTGTATTTTTAAAAAGATTATCTGCCAAAGTTGCGGCTTACATTATAAGCCATTACATTATATATATCTTCAGGGCTGTAGAAATACAATGTCATGAGAATACAATAATAATTGAAAATAATATAATAGAGAATTACAATAATGTAATGTGATATCCAAAGTTTTTTTTTTTTTTTTGTAAACTAACTACTTGGCTATGTCGGTTTTATGTATTTTAATTTCATTTATATTCCATTGAATTACTGCCATATTGAATTATGAGGAATATTTGCTGCAATTTAAAGATATATAAACAAGTACTTATCATTACTTTTTTGTACTTGGTCTATTAAAAATAAGCAGCGCCTAAGATGGCTGTTTTTGAAAGTAGATCTTTTATAAGATCTACTGCGAGGTCTTCTGATCTGGGGACTGCTGGTCCGCGCGGGATAGTTGGCCAGTAGTAGTGGGGGGTTTACTACCATTCGTGCTTTAAAGAGCGGGGAGGATCGACTCCCTATCTTGAGGAGTTTGGGCAGTGTCGTGATATCCGCGGCTCGTTATACGTCGTCCTTCATCAAAGGTGAACCCCGTCTGTGGTGAAAAGGGGTGGGTGGCAAGGGTAGGATTGGGGGGAGTAACAATGAGAGGTGGGGGGGGGGGAGAGCCATCCCGTCTGCTGCTGTCTTAGGTTATGGAATAACGACTGATGACTAAGTAGATTTAATAACGTTAGTTTTATGAGTAAATAAATGATTGTCTGATTTTTAGCATCCATTAATAATGTTTTTAAGAAACTCGCTCCCTGTACGATATAAATAAATAATGAAATGTCGGATTACTTTACCTCAATTATCATCGTGATCTGTATAAGAAACTTTTTCGTAACCCGAATTTTTTATTTATTTTATTTTTCCTTAATAAAAGAAAGGCATCAAATGATCAAAAATTTATCTTCTGCTTTAAAATTATTACAATGAGCGACATTTAGAAAATTAATATTCGGTGACCACTTTGTGGTGCTTCTTTTGACTCACAAACATGAGTAATATGCCCCAAACTGTAACACCCAAAATATTTCAGCGGAGTAGGTATTTAGTGCTTAAATGAAGTTTTAAATATTCTTTCTCTATAGGCGAACTTCCTAGGTATAGAAAATTGGAGAATGAATGATGGAGTTAGACTCAGAAATGATTATTTCTTTAACTTCCACAGGTTCACTTAATATTTATGAAATTGAGAAATTCATTAGTTCAGAAGAGCTAACTATTCCTCTACTTGTATAAAACACTTCATATTTAACAAACTTCACTTAAATGTCATAAAATATTTTTATTATTATAATTTATTAGCGTGTGTGTCCATCGAGAATTCAACAAATAAGCTTTAGTCTCTGAGTTAAAAAAAAAAAATTTACTAGTTCAATGGAGCGTCCGGAAATAGCTCTAGTGATAATAAAAGGTGAAATACTTTTGAAGTCTCCCCTCGTAACTTCCTAAATTATATAAATTTCATTTTTTTTCAGTAAATTTAATACAAACTGATTATTTTGGAACAAAGTTTTAAAATAAATTTAAGTTTCTTAAAGATCTTAAATAAATAAAGGGGAAAAGAGTAAAGAAGTATAAGAAAATAAAGGCTTATCGGATTTCCTAACCCTGATAACCTCTCCTGATATCAGCTGACGATTGAACATCCAGAGGCAGGTTGTGTGTCTAGGCTTACCAAAGCACTTAGGTTACAAGAGGTATCAGAAAAATTTCTGTACACTATTTGGTTTTGCTTTCGCACATTATCTATTATGAGCCTATGTAATACATCGTTTTAGGTGGGCGGGATGTTGACGACTCTCATATTAATTATATTTCTTTTTTTAATTTATATTTTACATGTATATGTGCCCTATGCATATTCCTCTTCGCATGTGCGCGAGTGTGAAATTTACGTGTAGGTGTTGCTCAGAATGGTAAGTAGTTGTTACGACAGCTACGACAGAACGCGATCCTGAAAGCACCTCTCCTGGCCCCTGCTAGCGAGTTCCTAGCTCTTCTTGCCGGCAAAACCGCGCAACCTTTTCTTCAACTAAGCAATTTGATACGATGAAGTACCACTAATGTTCCCGATAAATGTCCTCTTCAACCAATTGCCTTATAGACTTATTTATAACTACTTGGAGATCGTCTTTTTCTGTGCTGCATTCCCCTTACCCACTTTAATCTTTAAGAAGATAGTTTATTGCTGTCTATTGATTTACCATAATGGTTATTTCTATTCCTTTCTTGTCAAGAGCAATATTTACTCCCAGAAGTAGTAGGATTAAAAAAAAAAAAAAATTAGAATCCTATGGAACTTATTTATTTTATTGGTGTTAATATATATATATATATATATAGTCCTTTGCAATAAAGTTCGGAGGGCCAGTGAAAAGAGTCGTGCTGGGAGGACTTTAACGTTTAGTAAAGCGTTTAGTCAAAGTTTAGTTATAGTAACCCTTTAGATTATTTACCTGTTTAGTAAAGCCTTCACATTACGACTATGGAGGGCGTAGCCAGGGTCCTAGGTTCTCCTCGCGCCCTCCACCCTTACAAGAAAACATATTGATCCAGTCTGGGGAGAGGGGGTTGCGGAGTAGCCAAAAGTGTCTCAGACCTCCCTCTCTTCATGAAGCCAGCTTCCACAGTATGCAACTCTTGATCAGATGTAGCCCATCTTTATTAAATTTAGTTTTAGCTATAGTAATAATATATTTTAAAACAAAGAATAAGAGTCAGGTTGAACAATCTTGGATATATGTAATTTATTATTGAATACAGGATGAATATTACAAATATATAAATNTATTTGTAAAAAATGTGTGATATGTGCTATAATAAATCTGTAATAATTATTTTAGTAAGTTACTGAAGGCCGAAATATGCAGCTAAAAAAAAAATCGTATTTTTACATATATCATAGAACAATGCAATGAGAAAACCCTTATTTTTATAATACTGAATATTCCCAACGCAAGTGGTACATAAACAATGCTGATTTTCCATTAAAAAGATTATATATGAAACTAAGTACAGTTAATGAATAATTTGATTTTTTATAGCCTAAAAGGTGAGTGAGAAGAAAAGGTAGCTTACTAAGGGCTGCCTATAGACCGACTGAGAGTGTAAGGGTGGCTCTCAATCCTCATTGCTTCAATATTTAATATTTACATTAGAAATTTCTTTAATAAAAATCCTTTCGATGAAAAATAAATAATATATGATCATTAAAAATAATCTTTGAAAAAAAAACCAATTTTTAATATACTACATATATGCTTTTTAAATTGCTTTCAACCAGTAAGGAAATAATTAATAGAATGCTGGAATATGATCAAATATCATATTTAGTTTCTATACTTTGAATATAGTGTGGGCAGTGTAACTTCCGTTCAACTGAAAATGTAATTTATAAATTTTTATGTAAAACGACACGTGAAAACAACATGACATATTAATTTAACTATAAGAAGATGTGAAAAAAGTTTTCTTATTAAATTTAGGATCTTTCAAGACGTGAAAACAATGAGACATATCAATGTGAATAAAGAACAAGAACTGAAAACAATATGACACGTTAATATGTTCAAGAATATAAGTAAGGTTTTTTAATTATTTTCCCTTGCATTTATTGAATAAAATTAACGTGGGGTAAAATACCACAATTAATATCAGTATTTGAAAAATTTTAATTTTAAGTTAGAAAATGTAAAAACTGACCTATTAATTTTAAGTGGAGGAAGAGATATGAAATTAATGTGACATTTTAATTTTAGTGATGTGCAAGGCGTGGATACGTGTAAAAAAGGCTTAATTTATTAATTATTGTAAACGATGGGACGTAAAATATATGTGACACTTTAATTTTAGAAAAAGACGAACGTGAAAACAAAGTGACATTCAATTTTATTGCTGGAGGACACGTTAAAATAGGACATATTAATTATTGTGTAGGGTTAGGCGTAAAAAAATGAGTTGTGTTATTTTTAGTAGAGAATGAGACGTTAAAACAATGTTACACATCAATTTTAGTGTAGGAGGTGACTTAAAAAATTACGAGATTTTGGAGTAACCAATATTTTCTTCCAAAAATTAATTGTTAATACCAATTAATAAATAATCTAACTACGTAGTTATTGAATGTAAATAAAATTTCGTATTTCAGTAAATTCAAATAAGAAAAAAAACTACTGCAGCTACTACCTTAACTATATTGAACTGTTGAAGGATTTATCGTCCAATTTCTATTGCGAAATCACTTCGGCAAATGTCCTCTTAAAAGCCGTTTCCACTATAAGCTTAGTAAGCGAAAGATTATGTTAATCTTCTTGAACCTGGAATAAACCTAAAATATAAATAAAATATATCAATTATACAGGGGAATATTAGATGTATATTTATTTTAACAGGTTTTCAAAACAAAGTTCAGAAAATAAATTGACACTCTATAAACTTTAACTATATTCAAACAGTGCACACATTTCTGTTTTGGGAAGTCCTAAGAGCAGTTATATATATTCCTATATAATAGTGCATTTTGTTTCATGTAGTTCCTCTTACATTATGAGGTGAAGAGTTTGACTCACCAAGTCTTTGGATCGCTGAAATTTACGGACATAAATATAATTATTTATGTATACAATAAACTGATGTTATAAATTATTGCAGAACATAATTAAAATTCGTGGTAGTTCAAATTTTCTTAATTTTTGCAGACCCGACGTTTATGTTTCGCTCAATTCTATCAATGAATTTTATTTAATATCCTGAATGTTTTTTTTTCTTTCTTTCCTAATTCATTATTTTCGAATTAAAAATTTACGAAGGTTTTTTATTCTTTGTTTGTTGGCACACGCAGGGTTTATCCTCAATGCAGAGGCTTGAATTAGAGAGTCCTAAATTCTTCGGTGGTAACCCCAATTCAGAGACATGCATAAAATCTAAGACTAGGATTCGATTTTTTTTTTTTTTTCGAAAAGTACGACAGATATATCTGTATTCGATTTGGGACTGAAAAAGCAACAGTCAGTATCGACTTCCTCTTGCCTCCGTAAGAAGTAAATATGCAAAAGTTTTGTAAATGCACCTTTATCAAAGTGAGCCGTTTTAAGCGTTCCTCTCTCATCGGGTTCGATATAGTTACGATACTTGTCTATAAGTCAGCATATTCTCTAACATAGAAAGCTACATGGTAGAAGAAGATTTATTCTATAGCTTTCTATAGAAGAAGATTTATTCTATAGCTCTCTATAGAAGAAGATTTATTCTATAGCTCTCTATAGAATAAGATTTCTTCTACAGCTCTCTATAGAAGAAGATTTCTTCTATAGCTCTCTATAGAAGAAGATTTCTTCTATAGCTCTCTATAGAAGATTTCTTCTATAGCTCTCTATAGAAGAAGATTTCTTCTATAGCTATCTGTAGAAGAAGATTTCTTCTATAGCTCTCTATAGAAGAAGATTTCTTCTATAGCGAGTTCTTCATCCTGACAACCCTCCACACTGGCTTTGGGCCTGTCTCCTCATGTAAAATTTTTGCTTTTACGCGGAAATCGTAGATGGCTGAACCTATCCTCACTAGGTAGAGGAATACTCTTACCATACTGAGTCGTATCTTATGAAAACTAAAATACAACTCAAAATCAAAACTAACGGTTAGTATTTTTTTTCTTGTTACAACTAGAGTTCTATTCCCTTAATTAATATAAAGGAGTGTGTTATTTTATTTATTATTTGTTATACTGATAAAACAGATTTTCGAATAAAAGACGAAGGAAGGCGAATTTGTTGGATAAGCCAGTCTCATTTTCGAAAAACTAATTCTCAAAGATGTATTGAAATTTAAATTATCATAATATATGGAAATTTGATCTTCATCTTCTTTTATCATTAAGTATGAATTAATTTATCAATGGGTATGTTATTTAACAGTTTAAATGAATGGATTAACTTTAAAATACTACTTTTTTTTAAAAAAAAGATAAATCATATACAGAAAAAATATACAAGTAAATATACTAAATGTCGTATACCTCAAGTTTTCTTTGTCTTAGTTGCATGGTAAAAGAAGTATGTATCGGCATATAACATTACCTTATATAAAGATACATTAAGTTACATATAAAGATATGTAATTTTTCCATTCGGAATGACGTCAATCTTCTTTACACGTTTATGGAATTAAAAGCTATTTTGTTGTGTGTGTCTATGTATATATATATATATATATTTGAATAAAATTAAC
>KZ807230.1:187188-200820 GCA_000696205.2 Oncopeltus fasciatus
ATATATAAAATCACATTAGCAACTTAGCAACTGTTCATCGTCGGATATATAACTTCTACAGCTTGTAATAATAAGATAAAAGTTCTTTTGACAACACTTCGGAAAAACAATTAGTTTCTTTTATATTCTTCGGATGAAGTCGAAATTCTTCTTTGATGCTTACGTTATAATACATTTATCTAAGGATTGCATCTTGTACAAAGATTTCTAGAAATGTAAGTTATAAAGAGTGATCATCAAGCTCAAAAATAAACAACATACTTAATACTTAAAAAAAAAACAAAAAACAATTGTATTCTTTTTCTGAGGCACAAACTATTTTAAACTGACTTTATTTAAAACATTTTTTAACAGGAAGTTTACGAATCACGAGCTCTTATTGGCTTAGCCAAAATTTAAAGAAATTAAAATTTCCATCTCATGTATTCATTTTATATTGAATGGATTTTTTATTAAATGTGATATTTCGGGCTCGTTGTCTTCAAACTCATCTCATGAATACTTCAAAAGAAGTACAAACCATAGAAAAATTAGAACAAATATTCTGGGCTCTTCTTTACATTTTTGAGGTTAATTAAAAGATTTAGTTCCATTGAAACATTCCGTTTATTACTCAGGGAAGTGTAAAGTGAATTTTTAAAAATTAATGGTATCACCCTAATAGAAAAAGAAAGTAGTTTTATCTTAATATTATATAAATTATTGCATTAAATTCAAAAAGTTAATTTTATATTATAATATTAGATCGAGTTTTGAATATAATTTACATTTTGGTCGAACCAAATTTTGAAAATAAAAAATGAAAAAGAAGCCTTATTCTGGGACTCGAGTCCCCTTGAATAACAAAGAGTCACAACTTAAAGTATAGCTGATTCTAACCTAATTGCAACAATAAAAAAAATACAAATAAACAGTAGACTAATAATATAAAATTTTTTCAACAGAACAATGACAATTTTTACAAATTATTTTACAAACAAACAATTAATCATGATAAAAATAAAAAATAAACAGTTTAGCAGTTCCTGATACCCAATTGCACAGAGAGAAGATGTAAAAATAGCTGTGGGAATTCCAAGAGACTGGTGGATCTGATGAGGAAGGAGCGACTAAATGCAGATTTGTAAGGAGGAGGATAAAGGTCGGAATGTCGATAACGGGGGGGGGGGGGAGTACGGAAGATTTGAAATAGAGATAGGGAGGGGAATGGGAAAATATGACTTGATAGAGGAGAGAACCAAGGAAATATTGCCCACGGTAAGATGGGTATAACCATCCCGACTCGGAGTACAGCTTTGTAACGTGGGCGCTTCTCGGAAAACCAAAGACAATCCTGATAGCAGAAGCTTAAGCTTATCCTCTAGTTCTCTTGTGAGACCCCATAAACAGCGCAACCATAGTCAAAATGGGGGAATATGAGTGAGGACTACGGAGGAGTCTACGGGTTTTACGAGGCAGGAGATGACTAGAGCGGCGAAATTGTTGGAGAGTGGAGAAACAGCGACGGGAAATCTGTCAAATATGAGGTTTCCATGCAAGGGCATGGTCGAGGATAATGCTAAGGTTTTTGACTGAGGAATGAAAGGAAATTGGGCGCTGATTAATTGTGAGGGAAGGAATAGTAGGGAGTGATGTAAGCAAGGATCTAGACCCAAAAGCCTGGGATTTTTTGACATTCAGAAAATTCAGAAATTTCGTTGGTATAATTTAAATACCTTCTGATTATAGCGGGAAGATCCGTGGATCAACATGTATTGGAGTAGTAGAAGTAGTAAGGAGGTTGATGTGAGCTAATCAACAGGTAGGGGGTGAGGGTGACAAGGAGGGGCTAAGGGGTGGTTCGGGGGTGGCGAGGGTTGCGGAGAGCGTCAGTCTGCTGCCTAGTCTCTCTCAGGTAGGTACTCATTCGGCTCTCTTCAGTCCTCCCCCCGCTCTCGCACCAACTCCTTTTTTTTTTTTTTTTTTTACAATTTCTCTTCACTTATCAATGTACATTTTATCTTTGTCGTTTAGTAGAGTCGCTCCATGAAAATAAGAAAAATCATTAAAAATAAAAAGGTTTTCTTGAATACCCCAAAAAAAGACAATGCCAATAAACAATGATATTTCTCATAAAATGAATCGATCATTATCAATTTAGTTATACTTCATGTTTGCAGATTATCTCGCTAACTTTTTCAAACTAATTGTTTGATAAAAAAAACACATAAAAGTTTAGACATTTTAATAATAATAAATGTCGAAATTGATGAAATTTAGATTTGGTATAAAATGGCCATAATCTTTATCTAATCATATAATTTCAAACATATTCCTAATATGATATATGATTACATTATTTACTTTTATAATACTTTATGATACTTAAATTACACCTAAGTTTTCATTAGTTTTGTTAATTATCATTATAATTTTTGATCCAGAGTTTTTAAATTACATTTAATAGAAAACATTGTGTTTAATCTCCTTAACTGTAATTTCCAATGCTTTATTATAATTATTAAGAATTTCGAGGTTAAGATGAGAGGTCAATATTTAACAGTTTGAGCTTTTGTCGCTGTGTATTTTTATTCAGTAAATGTCCTATAGCCATTATTAATAATAAAAATAAAACGGGATATCAATTTATTTTATTTTTATTCTTCTGAAGTGACATTAAACTATTTTAGGTTCTATGAGACAATGAATTTTTTCAGAGCAATATTTTTGATATGGCTTGAAATTCAGACAGTGATGTCCTTACTAAATTATGGCATTACATTATATAGGGTTAACAGATATTACAAATTTATTTTTGAAATCTGAGTTCGAAGAAAGTGTTTGTATAAATAATTCATATAATATTCATAAAAGTACAAGACAAATAACTATCACTACACAAATTATTTAATGCATATGTTTCCATTCATTTTATTTAAATTATTTAAATTTCCTATTAGTTATTTTAATTCTGTGCATTTATATGTGATAAATATTAATTAAAGCATAAAAGTAAAATATGAGTATAATTCCAATCTTAGTACTCTTTTACTGGGATAAAGAAAAAATACAAATTTCAATTTTTTTCTCCTTCTTATTCTTATAAAGTTATAAAAATAAATATAATGCAAAAATATTTAATCCATGATTTTCGAAATTTTAAACAGAATCATCAAATCCTGAGGTTTGACTTTTTTAAAAATCAAAAAACGTTGAAACTGTAATTTTTTAAATACATTTTTCATTGAGACAAAGTATCTATTTATTGTGTATTGTTATAACTATATTANACAAATGCATCTCATTAGAACAAATAAAAAATAAAATAAAATAAAAATAAATTAAAAATAACATGCGCTGATAACCATAGTCGTTGAGCGCCTCTAAACCACAAACAACAACATCAACAATAGAAATTTTCTTTATTATTTTTTATTTTTATTCTGAAAATTTTTTGCAATCAAGCTTAAGACTAATAATGAGCACCTTAGGAATCATAAAAAACAAACAAAAATAAACAAAAAAACAACAGTTTAATAATTACTTGACTTATTACCTTATAGTCTGGACCACATGGTCACTTAAAAATAAAAACTGTAATTTTATTTTAAAAAAACATGACTCTGTGATAAATATATGACAATTTATTGTAAAATATTGTTATTAAGTGTTTTAAATAAATTAAAGGATGTTACAATAAAAATGAAAGTTTTCGCCTGGCAGGCTTGATTTAAGATGCTAAATGAATGTTTCAATTTCCGTATTCACTGTAATTCTGGAATATATGTGTGCAGTTTATGACAGGATTGTATTTTATGGCGCTTCATAGTAAATGAGGTTATACTTACATAATGGTTCATTATTATTAATAAGGATCCCTGTATCCATCCTTTGCATAAATATTTAATATGGCCTAAACCTGCTCCATAGGTAAATAATCTAAAAGGTTATTTCCACCAATAATGAATATAGAACTGTCATACCTTCCATTGTCTGTCTTCATTGGTTTCTGCAAACCATCTGTTGGCCAATAGATGGTTTGCAGAAACCAATGAAGACGGACAATGGAAGGTATGACTGCTCCATAGTCTCAGTCTGACGACTTGAACTGTACTCTACCGTGGTTCTAATTCAAAACTTGAAGAAAACCGAATCCCAAAGCCTCCGTGAAGAAATGAGCGATTTCTATCGCGACATTTATAGAAATATTTTGTTGCTAATGAGTACTTAAGTAAGCCCTCCCCCCTCCTCTCACTGCTCGAGTAAGATGATACTTAACCCGTTATTTACTTTGAGTCGCCATAGCTCTATACCATTATCAGCCTAGGCCCAACTTTTTAAATAGACAGAAAGAAAATATCGATCTATCGAATAATAAATTTGAAATACATTTCTTAAAGTAGCTGGGAAAACTGTAAGAAATGATACTAAAATACAGTCATGTTCTAGTTAAAGGTAACTAACGAAAAAAGAGTCCCAATATAAAAGTAGTAGCAGAGGATCTTATAAAATATTTGATATGAATGGTAGAAATAGGATTTTGTCTTTCTCCCCACAAAAAAATGTTCTGTATGAGATAAATAATAGCTAGAACGTGCCTCTTTTTTTTTTTTTAATCGGTTACAGGAACGAAATTATTTACCGTTGCTTGTTCCGGGTTGGGCTGTGGCAAAAAATTGTTTCTTGCCAAGCATTAGTTTATACTGTGATAGCTTTCTCTTTCTATTTTACTTTTTTTTATCAGTACACAATCACTTAGGATGTAACATTTATACTGGTAATATAGTACGGTTAAATTTACTTTTCTTCTCATTTGATAATATAAAAGGGGCAAGAACATGAGAAAAAGTGAGAAATTCCAAAGCAGGCGAGAGAAGAGTACCAGAGCAGTAGCAGATCAGAGCTCCGACTTTACTTGACCCCCTTTCAGTAGCTTTGTATACTGCCATAATCCTAAGGCGATTGTTATGGACTTCATGGCTTGATCTCCACGCACTATTTGGACAATGTGTAAAGGATGTAATGAGGAGAAGACACAACGGGGAAGAACTGAGGGTAAGGGACCAGCTGCAGCAGACCAGATCTCTGTTTACTTTGTGTCCTGTCCTTTCTACAACCGTACACATGAATGATTCTGCACGTAGCTTGATAGTCCTAATTCAAGGAGATGGCGCAGTACTATGGCTGTTCTTATGGGCATCATGTCTTGCTTCTCTGCCTCTAATGCAAGAAGGAGAATGCTTCTAGGATGAGGAGAAGGGAGTATCGGAGGAGGACTGAGGGTAAGGGATCAGCAGCGGCAGAAGATCTTTGTTTACTTTGTGCCCTGTCCTTTCTACAACCGTACACATGAATGATTCTGCACGTAGCTTGAGAGTCCTAATGCAAGGAGATGGCGCAGTACTATGGCTGTCCTTATGAAACAGCTTCTCTGCAGCTAATGCAAGAGGGAGAAAGCTTCTAAGATGAGGAGAAGGGAGTAGCGGAGGAGGACTAAGGATGAGGGACCAGCAGCAGCAGACCAGATCTCTGTTTACTTTGTGTCCTGTCCTTTCTACAACCGTACACATGAATGATTCTGCACGTAGCTTGAGAGTCCTAATGCAAGGAGATGGCGCAGTACTATGGCTGTCCTTATGAAACAGCTTCTCTGCAGCTAATACAAGAAGGAGAAAGCTTCTAGGATGATGAGAAGGGAGTAGCGGAGGAGGACTAAGGATGAAGGACTAGCAGCAGCAGACCAGATCTCTGTTGACTTTGTGTCCTGTCCTTTCTACAACCGTACACATGAATGATTCTGCACGTAGCTTGATAGTCCTAATGCAAGGAGATGGCGCAGTAGTATGGCTGTTCTTATGGAACAGCTTCTCTGCAGCTAATGCAAGAGGGAGAAAGCTTCTAAGATGAGGAGAAGGGAGTAGCGGAGGAGGACTAAGGATGAGGGACCAGCAGCAGCAGACCAGATCTCTGTTTACTTCTCTCTCTTTTTGCCTACTATTGTTAATGATTTTTAATAATGTATTAATAAACTTAATAACTAAAATCATAATTAATAATAATAATTATTGGTGCTGGTTATTCAAGAGAACTTATATTATTATTGAATGCATATGTTTTTTTAATTACTAGGCAGAGATAAGTTATAAGTCAGATTACTAAGTTGAAAATATCCTGTCACGTAGGAATTGCGTGGACTGAGTGAATTGTTTTGTATCGCTACTAATGAGATTTGTTGTCGACCTCTTCAGATCGTATAAATACCCACTTGTTTTGGCCTGATTTAGCTCACTAGTGAATTCAGCCTCGCTCATTAACCGCATCAAAAAAACGTTCATCACTCTCACGATTTTTCGAGTATTAACCAGCCACATACCTATTTTTCTTTTCTCAAGAAAGCCCAAATGACGTTAATATGGAAGATGGACACACTTTAAGTCAAAACTGGAAACCAGCATTCTTGGGAGGAAAATTAACATAGCAACCTGCGATAACAGAAGACAGATTGACACCTTCGGAAATGGACCGGCAAGAGCCAGTCAATGGGAAGACAGACTTAGATCGAGATCCGGTTTCAGGGAGGAATAAATGCCCTCTGGAACTGGAGTCGTTCTCATTCACCAGCCAGTCCTGAAGAGGCCATCATACAATACGCGAAAACTCGGCGTAAAATACCTATTCAACATGGACAAGCCCAGAAGAAAAATCTAAAAATAAATATATTTTACTTATTAACTTTTTAGATCGTATATTCTGTTTAACTTGATTTGATATATCTAAAGTGTTATCTATCTAATAAATAAATCTGTATTCAGCATACAATCTGCTCCAAATAGCCTTTTAGTGTTCTTTTTTTTTTTTTTTTTTTTTTGTTTGTTTTAGTTCATTATATTTATTTTTTATTATTTATTGAGCCACATTGAAATTTATGAGCAAATGAATAGAACTTCCTCTCATGATATGATTATAGATTTTTGTGTCTTTCACAAATGCCATTAGTTCGTCTTAGTGTTAACTGTTAGTATCCAATATTTTCTTTATATCTTTTGGAAACATGAATTTATTTCTCTTATAAGCAGCACATTCTGTAAGTATGTGACAGTGATCTGTACATTACACAAGTGAGGAAGCTCTCTTCCCATGGGATACATGATGCATGGGAGTCTTAGTAGAATGGGGCAACAGTTTCATCAATAAGAACTTTCGTGCATGTTAAGAAACAGTTGTTTGAAAATAGGGAAAGGGCGACATCTATCCTTAAATATTGAAAGAGGGAAGATTACATGTTGTGAAATGGAGCATTGTGTAGGCGAGTTAGAACTTGCCTAGAGGCTGGGAATTTTATTTAATCGGCGGTATAATGATTACAGCGGTTTTAATTAACTACTGAAGTAGTATAAAAAAACCATGAATGGTATACGTAGATGGTCACAGTCAAAATTACAGTGGAAAATTTTCAGCTGTAATTGTTTCTTTAGGATACTCATTCGTATCCACCCAAATGAAAAATCGGCAGTGAAACATTGTAAAAAGAAAAATCTCATTATTGCAAAAGAGAGTATTTATTTGAAAATAATTTACAAAATATTTTGATTATTTTAAAACATATAAAAAAATACTTAATTCTAGAACTTGATATTCTGATGGAGAGTTTTTTTGACCGTAGATATTATTATTAGATGATTTTAGTTGGGGTTCAGTCAAGGTAGATCCAAAAAAAAAATACAAATTAAAAAAAAACGATTCGGCTTACATTGTAAGCCATCTTCAGGCCTATCATGAAGACGAGAGAGGACGTCCGGACAGGATTAAGTAATAAGGGACATTAAGTTCACATTTCCATGACTACCTAAGTTCACATTCCATGACTACTTAGGGACATGACGTACTCTCTCTTCTCTATGATAGCCCTGAAGATGGCTTACAATGTAAGCCGAAACGTTTGCAGATAATCTGTTAAAAAAATACACTTTTTTTAAATTTGTATTTTTTTTTTTTTTTTTGGATCTACCTTGACCGAACCCCAACTAAAATAATCTAATATTAATATGCCAATATGTTTCATTACAACTAAATAGTACATAGAAAAATAGGCGACCTACTGAAATGGTTCTGTAAAACTGAGTCTCTTATGGAAGACACTAGAAGTTTGAGCTAAGTGACAAATATTGTGAGCTGAGTGAGAAGCGAAGGGATCAAGGCGTCTTTCAAGCATTAGCCTCACCCCTCGGTGGACAGGTGACCGATCACAGCAGCCCGAGTTGTCTTAGGGTCCTCACTCCGTTCTTCCCAGCTTCAGCCTTGCTTCCCTGGTATTTTTATTAGAGCTCGTCCCTAAATAACCAAAAATCAATTGAGGGTGTGTTGGAGGACTTCATCAGAGCTTTATACAGCCTCTTGCTGGGAGCACTTCTAAAGAAGCTTCGTCCTCCATTGACACAGAAGCCTTTCAGCCCGCTTGATAGTTTTCACTCGATCTATTCCCTCCTCAGACTTGAAGTCCCCCGACACAGAAATGGACAATGGGAAGGAATTTAGCATCCGTTTCACACGTTTACGGACAGGGCTCTTCTTCCGATTATAATAGAATGCGCCATGAATGAGAATAAATAAAACTCTCCTCGGTCAGAGGGTAATTCCAAAACAAGTGGCCTATAAAGACATTTCTGCGATGATTTATTATATAAATATATTGTAAAGAATTTTAAAAATGCTCATACCGATGGGGGTGTTGGAGGGATAGATTCTCTTACTTTAGGGTAACTAGATAATGACTGAGAATAAATATATATTCTTCCCTTTGACTCACTAGATGGATTCAACAAAATTTGGCGTGTCCAAAATAATTACTAATTAAATTATATACGCTCTAGAAATTTCGCTATGATAATTCTATCAACAGTCACATGTAGGTTTCGATCCTGCGCCGACAATGGTTGACGAGTAGGAGAACTCTTCTGTCTGAATACAACCAAGTTCCACGTTTGCTCTCTGCATACAGTAGAAAATACAGGAATTATACTTAAGGCTGGCTCCTGGAATAGGCGATCTCTTGTCACAGTCGCATTTTACACTGTACCAGTGGCTAATAAACAAAACAAAACACAACTAATAAACAAAAGCGAGATAAGGCATTTTCAAAAAGAAAATACTAGGTGAAGAGACACTTGTTTCTGGTGAAGACAAGGGTATACTGTCTTCAGGCTTCACTTTATTAAATCAATTTACAAAATAATACATTTTAAAATATTTCTTGCATTTTTAAAAAATCAATTAAAACAGTTCACAATATTGTTTATCTTAATAAAATTAAAACGAGTATTATTTACAAAATATTGCAAATAATATTACATAGTAGTAGATAAAGCGACTCGTTTTTATTGTAAATAAACAATTCTTGAGCCTGTGTTTACAGATAAATTTGCTTATTTTACTTTGTAATTGTCTAAATCAACATACTAATAAAATAAATTTTGAAGTTAATAAGAAATATTTTGAACGAACAAAATATTGTAACCAAGCATCAATTTGTGCATGTATTTCCTTAAAGCAATATAACGTGTGCATGTGAATTAGATTAAAATTAAAATATTTAGGTAATTAAAATTGAAAAAAAATCCGTGATGTCCGGGAGACGTAAGTGGTGTAACGTGTCAGAAATTCATCGTTACTACTTTCCTAGACTTCATACTTGGTTTGGTAAATATTTTTTATAAAACGCATTTTCTATGTCTTCCAGGGATGAAGGTAATCTCCTAGTTTCGTTTAGCTTTTTAGGAAATACAAATCTATCATGTCTACTGATTTTATCTGGTATCTGCAGATATTATTCTATAGTCAATTATCCCAGTACTTTTTGTCAGTAAATCCATGCCGTAACCATAATTTTTGGAGAAGGTATGTGTGCATTGCGCCTACTCTGTCAAACTATCAGTTTTGTCACCATTGTCTAATTCCTTGTTTGTTAATTGCTGCGGCTAATCTTCTAATGACATTCGTTTGTGAACCTCTATATCATATTTTATTTTTGCTGTATTTTACGATTGGTTCGATCCTTATAAGTCTTATTATTGTGAATAATCTTAGACGTGTCGACAACAGATATAATTTACTGTAGTTGTAAAATTATTGTTTGGAAGCTAACTAGAATAAATGTAGAATCCAAAGCCACTTCTTCAACAAATTTAATTCATTTAAAGGTATTCAATTTTTTAGTATTGGAAAAAGAAGTAATAAACTCGTTCAAATTGTTTTCTGTTAAGTTGGAGAGCATTAAAAGCAAAAGAGAAACAAATGAATCTGGAATAATATAAGAATAGGGTTTAGGGTATAATCAGAAAATATCAAGGACAAAAGGTCAACTGAAGAGATCGTACAAAGGTCAAATGATGCATACAGGGATAATACCAATTGAAGCAGCAAAAAGAAAAAAAAACAAAAAAAAAAAAAAACTAATGCTTCTACAACAGTGGTATGAATAATTTAATAAAAATTAAAAAATATAATACCTATAGTTTCTTGCTATTAAAAAAATGGGGAAGAACAAAGAAAATAATTTTTTTAATGAAATGCAATTTTAAAATTGCATGATATGAAAGATACAGGAATGTGAAAGAGTAAGAAGAAGTTAGGGCAATTTTCACAATTTTCATTTTTTTTTTTTTTTTTTCTCTGAACTTTTAATACCTTGCAAGGATTTATTATATAGTATTTTTTTCTCGTTATAAACAATCAATTCGAAAAAAGACACAACTTCCTTCGAGGGAATAGGAAATTAATGGTATTAAAAAACTTAGTTTATCTCTACTTTATAAAAGTATTTCGTAATCTTATTCTCTTATAAGCATTTAAAAATTCTGCTTCAATTTATATTCCATTTTCATAATTTTTCTCTAAGTAATATCTATGACATAATTAAATAGATTTTAAATTAGTCCATTTACTTTAATATAAAAAGTTCCCACAACTTAAAGTGGCTAAAATTATTAAATGATTTTTCAGTAATGAAGACTAAAAATATTTATTTACTATTTTGATTTTAAATATAAAGGATCTGTTCAATTAGATAAAACCAAGTAAGGATATTTTCTCATAATTACAGTAAATTACACACAGTAAAATAAAATAAAATAAAAAAACTTAGTAAAATAAAAAATTTTTATAACATATCTGACAAAAGAGGTGAGAGAGCGTCTATGCCTCATATTCAGGGGTGAACAGTTTACACTTCGACAAACGAATGATCTTGAAAAATGATTAGTGCACCCGACACTGGACTGAAAAGACACCTGCTCCATGCTTACTGGATGGTTACACACTGCAGAGTGTGTGCGTGTGTCGTCTTGGAGAGCTCCCCATCCAACAAGGCAATCTCGAATTATCCATTGCAGAAACCTCCAGGAGTACCCCCTCACTAGAGCGGAGCTAAGAAGAATGCTCTGAAGAGCGCTGTACCGGATGTGGAAGAACAAAAGAGGTGAGAGAGCGTCTATGCCTCATATTCAGGGGTGAACAGTTTACACTTCGACAAACGAATGATCTTGAAAAATGATTAGTGTACCCGACACTGGACTGAAAAGACACCTGCTGCTTGCTTACTGGATGGTTACACACTGCAGAGTGTGCGTGTGTCGTCTTGGAGAGCTCCCCATCCAACAAGGCAATCTCGAATTATCCATTGCAGAAACCTCCAGGAGTCCCCCCTCACTAGAGCGGAGCTAAGAAGAATTCTCTGAAGAGCGCTGTACCGGATGTGGAAGAACAAACCCTCTAGACTCGGAAACTTGGCTTTTTACTATGCATTAAGGTTGTTCACATAATCAACAGATACCCTTGCCTATGAAAATGAATTCTAATGAATCTTCTAACCGAGATCAATATTATATAGCCCTATAGCTGGTAAACTCAGCCTTAGGCTTGTCCCCGCGCACGGGAAAGGATTTGTTCATGCACACTCTGTACCGCTGCTCTGATTGGCTGACTGTGTAGTGTCGAGTGAAGTTGTAACTCTTCTCTCGAAGAGCCAACCCCATAGTTGATTCGGCGCACAGCTATGACATTTGCTCTTCCATTTTATTCATACGTAGAGTTTAAATTTAAATCTTTGCAGGTTATACTCTTCTTGATTTATTCAACAAGAACTTTCGACTCACTTAGTACTTTGAAGTAAGTTCAGATTGTAGCTGCTGCTTTGATATTCATTCAATTAGCGATTATCCCGAAACCATTACGCTAATGTTCTTTCCTAGGTCTCTTGGTACTTCTATATAGACTGAATTATTTCGGCAAATTTTTGCAGTGTGTAAATTTCACATATTGCTGCTTCCTCTAACATTCTCTTAGGTTTCTGAGTGAATTTTCACTTAGTTTAATCACTGCTGATTTAGTTCCTGCGTCCTGGCAGATATTCCCCAAGAAGGTCCTTCCCTTGGACATGGTCTACATTTGTAAAATATGCTCTTGTTTACAAATCTTACAAAATGGTTAGTGTAACAGGATTCATCCCCTATATTAATATTTGTAGTCTCATTATGGGAAATTCTACAGCCCCTCTCCCAATATATTTATTTTTCTTTTATTAATTTCTTTATTCTGGTCATTTTGTTCATTGTAAGTAGTAATTGCCTCCCATCTTCATACACATTTAGGGTAATTTAAAGAAAAAAGAAAAAAATCTAGCCTCCAACTGGGTACGCCGGGCATGGGTGCCATATACCAATTCAGTAAGCCACGGCCAATAAATTAATTGATTAAAGGAGCTACAAAATCTAGGTGCTCGTTGGTAAGCGGTATTCTCCGCGTCTGTGCTGAGAAACGGGAAGGATGTTTGAGTTTTATTCAATTTTACATCGAACCTGGTCTATTGATGTGTCGACATCAATCGAATATATTATAAAAACATTTAGATTGTTGTTGAGGTTTATAGTAGAGAGGCATCTTTAATACTCATACTAATTCTTATTTCAATACAATTCAACCGTCCACTAATGTTAGTAGTTGAGTGTTACACGTGACATGACTATTATCAGTCTCAGGGGACCCACGCTGTGGCTTGCGTGCAGAAACGACACCATCAAGTGTTCTACTACACGTGATTGCAGAGATCTACTTCAACAACAATGTTTAAATTTAAACAGTTATTCCTGTCTTCTGCAGATTCTCCAGGTAACATGTGAACTGGCAGACAATTTTACACTTAAAAAAAAAAACATTTTTTAAGGTCTTGATCAATTTGGCAGCAGTAATTCATACCTTAAACCTCATAGATCAATAACAATTGGCTCTGTTATTACATGCAAAAAAAACAACCCAGTTATTTATCTGCTAGTGATCAGATCAGGAATTAGTTGACAAAACACGCAAATTGGTAATTTGAACTAAAAGAAACAAATCATTCTCTTCAAATTATAATATAGCCAAAATCTTTACTCATTATCTTACGTTATGCACACTCGGCAATTCCAAAATTATATATAAGTATGTGTGTGCAGAAGAAAAAAAAACTATAAAAGAAATTGGTTGAATAGGGAACAAGCCTACTTCTAGGGTTAAATTCAGCTAATATTATAGTTATTTTAAGGTTCTATTTAGTAACCTTAACTTACTTTATTTTTATGCTAAAAATAAATTTTAATACTAATTCCATAAAAGAATTAA
>KZ807230.1:210577-242866 GCA_000696205.2 Oncopeltus fasciatus
CCCCCGCGTCGACTGGAAAATTGGAGTAAAGAAAATCTTATAGAATATAATAAGTGAAAAATGTAATTTTCTAACATTTATGTTCTATAGCATTTATACGGAAAACACATATTGAAGAAGATATTTAAGATTCTACGAGGGAAGAAGTCCCCCGGACAGTATAAAGTCAATGATGGTCTTACATTTTCACCCTCATTGTCCTCCCTTGATTTTCCCTTGAATCAATCATTTACCCTTATTTACGCCAATCTTTAATGGCATAGGGTAAATCAGCTTAGATTTCGCAGCTCCTGAGTGACGGTCTTTTTCATCAATGTTTAATACTTACTCAATTAATGCGAGGGAATAGAATAAAAAATCTATCTGTCCAAGCCAGGACTGGGACCTGGATCTCATGCTTTCCGGGCCAGTATACTATCCATTGCACCACCGGGAAGAGCTAGATAACTTATTAAATTCCCAACACACTAGCGAGAGTCCAATTGGGAATTTAATAAGTTATTTAGCTCGCCCCGGTGGTGCAATGGATAGTATACAGGCCCGGAAAGCAGGAGATGCAGGTTCGAGTCCTGGCTGGGACAGATAGATTTTTTATTCTATTCCCTCGCGTTAATTGTTTAAAATTTACATGGGATGATACACCACAACTAAATTAATATTTAATACTTACTGTTTTATTAAACTGATGCCATTGAAAAACGATATAATTGTGAATGCTTGATATTGTCTGGTAGCCATGGGCTCCTCTTCAAAAATTAAAGAAGAATATACATTTTTAAATACTACAAAGAGTGAATATGGTAGATGCTAGGCTACTAGTCAATATTAAATATATACTTTTAACTATATCGTTTTTCTATAGCATCCACTATTCAGTACAGTCAGCCACATGTAAATATTTAATGAAAACAAACATCGATAAAATACTGTTTGCTTCAATATTATTAAACATCCTACTATGGAATTAAAGGAGAATAAACATTTATAAACATTAGAAAGAGTGAAAATGTTAGAAACCTCTCATGTGAAAAGCACATTCAATTCTAATGCTCTTAAGTGATCACCTTTTCTTCTCTATCCATGCATAGACTTGACATACATAGTGTATTATAGGTTTTGAATAGTAGATATTCGAATTCTTCTAACGTAATACGAATGAATAAAATCAATAGTTTTAACCCTATAGGAGTACCCCTCCGGAGGACTTTTTACGTATTTTTACACATTTAAAAATTAATTTCTCAACTCTGTATCATGTAAAAAAAAATTTAAATATTCTTATGACTGGGAATTTACGATATCAATTTATATATTACAATCTTCTGAGGAGGATTAACTAGCCCCCAGTTTAAAAATTTTCCCCGGGGAGTTCGACCTCCCAGAAGGAAATATTCCTTTAGATTTGTCAATCCGTTTCGAATAATGCAAAAATGATCTTAATCCCTACAGTAGTTCTAGTGTTAAAAGGATTTTAAAATCTATTGATGGGATGCAAGACTTGTATTTTAATGTTCTTGGTCGTATGGTAGACACTGGCACGAGAATGTAATATATTTTTGAAGCTGAGAAAAACTTTATTTCCAATTTTCAAAAAAAAATCCGAAAACTTATCCTCTAAATAAAAAAATATGTTAAGATTTTAAAATGTACTGCCGGAGGTGAAAGACTTAATTTTAAACAATAAATGCAAGGGAATAGAATAAAAAATCGAACTGTTTCAGGACTCGAACCTGGAACTCCTGCTATCCGGGCCGGCGTGCTAACAGATTGCACCCCCGAGACAAAAATAATACTTAATTTTAAAGTCTCCAGTGATAGTCTCAATTTGTTTAAATTGTTCATGAATACTTCTAACTTTGCAACATTCATTAGGGCACAGATAGTGAGATACTCCTAATGACAAGTTTTTTATTTTATCAACTCAGGTGAAGTTAATATGTTGAAATGTTAGACAATTCTAAGATTTTTTAGTACAAACATAAAAATGTATTTAATCATTAAAGCTGAGCGTTTCAAGATCCAAGACCACAATATCAAATCAGTTTGGCTGTAAGAAAGAAATTGCTTGTCTATCTCTGACACACACATCGGGAGATTCTTGAGCTCTGAAGATTAGATCGTGGATCTCGAAAATGCTTAGTTCGAAAGAATTCACAAATTAAATGAAGTTTAGAGTAGTCAAAAAACCGTTTTCATTTGTTAGTAAATGTAATAAAATTGGTAAGTAAATGTGGTAATTTGCCTTGTCTTCTACGGAAATGCGTATTTAAATTCTTAGAGAAGAGAATATCCATATCTGTTTCTTCAGTAATTTTCGTAAATATTTATAGTCTTAAAAAAATATTTAAAAAATCCAATTTGCATACAAGATTTTTTTAATTTTTCTGTAATATCCATTTTTGCTAATAAGTAGAGCACTTGTTTCTCTTCTCAGTAACGATAACCGTTCCCATCTGTTCAGTAAGTATGTATTTTAGACTTTAATGCTGATATGTCTACATCAAGTGTCCTCACTCGCTTGAGCCCACATACAGATATCATCGAACGTAATTCTGAAACATTAGTAACAACACAGTGGGCACTTGCTGATATGTCTACATCAAGTGTCCTCACTCACTTGCCTTCTTATACAGACTTCATCGAAGGTCATTCTGAAACATTAGTAACAATTCAATGGGCACTTGCTGATATGTCTACATCAAGTGTCCTCACTCGCTTGCCTTCTTATACAGACTTCATCGAACGTCATTCTGACACATTAGTAACAACACAGTGGGCACTTGCTGATATGTCTACATCAAGTTTCCTCACTCGCTTGCCTCCTTGTACAGACTTCATCGAACGTCATTCTGAAACATTAGTAACAATTCAATGGGCACTTGCTGATATGTCTACATCAAGTGTCCTCACTCGCTTGCCTCCTTATACAGACTTCATCGAACGTCATTCTGAAACATTAGTAACAACTCAGTGGGCACTTGCTGATATGTCTACATCAAGTGTTCTCACTTGCTTGAGCCCACATACGGACATCATCGAACGTCATTCTGAAACATTAGTAACTGCACAGAGGACACTCTCCGATAATGAAGATTTAATGCTTATAACATTTGTCTAATTTTGGTTTATTTAAATATTCTCTTGTACGTGGGCTTTGTTTCTCATCATTAAGTTCCTTAAGTTTCCTATAGAATTATTTATACTTCAACATGATTGTCTTATATTAACAAATAAGCAGATCCTTAACATACCCGTGCGGCTTTATTACGAAGTATATATTCATTTAAATTCCGTAAGTCTTTTGCAAGCTCTTGCATACATTTTTCAGGCTATCGTGAATACTTAAAGAAGGGTCTCCACACAGCTTCAGACTTTGTCAAGCAAAAGAGACAGCTAGTTCTCCATTTACATTGGTGAAAATATAAGCCTTTTTCTTCGAGTACACTCATCTATGGTAAGTTCATTGAGCTTCACTGGAACCCAATATTCAGTTTCCATTTTGGTTATCCTGTCAAATATTTTATCTTCCCTCTATATTTGAGTATTATTGTGCATGAACTAAAGTACTATTTACCTTTTGTGTAATCTACAATTCTTATTTCACAGATCATGATAGGGTCAGCTTAATAGGAAGGAACTTAAATACCACAAAAAGGGCTTCCTACGTTGATTATACCAAAAGGAGAAACTTTATATCATATATATGATGATAATTGTGGTATAGTAATCCCACATTTCATTATTAATTTGAATTGTACCGGGAGCCAGAAAAGCCAGTAATTCGGTGGACTACGATCCTTGACTGTCCTTTGCATCAGAATTTGAACAGGCCTATAACAATTGCTCGAAGATGGGTTAGAATGAACGAATCGCCTCAAACGTACTGTAACGCGGCTGAATATTAGAAAAAAAAATGGTACACATTAGAACTACAATTATTGTTATTATTATTATTTATTGCCAACAATTTTGACACAATAAAAAATTAGAATACCACTATTGTAAATTGGGGACACGCCTATAATTAAATATTCAATTGAGTAGGTTTCGACTGTTTTCTAGCCTGACACCTCTTTTCTTAACTAAATTTCCAGACTCTTTTCTATTCATCTTGATATGTTCAATTGAAAGAATGTGTGAGGACCTAATTCAATATTTTAATCGTGATCTTTAAGCCAAATTTGTATAACTCCTTTTATTTATTAACCATTGGGAAACAATTTTTCAAGTTATGTCAGTGTACTCACAACATTACAAATTCACACTAACGCTACTATAATTAGCAAATATCAAACATACTTAAAGTTGCTATACATCTGGCGTTACTTTTTTAATATCGAATATTTATTTAAAATACTGTCTGATCACTCAATAACTATCCTTACCGATTCTAACAACCTAACTACTGCGCAAGCAGAAAAGACAAAAAGTTCTGGGAGATCTTGGCCGAGACTTTAGTGCTCAACGAGAGCGTTTGAATAGTTCTTCAAATTTCGGCTCTTACAGAGAGTGCTGCATGTCTAGTTCTAGAGGAGATACAACAAATGTGTTTGTTGAAAGATATTAGTGTTATCAATTTGTGTTATATGAAAGATATTTCATTTCTTTAAAAGAGAAAATCTCCGAGGATAATAAATAAAAAAAATTAATAATAACGTTAAATTGAGAAATGATTTAGAGGATAACGTTGAAACAGCAAATCTGTAAGAGATTAACTATCTTAATTGTATCCGGTAGCCCATTTATTAAAATACTTGTTCGCTGTCTAATATTTATGCCTGTAAGTAGCGGTACGCGTATGCGCACAAAGTTCATACACTCATGTCAATAAGTATTGACTTCTCATTTATATGAATTAGACCTGTTAGTGTCATCTGCTATACCAAGTTTTACCAAATGCGGCTACTGATCATACCAATGCGGACTGCATTTTATCATCATGATAGTTGCCTTATGAACGGCCGGTACTACCACTTCAAAGATACAGTAGTCAGCATACTGCTATGACCTTTCCTCATTGTATTACATTTATTCTTTACGCTACTTGACAATTTTTCATACCTTTGTTAAATCTTTTCTTATAAATCCTGTCTCTCTTCATAGGGGTGCAGTTTCTTCATACCACTACTTCCTCTCCTCATATCAGTGCAGGATTCGGCCAAGCTTATACCAAGTCACCGAAATTTCACTTCTTCACCTTCTTTGCCACCTCTTCTTCTATCTATTTCGACCGATATCAGCTGTCTTTCTGTATACTCTCCGGCCAACCAATCTCTCTCTCACTCTCCCTCTCTCTTCTCTCTCTCTCACACTCTCTCTCTCTCTCTCTCTCTCTCTCTCTCTCTCTCTCTCTTGTACCTCTCATCACAAACGCCCATTCTCTTACTCATTCTCTGTCTAACATTTACTCAATTCCTTTCTCTCTCTCTCTCTCTTTCTCTCTCTTTTTTTTTTTTCAAAATCTCTAATTAGATTAAAAGTAAATACCTATAACTTAACTTATTATAAAATAAACAGGCAAATACCGTTAAATAATTAATAACGAATAAATACTACTTCTTTAGCCTTGCCAACTGAGACACCAGATGCTTTCTACTAACAGTAGTTAGTGGAAGCTGGGCCCGCCATATTTCTTCACCTGTCAGCAATATTCATAAGAAGGAATTATATTTTCTCAACCAGTTAGTTTATCTGGTCTCACCGGAATTCTTAATCTGCCAGCATACGCTTGCGTGAAAGATTACTTTCTTTGCCTAGTCGCCTATTCAGCGTAGTGGGTCTAATCCGAAATCTATATCTGTTCGAAGATTTCTACGTATCTCCCTCGTATTAACAGAGGGACAAAGTGGATTTCCTTAGCCTAGTCTGCGTACCTGGTCTTACCTGAGTGGCCAAGAAACTGTGTATTTTCTAATGCAGAGGAACAGATACATATTGTACCTGATTTTGTCTTACACAAACTGAAAAGGCAGAAGACAATTATTTCTCTGGTCTTCTTTTTAAATGAATGTGAGCACATATTTGCACAAGGGAAAAAAAAAAAAAAAATTAGAAAAGAAGAGAACCATAAGTTTATTCACTGACAAAGTAACCCAATTATTTTTGTTGAATAAAGAATATTATGTCGTATGTTTAAAAGATGGTATTATATCTATAAAAAAAGAGATATATTAAGATATTCAAATAATTTGGAATGTAGCTAATATTCATATCCATAACATTATGAAATACAATGTAAATTCATGTATTCATCTCTAATAAATTCACTGATTGTGCACATAATAAGCAACAATTACAACAATAAACCTAATGAAACTAATGATATATTTAATAGGCAAATATCATTCATCATCATTCTTCGAGAAATTAAACAACATTGCGGAGCCGACGAATAACGTTGGATTTGTGGCACACAAATAAATTTGGGTTTGTAGCCCACGAATAAGTTTGGATTTGTGGCCAACGAATACCAATAATTCCTGCGATAAAGACGTCTATTTCTACTGAAATATTGATTAAAAGAGGCTTTACGTGGGTATTATTTTCCATTTAACAATAATGGGATTTGATTTACCAACTGAAGATGATGCATCTGAAAAGTTTCTGAAAATTATAATTTACGCTACCAAATATGATTTATTCTAATTGATTCTCATATCTATTTGCCCATGAGAACCTAACTGATTTTCTCACAAGGCACTTTTTGGAAGAATTGTGAAAATCCGTTAATGGCTGTAAGAAAGTATTCAACAAATAATCTTGACTTCATATTTTCGTAAAAACTTTAGTGGGACGAGTGATCTTCTTTTACACGCGTTTCATGTGAATGTGGATGAATGATGAAATACAATTTCGTTGCTTTTCTGCATTAGTACGGATATTTTTTTTTTTTTTTTTTTTTGCTGTGTTAGCCTCCCTTGCAACCACTTAGGGTCATTGGAGGGAGGGGCTATCTACAGGTTGCCACCCTATTTTAAACACCCATGGCTCAGGACAAGCTTCTATATTATAAATAAAATATTGGCCTGGGCGGGATTTGAACCCGCGGCGTCAGGATTGCGAGACCCGTACGGATCCCCTGAGCTATCCCGGCGCCCCATTAGTACGGATAAATCATGAACTAATTTTATATATTCCCTCGAATTGAGTATATGAAATATTTAATGGAGAGTATAAGCCTCTTTTAAATAATTCATATACTTACTCCCTTTTTGGGTAAGTTAACTGAACTGATTGCATTGCTAAATATTAGTGAAAATCTTTCTAGTATAAAAAAATATGGGCCCAAAATTCTGTTACTTTTTAAGAGAATGCTGTATTTTTTTCAGTTTTTCCACTAGTATTTCTACTTGAAATACATTTATATTTCGCATGATCAAAAGACAGGACCTCGCTATAATTTTATTTATTGACACTTTTAAAAATTGTACATCTCCTTTTCTTTAAAAATATAAATTGCATATTAAGAAATAAGATTGTTAATAGAAAGGTCGTACCAGCTTTAATAAGAGAGAATGAGAAACTTTAAAATTCCTTTGACAATTAAGTGAGTGAGTGTGTATGAGAGAGAGAGTGTGAGAGTGAGAGAAAGAGAGAGAGAGAAAGGGAGAGAGAGAGTGAGTGAGAGAGATGGGGAGAATTAAGGTGTGCAAGAGAGAAAGAGATAGGATGAAAGGGAAATAAAACAGCTATTTTCGGTCTAACAAATATTGTGTGTTACTAGCGGGAGCAGGTGGAAGCGGGCTCATGGCGTCTGCTCACTCCTTCATCTTCGAAGACACCCACACGAAATCACACAACGTGAGTATTTAGCATTATTGTTCGAGGCGATGATGAGGATGTGTAGCTAACAAAAGGGAAATTTTTCCAAATGTTGAATATTAGACTCACCAGTACTGTTTCCTGATGGAGTAACGGAAGTCTAAATGAATGATGAAAATATGGAGGTAAGTGCGAACGTGGGAGATGTGACTGGAGGGGAAACATGTGAGAAACAATGTTGGTGCTGGTTGCTCGTTCGAGTTAGTACGAGACTCGACTACAAATTTCAAACAAATCTTGTTATCCAAGTAATAATTATGTAAAAATGGCCCTTCGACTTGTTTGTGTCGTCTTTGCTTTCTACTTCTGAAAAATGCCATTCCGAAATAGTCTATGCCTTTACTATTTTGGCCAGAAAATTCTATCTTTTCTTTTTTTTTTATTAGCTTAACAGAATTACAGCTACATTTGTATATTCAGTAATTAAAGGAATTTTTAAACGATGGAGCACGAAAATGCTATAAAGTGACTTTATAACTGAAAAAAAAATTATCATTTTTTAATTTAATCTCTGATGTTTAACAAACCAGAGAGTCTAGCATCAAAGAACTTTGTCAAAGGAGTTCAAACTGTCACTTAATTCCATCCTCATATTCGCCTCATTACACCTATCTGAGAGGTTATTGTTATATCCTAACCTACCATTCTCTGAAAAGGTTAGATACGTTTTGAAAAACATAAACTTATTAAGGATAAAATTACACATGAAATGGCGTGTATTCAGATATATAATATCATTTATTTCCATTAATTTTTATTTACAACGAAAAGTTATAGATTTATTTATAATAGAAAATTGGATACGTCATTAAATAGCAGTGTAACAAAATAAACCAGCATTTTATGGTCTAAAATGACTTTGATATATACTTATAATAGCTCAAAATTGCAACGTAATGCAATCTTATTTTTTGATTATTTAAAAAAATAGATTAAAAATTATAAGCAAAAATTAAACAATGGGGATAATATGCACATCCATCGTCTAATTATACTTAATAATTGCCCCCTGCGAATTATTATTTCAAATTTTAAACAATCGTTGACTTTAAAGAGAGTGTGTTCGAAACGTCTGTCTCGGATTATATACCCGTCAGATCTGGAAATAGCGTAGGAATTAGTCGGTACAGTACTGTATGCCTCAAAAAACTAATAGTAGCATAAAAGCTTGTCAGTATGCCCTACTGAGCTGATAGTATATTAGGAATGTGTCAGTCCAGCACTCTATGCCCCATATATCTGGTAATAATGTAGGGGTATGTCAGTACACTGACCCTAGCTGCCCCACAGACCTGGAAATAGCGTAGGAATTAGTCGGTACAGTACTTTATGCCTCAATAAACTAATAGTAGCATAAAAGCCTGTCAGTCCAATAGAGTATGCCCACAGACCTGGAACTAGTGTAAGAATTAATCGGTTCAGTACTACTAATTCCCCACAGAACAAATAGTAACATAAAAACATGTCAGTCCAATAGAGTATACCCCAAAGATCTGGATATAGCGTAGGAATGTGTCAGTCCAACACTGGTGAGGACAAACGTGGGTAATACATGACGACTGTATATACCACAAAACAAGTTGTAGTATAAAAGCAAGTCAGTCCAATAGAGTATACCCCTCAGATTTGGAAATATCGTATGAATTAGTCAGTCCAGTACTGTATACTTCACAGAACTAGTAGTTTTTTTAAATTGATAAATCTTTATTTATTATAGCCTGTTATTTGACATCTTCCAATTTGACGAGATAGAGATATACACAACAAGAAATAAATAAATATAAAAAAAATTAAATAACAATAAAACAAATAAATAAACATCACTGTACAGGGAGAAGGTGCCCATCGACTCCACTCCTGATAAGTTTAGGCAATAAGGCCAAGGAGGTCGCGAGGCCATTTCCGGTTCAGTCGCTGGAAGGATTGGAATACGACGACAGGGATTAGGCATATGGATTAGAATGAATTTGGAGTTTACTATGGAAGAGCTTGAAGCGGGTGGAGATAAAGATCTTGGAAGGGAATATTAAAGTCGTGATGAAGAGTAGAGTCGCACACATAATATGGAGCATTAGCAATTATCCAGAGCATTTTTGACTGAAAGGATTGTTTTAGTTGGATATTGGAAGGCTTAGCACCATAGGTCCAGATTGGTCGTATTATGGTCTTGTAGATGGTCTGTTTATTTTCTAATGTGAGGTGTGAGCGCCTATTTATAAGGCTATATAAGAGTCCGTGGAGTCTGTTCTTGTCGCTTGATTTTAGTATGTTCATTCAAGTTGAGTCGTGAGTCAAGCTGGAACCCAAGGTAACGGACTGAATCAGAGAGAGGTATAGGGATATTATCGCGTGCAACATTATTAAGAGAATATTTTCTTAGCTGATAAATTTCCTGTACGCATTTGGGCTCATTTATTTTTATTCTTCATTTGCTGCACCACTGCTGAATAGCATCTAGGTGATTTTGTAAAATGTTGGAAGCAGTTTTGGAATCAGGATGAGAGAAGAGGATTGCTTTTTCATCAGCAAAGAGGGCTAAAAGAGTATTAGGATGAGTAGGGATGTCTGTAGTATAAAGGATGGGTCCAAGCACACTGCCCTGTGGAACCCTCAGAAAGATCTGATAATTATATAAAATTCTTATCCAAATTCACATTTTTATTTGAATTACTATTACATGTATTACTCATTTTCTATCATAATTATTTTTATCTACCAATAATGTAAGAATTATTTTATCATTTTTGACAAATCATTTTCTTAATTTCTTTACCGTAGCAGAACTTTTTACACCATCCCGTAAAAGCAGGCTGACAAAGCCAATGGTTTGCCTGACTTTAATAACTCAATTAAAGTCAGGCAAATCATTGGCTTCATATAGTTTATTCTACTAAAATAAACATACTAAAATTAATAGACAAGAACTCATTCAACGACAAGGACTCCTATTCAGACTCATGAATAGGAATTCCGATCTTACAATAGAAAACAAACTGACGCTTTACAAAACTTTACTAGGACCAATCACTTCTTTTCAATCAAATACCCTCAAAATAATCGAAAATACTCCCTATTACATATCTAATTCCTCCCTTAACCACGATTTTAATATCCCTTTTGTTCAGTATCTAATTTCTTCCCGCTTCAGCCTTTTCCACAGTAAACTGCTATTCCATCCTAATCCACTAGCACAGCCTTGGCTTCCAATTCCAACCCCTACAACCCTCCCATTGACTTAAACGAAGATGGCCCCGTGACTTCCTGGGGACATAGTCTGTAAATAATTAGAGAGTGGTGTCATTGGTCACCTTCTCTCCTCATGTGATTGTCATTAATGTCTATTTATTATAATCAAATTACAAAAAAAAATTTTTTAACAGAATGTAATAAGTAAATAAAGGTTTAAAAAAAAATTTAATCAATAATTCAAGCTCACATGGTACCATTAACAAAATCTAAGGTTAATGAAGAAATATATAAAAATTTGATATGAGTTTTAAAGAAAAAGAAGAAGAAAAAAAAAAAAAGCAAACAAAAGCCGCTAGTAGTATTCCTTACAAGGAAAATAATGTGAAAATATTCAGGGTGACTTTGAGGGCCAGTGGCTTGAATAGGGGCGCCGTGTTAGCTCGGCACTGCGGGCCCGCACAACAGGCTTACATGGAGAAATACAAGCTCATTTCCTTAGTTACAGGCATCTCATGCTGCACATGACACATGTGTGACTCGATGATCGAAGATTTTTATTTTTATTTTTAAATCATCATATCTATTTATTACAATCAGTTAAGAATAACATTTCGTAGTATAATTTAGTGTAAAAATTAAACAAATAATGAAGTTACATATGAGGAGAGAAAGTGTCCAGGGACCAATTTCAAATAAAATAAAATATTTGTTTCCAGATGATCTCGAGGCAATCTTCGTTATAGTCGGCGGATATTGTGTAGGGATTACAGTTGTAGGACAGGGACTGTACAAATGAGTTAAGGCGGTATGGCAGTTGACTGTGGAAAAGGAAGTCTTGGACTGAAGGGTTTATTGTCAAACTATCTTTAAAAAATTGTTTTAGTGTAATATGAAGAATATTAATTCAAGCATTGAATCAATTAAGTTGTATATGTAATACGAAAGAGTATAAAAAGTTATATTACAGAAATAAAATAACTGTTTCATTTGATGAGAATAAAAAACTACGGAGTTGTATACAATTATTCCAGAAAAAAGACTGGAAAAAAGGACTAAGAGAAAAAAATATACTGGAATCTGACGGCAGCAGATTTACTCACTAGGAAACTGGGAATCTCAAAAAATATTTCCAGCAGGATATTTGTATTGGTGCCTTGAATTCCTGTAAAACTGGACCGGCAAAATTTTAAATTTGAAAAATTGGAAACATTTTTAAAAGCTGCTTGATTGATTTATTTCTCAGGAATTTTTTTTAGAGATATACAAATAACAGTAGCAGGAAATGAATATGATAATATTTTCCAAATATCCCTGTATTTTAATATAACATCCCTATTTAATAAAATATCCCTTTCTTTAACCTTTGTAATTGGAACAGGCTACATTGTTTTTTCTTTTTTTTTTTTGTACAAACGTATTATGCATTAATTATGCTTACCCGAACAACATGATAGTTAAATTAGCCTGTAATTTTCGGTTTCTTTTTTCTAAAGACCTGGTTTAAAAACCTTTGCCATGTTTTATAAATAGTTGTTCACTAAAATACTGACAAAATACTCAGGAATGAGGAGCACGCAATACAGCTGTTTACATAATGTCTGACTAGCGCTGAATCTGTAAATGTCACTATGATCTATGTACTTGATCCCGAGACCTTCTTTGTTTGAAATGAGTTTGTTGGTACAGCAGTTGAGTGTAGGAAATGAAGTCATAGACTGAAGGGATAGTCAAGTGACAATGAAGAGAAATAATAGTTATATATTTTGGAGCATTTATGATTATTCTGATGATTTTGGATTGAAATAATGGACCTTTTTGTAATCCAGAGTTCTGCACTGTCTGAGCAGAATCGGTCTTATTAAACTTTTATAAAGTGTTAGATTTTTATCTATTGTAAGTAATGAGTTTGTATTCATTAATCTGTACAGAAGTCCTTGTCGTCGGTTAAGCTTTTGTCTTTTGATTTTGGTATTTCGGCCTCATGTGAGCTGAGCCATGGTGAAACCCAAGGTAGTGAACGGAATGTGGCAGTGGCATGGGAATTATTTTCAATTTTACGTTCCCATTGGTATGAAATATGAAAATGACGTATGCGTGACTTGTGGACATCCTGAGACCTTTGCGATGATGTCGGCAACTAACAAAGACTCTTTAGTGAAATGTTTGTCAAACATAGGGTCACCTTAAGTTAGGTATTATGCGTCGAAATGGGCTTCACAAAATATGAGGAGACCTGCAGCTTTTGTGACTAACTGAGGATAACAAAAGGATGAGAACGGACAACAGACTGAAGTTAAGTGGGTATACATACACTTGAATAAACTCTTTGCCTCTTTGTAACCAACCCTCTTTGTAACCAACCCTCTGTGTAATCACACCCTGTTACTTCAAGCCACTAATCAAGACTAAGCCACTAGAAAGGGCAACCTCTGACAGTTATAACGCGCTCTTCCTTTCAGGAGTCAGCAGCTAGTGCTTTTAACCTTAAATAGATGAATCGGGCTCTAATGTAAGTAAATGCATGCCCTTCACCCCGACGCCATAAGAAAGAGAACGCAGAAAAAAGTCTTAACCAAAGGCAAGGTGCATTACATAACAATAGCTCTGACGGCCAGTATTTCAAACATAGACTGAGAAGTTAAGTCAAATAAATACTAGTAAATTTTGAATACTGGTGGTAAAAATGAACAGTGCGGACAGAAAATTCGAAGAAATAAAGTAGAGGATATCACAAAATATTTAACTTAATACATTATTATCAGAAGCTTGAGGATGACTAATTTATTTTCAAAAGAAGGGCTTTAATTATATTTACTAAAATTTTTTAAGACTTGGGGTCATTTTATTTTGTTATTGGCATACTTCAAAAAATACAAGGTAGCTGAGATCATCATATATCATCATCGACATATATTTTGCCAGTCAAAGGATCATATTCAGTTTTCTACTTAATTTTTAAAATAATTTAAATTNAAAAAAAATATTTTTCTGGTGAATAATACCAATGACTTTAGCAGTCCTATTTTTAACTAAAATTTCCCATTTTTAACATTCATAATTAATTTAATATCGAAGCATAACTGACATTCTTCTAATGTCTTTATATAAAATCAATTAATTGCTGTAGTTAATTGAAATCGGATGCCATCAATCCTTCTCAATAACTGCTTACACATGATCTTTATGCTTTGTTTAGTAAATGAACATGTAATAGCTATTGTTGTTTGTAAACAAATACCATTATTCCTACTCAATATTTACTTTAACATCTTTTTATACCTTCATAAATACATTATCATTCAGTAGTTCTGTGTTTTCTAGTTAGATAGCTTTCTTATCAATATTTTCTTCAATATTCTCTTTATACCTTGGTTAATAATTATTCAATAGCTTATATTGTTTTCAGTCGATTACCATCAAACCTCATTAGTATTTATTAATCATTATCTTAATGCCTTGATTTATGCGGAACCTTTAAAGAGCATAAGTTGTTAGTAGTCGGATACCTATAATAAACTTTAATTCTTACGTACTTACACTTTCTATTTATAAGTCAGTTCATATAGAATATCATGAGTCAGTAGTCAGATACCATTAGCCCTTTTTTATAATATGTTACACATTTTATTTAATCCTTAGCTAATATAAAATCAATCAAGAGATTTCACTTTAGTTGTTAGAAAATATTAACTAATTATTCAAATGGAGAGTTTTTTGACTGTAGTTATTATTATTAGATTATTAGATAAGACGGAGAATAGAAGGTATGAGAATTATTAGATGATTTTAGTTGGGGTTCGGTCAAGGTAGATCCAAAAAAATACANTCTTCAGGGCTTCCTATCACGGAGACGAGAGAGGACGTCCTGCCCCTAATTTCACATTTCCATGACTTACAGATAGTCTTTAAAAAAATACACTTCTGTTAAATTTGTATTTTTTTTTATCTACCTTGACCGAACCCCAACTAAAATAATTTAATAATTAACTAATGATAAATCACCATAGCCTTTATGCCTTGATTAAGACTGAATCATTCATTAGCTGGGGTTATGGTTATTTGGATACCACTAGTTCTTGTTAAACTTATACTTTATCTTTATACGTTGGTTAATGCAGAATCACAGAATCGGCTACTAACAATAAAGGCAATAGCTGTTCCTCTATTAGCCAAGGTGCAAGGAGAATGTTAAAGTAACAAATATTGAAAGAAACAATAATTTTTGACTATAAATATCTGTTTATTATTAACCATGATATTAAGACAATGTGTACATAAATATTTAGAAGGGCCACTTATACACGACTATAAACAGACACTTGATCAGTAGCTCCCTTACGTCTACAGTAATTACTTTTTATTGAGGAAACATATTTATACATATATAAATGGGTTGGTCATATCCTGTAATATGAAAGTTTTTTTGTTTTGATAATCGTAATTCTATAATTAAGGCAATGTGTACGTTCATGTTTTGTAGTACTGTAGTAAGTTCGTTTAAGTATTTCAGGACACTGTTAGCCTTCCATAAAAGGATAGGCAAGGATGAGGGGGGAATCATGGAATTAAAAGGGCTGTGTTGGGAATAGTCTTCCAAGTGCAACTGTAAGGACTTGTATCAAAGGAGTGATAAGTGATTGAAGTTCGGACAGGAAGTATACAAAAAGATTGCTCATATATTGAAGTTCTAAATTGGCAGTGGGAGGACGGATGTGTGAGATGGTTGGTCGTGATGTACGTGGTTGAGGCTGAGTTGGAGGCTGAGATGGGGTCTGTGGCTGAGGTTGCTGTTGCTGGTGAGGCTAGCGTCCAGTACGAAATAGAGATCTAGGCCTGAGTTGTGGATCCGCCTGGGTGAGTATCTCTGGAGTTGGCTTCTGTTCTTGGATGACTGATCTATAAGAGACACCTGGCTGGACAATTCTTGATGGTGGGCGCAAGTTTTGGGTTGCAGGTTGCTGCAATGATATTTGTTGATTGTATACTTTTTGTTTGATCTGCTTGTATACATAGCAGCCCCCTGTAGCTGACAGAATGGTTTTTAGAGCAGTGGGGGCAAGTAGCGGGTTCCTCCCGTCTTTTTTGGTAGTTGCTGATGATGGCAGACCACCGCATCGCGGGTTCTAGTTGCTACCGGCTTTGATATGCCTAAATTTTTGGCAATTACGGTACTGGAGTACCTCTTTTTTTATTAGGGTCTCTCAACTTTTATTATTGTTCGGCTTAGTGCTGATATTGAATATATTTCTTGTACGTTGGGCATTTTTTCAAGATTTACAAAAAACAGTGGTGGGGTGACTTATCTGTTCCTTTTCAACATTGAGAATGTTTTTCACCCCGAACCCTAAGTCAGTGAGCTCTTATTTGATGTCATCGATCGGTTTAGTTTGGTAGAGGTTCCTAATAACAACACGTAAGTCGTCTCTTCATTAAACTGATATGTATGGAACAGGGCGTTTACCGATTTCAGTTAGCTTAGTAAGATAGTATCTCCCTGTAAGCATCTGATGAATCAGGATTGATTATGGTATCTATCTTTCGGCTCATACATGCATTTTTTTCACGGTCTACTTTCTCATCCAACTGTCTGCACATGAGGCCAAAATTTGATATGTTTTTAACGAATATTGGAGGGGGCTTTGATACTCGCTGTGATGTTTCAGAGGTCTCCATGTGATGTTTTTAGAGACTACATTGAATGGGTTCGCTGTGAAAAATGGTGAAGTCTCTGAGAGATGTGCTGTAGTCTGGGTGGGGTCGAGCGACCCGTTGAATGAGGGCACTTTCCTATTCATGGCTATTTTTTATGATGGTAAGCATCTCTCATTACGCGAGTAAAAAATAAACAGTAAATATAAATATTTATTGCTCCGATAAGCTATACCGGGGACTGAGGAGAGATAACTCAATCTGCTGGCTGGGAGCTGGAGGGGACTTGACCAAGTACGTCTGCCTGTATGCTCCTCGCTTCTAAAAAAATTAAGTATTTCACTCATTTGCTGTGCGTTTGTTTCTCTGTGACCCAGTCTCCAGGCTGGCTACATTTTCAACTGTGACCAGTTTGGTAACAATTGAACACTTCTGATCAATTCTAAAGAAACAATGGCAGAGAGCTAACAAAACACATCCCCCTCTACAAAGGCTTCTGTCGAACTCCCTTTGTATATACTATGCTAAACCATCCAACATCCAAAGAAGCCAGTCCTCCAATCCAAAATCCTCAGAATCATAGTTGATGCACCCTATTACGTCGCAAACTCCTTAATCCACAATGACCTTGAAATCCCTTTTGTTAAAGGCGTCATCCCAACCCGTTTTAATAAATTCCACTTTGACCTTTCCATACATCCCAATTTTTTAGCCCAAACTCTATCCAGTATTGCTCATCCTGATAACCCACCACGTCGCCTGAATAGGAAATGGCCGCGTGACTTCCTCATTGCCAACACTTCATAATAATAATAATATAAAAAACAAGCAACCTGTAATTATTGTAAATAGTAATTAGGGAGTACTATCATTGGGAAGCTTCGAATTAAATATTTATTTATACTATTATTGTACCAGCTTATTACAAGGTGCACAACAAGTGCAGAGTGTAATAACTAATAAAGTTCTTATTAATAATTATTGAATATACTGTATGAATTATGTACATACATGAACTTCTGTAGAAACAATACATTGTCGTCTAGTCTATAAGAAACTAACACAGTGCAATACTACTACGACCAACCTGAACATATGTGCAGAATTCTAGAGTTTCGCCAAGCCTTCCAATATCTAATCCTTTTAATCCAAATTCCTCACAACATATCTCTATTACATATCTCACTCTTCCCTTCACTTTATCTCTTTATTCCATGATCATTATTTGCAACCGCTTCTCCACTGGTAATTCCCTTATCATCTAAACCCATTTTAACAGGCCCCGTTTTCCTCGTAACATAGATTCTATTTAATTTTAGAGTAGAGTAACTAAACGCTTTTCTCATGTAAAACTCATTTTTCGTTACTTTCTCTCTCTGTATAATCAAATTAAAAATGTTATGCATATAGGAATGTAATTATTGAATATGACATTAATAAATATATTTAATCTATAAAAAAAAATTTGTTAGCGTCAATTGCAGATGAAGTCGAATAAATACCCCCTCCCCCCTTTCCCGCCTTCCCTATCCAGCTAGGAGGAATATTTATTTTAATAAAGGGCAGACATAACCAGAACTTAGCTCAACTGACATATTTTCCTTCACAAATCCCAACATTCATGAGTTGGGCGAAATTCTATATCAACAGTTGCTAAGATCTATAGAGTATGGGTATTGATAGGGTATCTTGATTCATTCAATAACTGTCGTAGTTTGTAGTTGCATGACATTAATACTACTCAGTATTTAGTTACACATTCTCCTTATGCCTTGGTAAATTCAGAATCATATAATAGCTATTATTAGAAGAAGAAGGATGCCTTAAGTTATTTTCTGTATTGTATTACTAGTTTTATCTATTTTTTGTTTAATACAAGATAATTTAATAATTTAATAGTATTTCCTGTTTGTAGAAGGAAAATATTAATCCTTTTCTTTATTTATTTATATGTTTTATTTAAACTTTTGCTAAGACAGGATCATTTTATAGTATTTTTTACTAACAGAATAACATTAATTATTCTCTATAATAATTAAGACTTAGTTGCTGGATTGCTCACAGATAGCAGATAGTGATATCTCTTCAGATGGGCTTTCTTTGGATAAGCGGCCTTACAGCTACATAAAAAAGATTACTTGAACAAGTCCCATGTTGGATGATGTTGATATAGCCAGTTTCACTATAACATGCACTTAACCCATGCTGTTTTGTTTGGATACGGGATTAGTAGGGTGAATTTTTCGGTTCTGGCGCACACAAATGAAGAAAATGGCGTCACCCTTGGTTTCCCGCCGAACCTCTTAATCTATCTCAACTTTTATGGCATCAAAGGACAGAGGAGCATATTTCCTACAGGTGAATGTGGCAAGAAATTTTTAGGAGAATTTCTTAGTTGTTACTAGCAAATAATGTTTTATTTTCCATTCAGCCATCAGATGTTGAGCGAAAGGTAGGCAAAAAACGACTTTTTCAGTTATTTTTCACAATAAATATTCTCTTGTGTATAATTTCTTTTTTTTTTAAAGATAATTTCACAAAACGATGTTTATTTGAAGAATGATAAGGTTATATCTGATCATAAAAATTTTCTTTGTCATATGTAAGTGATTAAGAATTTAATTTATGTGAAAGAAGTATTCATAAGAAATTTTTGAAGTTAGTATTAGAAAGCTCTCCTCAACTAGGGGTATACCCGCCTTGTATCTTTATTATAAAATATTCAAAAAGCAAAGAATATGTAAAAAATCTGTAAAAATTGATCGATTTTGAAAGAAAACATATTCCAGCCATTAAAACACCTTTTAAAATATTATGAAATTAAGGTAGTCCCTATTAATACTATTTTTTTTATTGTGGTATTTTCCCCACATACATTTTAAACGATTAAATGCAAGGGAATAGAATAAAAGATCTGCTATCCGGGCAAACGCGTTACTCTCGACACTAGTGCTGGGAATTTAAAAACTTAACTGGCTTGGTTGCGTAAATGGATTACGCGCTTGCCCGGATAGCAGGAGATTCAGGTTCGAGCCCTGGCTTGGACAGTTAGATTTTTTATTCTATTCCCTTGCATTTAATCGTTTAAGGTTGTCCCTGTATCTCTTATTGAAGAACTATAAACTCCATCATCTTTAGAAATTGAGATACATATTTATCATAATATTCATTAATTTTCATTCAATTCAATTTCATTCAAATTCATTAAATTGCAGACAATGAATAAGAAAGTGTTTTTTTAAATTATTTCATTATATTCCATAAAAATCTGGTGACCACACTACAAACTATACAACAAACCGAGGAAGCTCATGTTTTTTGGGAATGCTAATGATCAACCAGCAAAAATTACCTATATGCATTTTAATTTCCTTTATAAGCTAATGTAAAAGGTATTTATAGCATTAATTGGCGAGTTAGGATATTGTTTGTGCGTTGGGGGCCTCCCATCTGGCTCCTAATTAGTTTCACGTAGCTTCATTAACCCAGTAGCCCTTAACTCATCCGAGGATTAGACAATAAGCAAGTTCTAGTTCAATTTATCTCTAGTCTTGTTTTATTCCCTGGGTGCTATTAATAAGAACAGGTGCCTAGGTAGTTGGTGGAAAAACATTTCATTATTGTCCTGTACACTACAATGTTGATTTACTAATCTAAAGTTTGTACACAAACTTATTGCGTTTAGGTTTAAAACAAATCCTTACTTACTCCCTTTCTCATCGTGTGTGATGAAACGCCTCGCTACATAAGGACAGCGATAAAGGTTTTCAGTCCACACTGTTACCTATAAAATATTTGTTTCGGCAGCAGAGGATTCACTCCCCCACTACAGCATATGACGGATTGTCAGGGAATCTAATTTCTCTACAGATACTGATTGTATATTTCAAGATCATAAAATGAAGGCCGATCACATAAAATCTACATAGATAATTCTTTCAACCAAGTGATGAAAGTGAAAATATAGTTAGATTTTGTATGTGAAGATAGTTTAGCAAAAAAAAAAAAAAAGCGAACAAAGCAATATCCTTAAACAGCTTCATTTGTTACTGTGATCTACAAGGCAGGCTTTAGACAAAAAATTCCGATTCAAGAGTTAAGGGTGCCCTCTCTCTTAGGTAAAAAGCATAACAAGCCCCGTAATTAATCTTGTTAATTAGTAAATACGGCTTATCCGGTTGTTGCTCATCTTCTGGGAGAACACAATCTACTTATCTTCTTTTTCCTCGAAAGGTAACCCTCATAAATGGCATCCAACTCCACTGTGATTGATGAAGCTTAGATAAAAAAATCATTTTTTTTGGAGTTGTTAGAGTTTCGTCTTACTTAACGAAATAAGTAAATCCTACTTAGATGTCGCTTTTGATTATCACTAGCGAGTTTTCAACAATTTTAAGTAAATTAGGGTCAGTTTTATTTTACTCGTATTATATCTGTTCCCAGATAGAAATGTTAAGATACGATTCGCCTCCTCAAGATGGCAAATAGTAAACAACATTTTGCCAGAATGCTACTAGGTGGCTTTTTATTTTGTGCAATTTGACATCATTATTACTTATATTTAAATATTTCTTGGGAAAATAAAATGAGGGAATAGAACGCGAGCTATGGACTAACTCAACTGACTTGAGTTCTTACACAAGTATAATCCAAGTTTTATTCTCTGAGCTATCTTTAATGTGCGAGGCTTCTGAAGTTTGAAGTAGTTTTTCATGAGGAAAATTATAGCATTTTATTTACTTGTATGTTTAGTTGATAATTGTAATGAAAATATCTGTTTCGAGCTTAAGAAGTACTTGCTGACTGTGGAGAGGTGTATCTTGTTCCAGCTGATTGCCGAGATCAACAGCCAGTTGGCCCTATTCCGGGACATGCTGATACACATCGGGACAGCGCGGGACTGCCCAGAGCTACGGGAGAAGATCAGGAAGCTGCGTCGGAGTTGCGTGGACGCCTGCAAGCACACAGCCCAGCTCCTCCTACCCCAGATCAGGAGGTCTGTTCATACCTTTCTACTGTCATCCAGTGACACTAACAGCTCAACTGACCTGTCAGATTTCAGCATTTCCAGATGGCTTTCAGTTATTTCAGTGTGGTTCTGGGTTTAAGAAAGAGAGTGTGAGAGGTGCTTTAGCGAGTTATGAAGGGATGTAACTATTGAGGTTGTCAATGCAGGTTTTTTGAAATTTTTTTCAACCCTTCTTTATCTCTGATCGCACCAACTAAACGCCAATAATGATGGCGTCTAAAATTTATGGTCATAATCCACGAACTTAGCTTTTCTTTTTGTATTTCATAGCGGTGTATCTAACTTTATTAAGAAATATTGAAAACTGAGACCTGAAGAACGTTAAGACAAACATACCCTATTTCTAAAAGTTTCAGTAAAGTAACTGCTTACTTAAAAAAAAAATAAATAAAGAAAAAACTAAGTAAAAATTATAGAAAAGATAAAGGGCCCTGCAAGGGTGAATTTGTATCCTAATATCAATCAATTATGTAGCCCCTCAGGCTTGTATATGAACATTCAATTCCAGAAGGAATAAAATAAGAAAAGAAAAGTGCACATAAAACACAAAAATAAAATGTATATGTTAAGTTAACTCAATTCTGTTAAAAGTGTGATTATTACATTAAATGAAAATGAAAAGAAAAAGCATAAGCACTACTAACAAAATTGTAGATAATCTGCTATCCGGGCAAACGCGTTACTCTCGACACTAGTGCTGGGAATTTAAAAACTTAACTGGCTTGGTTGCGAGGTCTCCATGTGATGTTTTTAGAGACTACATTGAATGGGTTCGCTGTGAAAAATGGTGAAGTCTCTGAGAGATGTGCTGTAGTCTGGGTGGGGTCGAGCGACCCGTTGAATGAGGGCACTTTCCTATTCATGGCTATTTTTTATGATGGTAAGCATCTNATAAAATAAAATATACAAACACGCTATAAATTATAAAAAAAACTAGACTAGGTAGTGTCATTCCAACTAATATAAACATTGTTAAGACCAACCACACTATTTTGTAACCCTAAACTACGACTGTTAACACCCCTGCAGGATACGGCAAAAATGGTTGTCAGTTTTATGATGATTATTATCTGGAATATCATCCATGGCATTCTTCAAAGATCACAAAACACAGTGTATCTTTGAAGAATGCCATGGATTAGAAGAGTGCTTCTTTTGATGGAGTGAAGCAGACTACGCGAGGAAGCAGACTTTGGCGTTACTCCAGAATTCAGTTCTCCAGTGGTACCCATTGGTAACCTTAGTCGAAACTTTTGTATCATATTTTGTGCTTCAATAACACACTTCACTAACACAATAACACACCTCCTTTCGCCTAACCTGTAATTCCTCTAACGATGTTTCTTGTAAACTAAACCTCTGAGTCAAGAAATTGGCCGCTCCAATGAAGAAGGAAGACGTGCATGAAGTCACACACTCTTAATTCATCAAAAATTATAAGTAAATATTATTTGGCCATAGTATATATTTTAATTGAATTATCAGTCATTTGATTTTTTTTAAATTAAATAATTTAATTTTGAGTGTTCTCTTTCTTGATAAAATAGCAAATAAGTCAATCATAGCAACTTAAATGCAAGTTAATATAACTAATTACTATAATAATATAATATATAATCGAGAAGAAAAGTTAAGTTCCACTTTTACTTTCAGCATAACGTACGCGCGCTAACACTCACTTTTTATATACATATATAATATGTATGTATGTGTGGTTTTGATATATATATATATATAAAGTATCGAAAACATGTATATTGTGTAAAGCGTTGAGAGAAGTAGACGCATATACATATATGAGTCTGTGTGTGTGCCTTCATGTAGATTTGTGTTGTCAACTCTCTACAGGCCACAATTATCAATTTTTCTTAACAAAATTAGGCAAGCATAATAAAACGGAGATGGAAAGCTAAATTCGTTGATGAGCAAAATTGTACTTATAGGAGTAGGGGTTTAACTGAAATATCGAGTATGATCAAAACAATTATTCCATCCAACAGGCACAAGCACTAGGACTAATAAATGTGAACTTGTAAATGTACTTTAGCCTGAAACACAGTCATTGATTAAAATTATTCAATGACCACAATTTTTATTGAACCATGAAATAAATATTTAAATATATGTATTATCGCTTATATAAATTAGTTTATCAGGAGTGAGGGGATTTTTCATTCTCCAGAAGTAAAATTTTTGACTTATCAAAATTAAACTCATTTGTTGCCTTTGTCGTTTACTATTAGCACATTCTAGGCCTCTTTCTTCATTGATTTGTCTCTATATCTATCGGAAACAACGCCAACTTTGCTCTGCATATTATTATTCTCTTACAGTAATGAGTGTTTTATTGTAAATTGAGGACACAAAAATTAATTTCTTATTCAATCATCCATGTTCCTACTTTATCTTCACCCTTTTAACGTAAGGTCTTAACTCATCTCACTAGAACTCCTTGAAGTATACAAACCTCTTCGTTTATCTATAATATATTCTCTTTCTTCATCCTCATCGATGTCTTTTTCATTCTATTTATGTTGTCAATTTCTATATTTCTCTCTTGGTGCTGAAAGTAATGATTCTTTACAATCACGAACAAACTTTGCTCTAGGACCGTCCCTCGCCAACTCTTGCCTCTTAAGTATCTGACCACTAAAACACACTCCTTGACTAACCACAAGTACGAATCCACCATACGAAGATATCTTCTCAGATATATAGATTCATACTTTCTTATTACTCCCAGTGAACAACAATTATTCTGTCTAATTTGTCTCCTCCAGCCACCTAGTCTAATATTCAATATCCTGGACTTTAAATATTACCATTTTATGAATCCAAAAGTCTTCCTCTTTAATATATTTAATTTTTCGAATGATCGAGCATTTAATTTTTCAAATTTCGAAGAGCACTGTCATTTTTTTCTAATCCTATCACAACCCTTTCTACTCGTATCAGATGATTTTTCTCAAACATAAGCATTCTGATTTTTTGATATCTGTTTTTTCCCCCTTTTAGTCCTTCTTAAGGCATTTATTAATATTATAGATACTATTATCCATGCCTTGTACAAAAATATTTGTAATACTAATCAACGTATCAGCTTCTGGGTCATTATAAACCACTGTAACCTCTAAACTGTGGTAATCAGTTTCGGAAACGTTCAAAGCACAGTTAAATAATCATATTATTAAGCATTATTAATATAAACTTACAAAAATATCTTTAAAAACTGTCAAACCTTAAGATAAGGATGGTGCTTTTGAATTAAATGACCTTTACGATAGCATATCTTCAGTGACAGCGTTGACTGCATCTTACCCATGAGCATGTTGGAACCCATAAACAAGCGGGATCCTAATCCAAGTTCTGGATAGATCTTCGTATCTTTATGTTACAAATTGACATTAGTGCGATACATAAATAGTTTTAAGGACTTATTTAGGAATCTTTGTTGCTTGATATTTTAGATTAAATTTCATAGAATAATTATTTTTTATCTATTTACATTATGTTCACGTATAAATGACATTGTGCCCATACCATAAAATTCATTTTAATCAATTTTCCTAACATGATAATTCTCTATTTATGACAAAACAATATTATATTTATATCTCGATGAAAACTTTCATCGGGAAATTACATATAATTACTTCTATTAAATTTAAATTTCAATATGGTGAAAAAGTGGAGTAACATCAGAATGTTATTTGTTGGGATGTCATACCACGCTAGGTTATACCTCGTAAATTTAATATTCCCTTGTTTATGTTCTTTCATTTAGTGCGACATGAAAATATAATGGGTCATATACACCGCCCTCTGCTTCACCTTCCTACCCTTGGCTTTTCAGTTATGCTTTATTCACAGCCAATAAGTGTACATGAGCAATGTTACTTTTGGGCATCGTAGTTGTTTTTTTTTGTTTTTTTCATTTAGGCTTTTCTTAATCTTTTATCACTTTTATCGCGAATCAGATTACTTAAGGTATTAATAAAATAAGGTAATTTACAAAAAGCCTTAAGAAAATTAAAATTACTTATTAATTTGAATGAACTAGCTTGTTTTAATTGTCAAAAAGTTTAATGAAGAGCCAAGAGATAATGAATTACATAATTGAATAGCTCTATTGTAAGGTAGGTAAATTACAATAGTAAGGTAGGTAAATTAGCACAGTATGTTTCATAATTTCATATTTCATCTAAATTTTAAATATCCATTCGAGATTTCACTAAATATTTTATAAGGCACATACATTTATCAACAAAAAATATTTTCACTTAGAATTAATTATTTTCCGTATGTTATGTTTTAATATTCAACACTCTTGTGAGACTTTAGATTTAAATTTAATAGTTTATAGCGCATCTAGCAGCTTGATTGTCCGTATAGATGTTGATTTCAGCATTCCAAGCAATATTTTATTTTAATGCTTCCAATTTGATATTTACTGCACTTATTTCTGCTTGAATCATTGTAAGACAAGTTTACTTTCCTCTCGAAGCACCTACTACTACACCCACACCTGTCTTAGAGTCATACGTTAACAGATGAACCCCAAATGAGATTAGGGCTCCTGGATAATTTTTTAATTATCTAATCTAGACAATAAGAATTTGTATGATTACTCATAGTTTCTGATCCTTTGGTATTTGGAGTATCGGGTTTCTTTATTTAACTCTATTTTTGTTCCTTTTGGATACGGTATGCTGCGTTTATAGCCCTTATTTCCATCTCTTTATGGAGCGGGTGGAAGTTCAAGAGAACTTTCAACGGTATCATAGCGGTCGTTTCATGGTCTTAGTTATGAAATAACAATATATAGTATTTTATTTAGCTGCATTCACCTTGTCGCATGTAATTTGGAATGTAAACATTACAAAAGTTTGAGAAGAAGCATGCAAGGTCATTTAGTAGCCAACCAACAATTGCTTACTGGATTGCAGTGTAAGACCTATTCTTTCTATGCGACCAAACCAATGGGCCGTACGTAAGCCTTGATCTTGAGATTAATGTGATAATCTAGTAGGTAATTGTTAGTTTATGCTTCAACTGGCTCCTACTTCTCTTCGGCGTTACTAAATTAATGCTTCTTTTCAAGTCTTTGTCATATTTTCATTCTAACTTATTTTGGAATTTAGCAATACTTCTAGCTTTGACAAAGATTAGTCTAGTTCCTCGGATATGCTTCTCTCGATGGTTATTTAGTTTTCTTTTATTGATGAAAGGAACAATCTCAATAATAATTCTCTTGTAAACGCACCTCCTGAGTGCCGAATCTAATGCTGGGGTAATCAGGACTTTTTCTACAACACGCATAAATGTGTCATCCGTATAAGCTTGATGCCTTGATCCTGTATAATTTTTAAGAGTTCTTCAGTAACAAGGCACCACAATAGGGCGGTCCTCCCCTGTGGACATCCTGCCAATGGTCTTTTTTAACAATAATACTCGTAATTACCCAGTGAAGAGTTTGGAATTCTGCTCCGGAGCAACTTTTCTATCTACCTGCAAATAAAGGGATTCAATCTCTGCTTATTCATAAATTAAAGTTGTCCCCTCAGTAAGAGTTCCAGGGTAAAAGTATCCCTCATTGAATTTTTGGTGAGGGTTTAGGGTTCAACCCACGTCTCCATTCACAATGATACTCTGGCCTAGTTTGCTCTCTCTATTCGTGAAGAAATGATCCCTGAATCTGGTTATGCAAGAATCCTTCGGGTTTACCGTAACAAACAGGAATTCGTGGGTATGTATAAAAAAAAAAGGGAGGAATCAGATAAGGAGTTATAATAGGAATAGGACGAAGAGAGAAAGAAAGACAATTCTTTAAAGTTTTGTGAGTACATGTATAGGAGAGTAAACAGAACATGCAGGTAGAGCTCCGAATACCTGCACTAGGCTAATAAAGCTAGTCAAGAGTTCAAAATTGCTTCCATTTGTGAGGCAAGAGTTAAATGGAACTCGGCGAAGCCAACAGCTCGTTCCTATAGACCACTTTGATGGAACGCTGAAGACGAAATGATGAATATTAAATTTTATTGGACTCTACAAGAATTCTCTGGAAATCTTGTCATCAAAGAGTCAATTCCTCCCCAAGAGGCGCTCGAGTACACACAAAATGGGTGTCACAATCTGGATAAAGGTGAGAGGGAACACCATGTAGAGAAATAAAACTTCTTAAAATATCAATAAAGAAATTTGAAGACAGATCGTAAACGACCTCAATATGCAAATTTGATGATTTATTAAAATCTTCCTCTAAATATAGGGTTTAATTTGTTTATACGTATGTAAAACAAAGAAATTCTATTCGACTTGAATACCCCTTCCAGCCAGCTATGAGAAGGCGACCCTAAGGGAAGAGGCAACAACGACACACGAATTGGACACTCACTGTCATGAAGGTTCTACGTTTGGAGTTGTTCATGTGCCTGTTACTATCTAATAGGCACATGCACAGTAGATAGTCTTTGGCATTGACAGTGAGTGTCCAATGCATGCAAGTGGTTGTGGCCCCAGAGATTTTTAGATGAATTTCCTGCCTAGTAATCCTATCTTTGATGAAGCAAATCCTTTATAAATCCTGTATAAAAGTGAAAAGGGGATCCTTCGATCAATGTTCCATTATTTTAAAAACGGAATATGGACAAACCAAAATTAAAACCTTACAAATTTCTAGAAAATAAGGGAGAAAATGAAACTAATTTATGATTTAGGACTTAGGAAGATAGGACTAAGTAAAAGAAAAAGGATCTCTATGATAAACCGAGAGATGGTGGCTATAAATCCTTTAAAGCTGAGTAAATACTAAGTAAGACTGAGAATGCAGAATTATTTAAAATTTAACTTAGGGTCACATACATGCCATATTACCGTGTAAAGAGTCATTTACATGACAAATTTATTATAAAATTTATTTCACATTATAAAAAATTGTGAGCAAAATGTAACTGGGAAGAAGAAATGAAGGCTTATGTTTTTTCAGTGCCGTGGCAGAGGGGATTCCTGTAGACCACCCTCACTTGGTACTTGTCTTCTACATGTGCCAGTTATTCTTGCGGGAACTCGGCAAGTGCAGCCGCCTCGTACAACTCATTCCAATGGACATGACCGGCTACTTCGGTAAGAACATCTTCCACTAAACATTACTAATCTATTTTCAACATTATTAGTTGTTCCTGTGGGAACTCGGCATGTGCAACAGTCTCGTACATCACATCCCAATGGACATGACCGGATACTTAGGTAAGTACTTACATCCACTACACACTGCTATATTTTTTCAACACACACAAACTCATTGGAAAGTGGGTAGTTCGAATGATACAATTATAGAGGTAGGTCAGGAAAAAAATAGCTTTTGGGGGGGTGGGATTGCGAAGTATTAGCCCAGTGACTAAGTCATAGCCGGGTGCTTCCCGCTTAGGCAAATAGGGGATTGCTACCTTAATCGGTAAGGATATTGGTAATGGTGTGTCTAGTGACTCCTCAACCTCAGTGGGATTGGACACACCCTCCTCGACACTAGAGGACGGAAGGTACATGATGTTTTAAAATTCTGAGAGTGGCAGTCCAAAGGGTTTTGTCCGCTGCTAAGAGGCTTGAAAAGTAGGCATTAAAAGCCTTATTTCGTAAAACATCTAGTTTTTGATTTACGAGACGGGATAGTTAGTTAAACTTTTTACGATCTGATGGATGCCTGTGCTTCTAGAACAATGCTCTAGCTAGCCGCTTAGCCCGTATGAGTTTTTTAATTGAATATGGGAGGGACTTGTATGAATTTTAAATGTAGCGAGTAAAAGAGGGTTTCAAGTATATCTTCCAAAGACATTGCTGAATTTGGACAGTAAGGAACTTTAAACCATCATCTAACTCTTCAGCGGTCTTCAAGGAGACTCCGAGGTCAAGGGACTTTTCAGATCATTCAAGGCTTCTATGGAGGGATGGAAAGGAATAGGATTTTTACATTTGAAGCTATCTAGGATATCAGTAAGACGGTTTACATCAGTGGGCCAGTAAGTTGGAGAGGACGGACTTAAAATGAAAAAAGCATTTATTCAGAGCACGGCCATGGAAGTTTGTCGTTCTCCAGCCCCACTGCAAGTGTTTCGCATTATAATCGCTGCCAAAGAGGAAACGAGGAACTAAGGATTTAAAGTGTTTTTGGGGGCACCAGGGTAGCTCAGTGAATCCGTTCGGGTCTCGCAATCCTGATGCTGCGGGTTCGAATCCCGCCCAGGGCAATCTTTTATTTATAAGTAAAAGCTTGTCCTGTGCCATGGTTGTTTAGAATGGGGTGGTAACCTGTAGATAACTCCTCCCTCCATGACCCTGAGTGGTTGAAAGGGAGGTAACACTTGAAATAAATAAAAAAGTGTTCTTGGAGCTGATTTAGGGTGATGGATTTGTTAGGAGGGTAGTACACTGCAGATAGGACAATTAGAGATATTGAAGTTTGGATGGACACTGAAGTAGATTGAAGAGAATCAGTAGGAGTGGAGAGTACTTCATGATGACTATGGGAATTGCGAATGAGGAGTGCAGTTCCACCGTCAGGGTGATCAGTTCGGGATGTATATTACCTGGCATCTTAAACTTTTTATTCTTTGTTAGTCGTGTTCCAGTAAGTAAAAGTACGTCTATATATTTGTCTTTGTCCACGGAATTCGGAAAAAAAGGACTAAAGCATGACTTGGTTATTAAATGCTGGTGGTGGAAGTGGAACATGAGAGATGGTAGGTTGCTCCCTCCTGAGAGGCTGGCGTTGTGGAACAGATTCCTCCTGACTAGACTGTTCTTGGATTAATTGGATCGCCCGGGAATAAGAAAATCCGACTCAGGACTCACACTTTTTTGGCAAGGGGTGGTGGAGGTCTTCGCTTTGTCTAAGGGTTGGCTGAGTCCGTTGCTTTAGATCTTTGTAGATCTGGCAACCTTATAATTAGCGAGATGGTTCTTCTGGCAAAGATCACAGAAAGCAGGTGTGCTGCGAGACTTCTGATAGTCCACTGTGAGGTATGCATCTCCACATTTGACACATCGGGTTCCATACTTACAGTAACTCTTGTCGTTGCCGTACTGTGGCACTGAACAATGTCACTGCGAGGATAGGGCTTCTCTACCTGTATTTTTCAATGGCAGATTGATGAGATATTATATATCTGTGGGCTCAAGATCAACGAAGAACAATAGCAGAGGGGTCTTTACCCCAGTATCCTTACCAAGCTTTTTGTTGGTTAATCATCATTTGTTGTTAATTTATAACATTGAAAGCGTTTCTGACCTGAAAGCCAAAATGAGTAAGTTCCTCTTTGATGTCATTTATTCTATTTTAAAAATGGTTTTCGTTCCTCCACACTGAGAAGGAAGGAAAAGATGAAGAACCTCTCTGGTGGTGAGAAAAGTAGACGTAGACTGGGTTTCGGCCCGCTCTGGGTCGGTTGTCGCCGCTCGCTTCACCTCGTGCACATTCGGCATCAACGATAACAGTAAATATATAAGCATGTGTTTATATGTATAATGTGTATACGCATTGCCTTGCGTAATCTCTCAGAACAGTAGCCTATGAAGATTATGTTGTGATGTACTACTACACTGCCAAAGCATTTAAACATTTGCTGTACCTGAAACAATGTATGATAAACCTAGCAGATAAACATATATCATTTTTGTGGTTAAGACACTACTGGTCATCCAGATTATAATGTAATAAGCTTAATGAACAACCTTTATATTAATCCAGTTTTAATTACTAAAACATTCACAAAAAAAAATAATTCATTTAATAATTACGTACTTTAAGAAGTCCTATTTATAAAAGCATTTATCATAAATAATTACCAAACGCTTTTACCAGGATTATAATACTATTATAAATGTACTTTGAAATGAATAAAAGAAAATAATAGCCCAAATCAATCTATTAGGAATATATCAAATACAATTTAACAAATAAATATCTAATTTATAATCAGAGCAGGGACGCTTTTTCTGAAATAAGTGTGATTCAACAGTGAGTGAATACCAATGGAAATGTGCTCTTATTTCATAACAATTTTATGAATTTATTTTCAAGTTTCCTAATTTTAATAGTTAATACAATTTAATTAATTCACTTTTCGCTTAAAAAAATTGTATTATTTATACAATACTTCTTTTTAAAATATTTTATTAATCTATCAATTAATAAATGAACTTAATAAATAAATTTGAAATCATCACTTAAAATTAAGACATATTGTGATAATTTGCATTATTAATCAATAGAATTTAGATAATAGATCAATAGAATAGAAGAACAATAAATCTCGGAATAAATATACGTACCTTATTTTGAAATCTTTTCGATGATGTGAACAAAAACTCTTTGAATCATTGTACCGGGTAAGAGATATACTTCACAAGTAACAGCAAAATTTAAGATATTTGTATTTAAAATCAAAAACAGCATTTGGTGCACTTGAGTATTGACATATACTGAACAGTAAGTGAGCCGTGTCAAGCTGGTCGATATTCACCAGTTTTGAAGGCGTTACTTTACAAAACCAATAAATGGAATTATTTTTATAAAAGTTTAAATTTATTATTAACTATAACTTCTT
>KZ807230.1:243215-263037 GCA_000696205.2 Oncopeltus fasciatus
CACTGTTATTCATTTTTATTACTTAAATTAAAAATATTTTTTTTATGTGAATAAAATACCATGAATAGTGGTATTTTTGGTATTATGAATCGAGTCAGATATCAATGTGTAAATTATGGATTTCTTAAATAATGTAGTCGAGGGTAGCTTTTGAGTTTAAATAGAAGCCTTGGAATTTGGATTCCATACTCTATCGAAAGCCTGAGCTACGTCCAGAAAGCGCGAAGAAACCTTTACCCTTAAGGATGATAGAAATGACGTCTAGGATTCAGAGAACTTATTAGTAGTGATTGATAAAACTACTGTAAAATTCAAAAAAATTTTCTCAAGAAACCTCTAAAAATACTTAATTCTTATTTAACATCTTTGATTTATTACTAAATGATCATATAAAATTCTTAACATGCCATTTTCAAAATAGTCTGCATTCATAGTGGCTCATTCTCTACTAACGTCTTCATAAATAAGTAGACTTCTCTCGTAGTGTCTTGTATACACATACTCCATATCTACTCGCTTAAAGTAAGATTAATGTACCTTCTCGTTACCCTAACATACATTTAACTAAATTAAATTCTTGGAGAAAATATAAAATACTTTTAAAGAACACTCAGAGGCGCCCGAGTAACCGAAATCCCGCCTTGGACAAGCTTTTATCGAGAAATAAAACCTCTTTCTGTGCCATGAATGTTTGGAATAGGAAGGAATCCTGTAGATGACCTCTCCCTCCATAACCATAAGTGTTAGATATTTTTAAAAATTACTTAATTTAGTCTAAGATGATTTTAGTTGGGGTTCGGTCAAGGTAGATCCAAAAAACACAAATTTAAAAAATGTATTTTTTAATAAAGGATTATCTACCAACGTTTCGGCTTAGATTGTAAGCCATCTTCAGGGCTGTCTATCATGAAGATGAGAGAGGACGTCCTGTCCCTAAGTTCACATTTCCATGACAGGGAAATGACACAACTTAATTTAGTGTTGTTTTTTGTTGTTGTTTTTTTTTCATATTTAATGTAATCTAGAAATAATTGTTGTCGTTCTTATGACATCCAGTTATATGCATTTAAATATCTTAGCTAATATAGTATGTGAGAAGGTTGAAAGATGCCCTTTATTGAGACGAAGTGATCTCTGTTGCAGAGAACCGGGCTGGGCCTTCGAACTTGGGGAATGTCATTAGTCAGATTCTCCTCTGCAAGACAATCGCCCCTGACTTCCAACAGGAGGAGGTCTGTAGCATCGCCAAGGACTCCGCCGAGCTAGGCCGACTCCTCTCAGAAATGCAGGAGTTCTTACCCACACAGGACATCTCCGCAGGTAACCATAGCCCTCCTACTATCATAATTATTTGCCTTATTACCTAGTCTACCTTGATTTATGAAATTAAAGCAGTCTGGATAATAAAAATGAATTATACTTTACATATATATATATATATATATATAAAATTATAGAATATTTACTCATTGACTTCTTTTTTCTGTATTGTATGTAACATAAAATTATTTTTCGATTAATTTTTCCTAACATTTATTACCCAAGAACGCCTACATTCCAAGATCTATCAGATTTTGACAATTATAGTTGTCGTGACAGAATATTCGAAAGAGGACTAAAAATTCGATNTTTATTTTGCACTTTAATTGTATAAAGAGGATTCGCTAAAACTCGCATCATTACTATTTATGTGGAAATGTTATTCTGAATTTGTTATGTTTTAAATAATATTTATTCTAACTTTGTCCAATATTATAATTTCTTGTCTCTCCAAAACTATGTAAGAACAATTATTATGTGTTAAAATTCAATTTAAAAATTATAATTAAAATCTTAATAGAGTACACGGGTGGTTAACCTGTGGTCCTTAGTACATACTGGTTTTCGGGGAGGTTTTAGGTTGGAGGCCCCTTTAGGTTGGGATACGGCCTAGTTTCTGTTTTTATTGCGCATCGACTACCAGTAGACTTTACCTTTCACATTCCATCCTCTTGAAGGTAGAAAATAAGATCACTTATAGCATGAATTTATCTTCAAGTGCCAGTAGCGGTACTGGCTTATTTTACACTTACTTATTTACTTTTACATTAGGATCCAATGACGTGAGATTTTTCTTGCTTTTGTTATTTATAGTGGTTTTTCAATGCTATCATGGCATTACCTTTTGATCATTTTTTTATTATTAAAAATACTGTAGCTCATTAACCAGGAAACAAAATACATGTTTATTTTTACACCTATACATATATGATAAAGCATTAAACAATTATCTTACTGGCGCGCATGTTTTCTTTGATAACGTAAGATTTGTTATTTTCAGAGAGACCTGGAGCATTGGGAAATGACGAGGGGCCAAGTAAATGGACTAGAAAACGACGACGCAGTTCCCTCTACAAGAACTTCGGGAGTTACTGTTGTATTCGTCGGCCAACTTACCTGTGACCTCCCTAGCCGTGATCACTCTACAGTACTATCACTCTAACGTAATACTCCCCATCACTGTTTCGATAGTTTGCCCAAAGACCTAGGCATTTGACATATCCTAACAGCACTAATTTAACCAAATCTTCTCGTACCTACAAATACAGCTCATTGTCATCATTTATCACTATTGTAACACTCTGTAGGAAGGTCATGGCATCTGAGAAATTCAATTTGCACTGAGTAACAGATCTTCTCATCCCTGATGACATTCCTCCAACTTGTCATTGATCACTGTTGTAACACTTTGTAGGAACGTTTTGGCACTCAATAACAGATCTCACCCCTAATCACACTCCCCGTACTTGTTATTTATAGCTGTTCTGACAATTTTTAGAAAGGTTTTGACAACTCATACTGTCTATTAGCACTTCTCATACCTAATCATTATTCCTCCAACTTGTTATTGATCACTGTTGTAACACTTTGAAAGTTTTGGCATCTGTCCTATTCCATCGGCACTCAATAACAGATCTCACCCCTAATCACACTCCCCGTACTTGTTATTTATAGCTGTTCTGACAATTTTTAGAAAGGTTTTGACAACTTATACTGTCTATTAGCACTTCTCATACCTAATCATTATTCCTCAAACTTGTCATTGATCACTGTTGTAACACTTTGTAGGAAAGTTTTGGCATCTGTCCTATTCCATCGGCACTCAATAACAGATCTCACCCCTAATCACACTCCCCGTACTTGTTATTTATCGCTGCTCTGACAATTTTTAGAAAGATTTTGACAACTCATACTGTCTATTAGCACTTCTCATACCTAATCATAATTCCTCATTCTCGTCACTTGTACAGTTCTGACACTTCGTAGATTTTTAGTAACTTCTCGGTCCTACCACAGCCTATCAGCGCAAAGCCTAACACAAGTCATCTCTAAACAAACTTCTTATCCTTGCCTTCTATCTCTGTTCTGATACTTTAGAGCAAGTTCTGAACTTCTCCTACATAATATACACACCCCTGCATTAATTTAGGGTATGTTATATGTTTTTAAAAAAAAATTTGTTTAATATAATTGAGTGGCTATATTCAGTCCGGCTCTCTCTGATAATTTTATTATTTGGTTAAAGCAAGACTAGCAGGCAAGTTTCAAACGCGTAGCGAATTTTGCCCAAATATAACATTTAGAAGAAGAACAGGAATGACTGGTTCGCAGACTGCCACCGTATAATCTTTTGTTGCAATTAGTAATTTTAATTTTTTTATTCTTTTGCTATTAAATCGCATATATAATAGCTAAAATATTCGGCCTATCACTTTCCAATCGTTTGAGGATATTACAAACTGAAAGAATAATTTAAATATTAATGAACTTTATTTTATTTATAGATTTTTTAAAAACATTTGTATTAAATTCAAAAATATCAGCTATTAACTAAAATTTGCATTAAGAAGATAGGAGACAAGGAAATTGAGAGATACCCAAAAATTCATATTCAGTATTTGTAACAAAACATATTAATAACAAATATTATTTCAATAGATTATAAATACATAGTATATTAATTATCTCAAGTAACTATTACCTATAACGTATTATAATTTATCACTAACACGGAAATTATTGATATTCCTTTTTTTAAACAAGTCACACGAATTTCTTCAGAAAACGAAAACTATTTGACAGTTGGAAATTGTAATAAAAATAATTATTAATAGATTTTATTATTTCAAAAAATTGTATACTTTGAATTAAAAACTTATCTCATTCAAAGTAAACGATTTTACTTACATTTCGTAGTTGTAATAAAATATAAAATTATAACAAATATTATTTCAATGGATTAAAATACATAATATATTGATTATTTCAAGTAACTAACACCAGTAAGGTATTACAATTTATCACAAACACTGAAATTATTGACATTATTTTTCTTTAACTAAGTTTTATATGAATTTCTTCTGAAAACGAAAACTATTTTGCAGTTGGAAATTCTAATAAAAATAATTAATGATAGATTTTATAATTTCAAAAAATTGTTTACTTTGAATTAATAACTTATTTGATTAATAAATTTAATGGATACTAAAATTATTCTCTAAAGTATTCAGTACTCATTAACTTATTGTTTGGTAAATGTTTGTTATTTTCGTGTAACGATTGCTCCAACAGAAGCCTTAAGGTTTTCCATTTTTATTAACTTAACTTTTTTTAATAAATTGTATTAGTAATACTCAGAGCCTCGGTCAGCTCTCATAGCATTCATAGTACTCAACTAAAACAGCTCTCAAACAAACCCTCAAATCACACGCAAAAAAACTCTCGACACACAACCAAACCTCAACTCAAATTGAGAACTTAATGATAACCCACTTTCCAACACAACTTAGTAAATGCCTTTGCCATACAATATTTAACGTTTAGTAACCGGTATTACATTTTACATTTAAACAACTTGTAATGTTATAATTAAATTATAAANTATCATAGCCGCGAGTGTTTTACTTTCTATATATACTATCTTTATATATACATAAATATATATATTAAAGAGAATAACTATTAAAGTAGACTTACACATGTGTGATACTCGAAATTCTTTGTATTGGTTTCATAGTATTAGTTTAGCATAATTTATTAAAAAATTAAACATCAACTTTATATTTATTTATGTCAATAAATGACAAAAACTTCAAAGTGCCAATAAATTTAGAAGTAATGTAATTTAATTAAATCCCTGTGTTCGAAAGTCAAATAATAATTTCAGTTTTGTTTATTTCAATAACAATTCAAATTGTTTTAATAACTTTGAATTGATTATGCACTAAAAATTGGTTAAATAGCTTTTTTTTACTGTATTTTAAATACAGTAAAATTAGAAATAAATAAAATAATTTAAGAAATAATTCTTCATTAAGATATTTTAGACTTTAATGCATGTTAGATGCATTGTACCACGCAGCATTGTGAACACTTAGAGTATTGTTACATTATCTAAAAGGTTTGAAAGTAACATTATGAATATATTTGATGATATTATCCTAAAACATAGATGTTATAGAATCACTTGGAATAATAAATGGGACCAGGAAGTTGAGATATATTATTAAGTACCAAATTGTATGATAGTTGCACTTTATAATATCGTAAGCTGCACACGGACGCAATGCACCGTTATTATAAAATAATTGAGAAAATCTGGAGAAGAGTCCGAAACAGAGATTACTGTTTTCCGATGTTGCATTGGTATCGTGAATACATTCTCCTTTTCTGCCTGGAACAAACTCGCTCGTACAATTTGAACTTATCGAATATGTCCAGTGATAGCTCAATCATGATTGGCCGAGACTGGTCGTTGCAGGGTAGATGTCCCAATCAATGGAATTTTCAGATATCTTGTATTGCTGGAGTTTTATTTATTTCCAAATTAATCAGTGAAGGATAGTGACGTAAGGTACTAATTCTATATTCCATATATATATTTAACTCCCAAAAAATAATAACGTATTAACTGCATAAACAATTATGAATGAATATTCGCATACGATCTATTTATATCATCTTTATCCCCAATCCCACTGGTCAGAGTATAGTGAAGTTGACAAGTTAAGGGTAGAGGGCTTTCCACTATTTACTGTTTGACTGAATGAAAAAATGTATGCAGAGACAACCACCCTTCATAGGCGAGGTATGTGTATGGGCAGGGCCCTCAATATGTGAATGGAAAAATCTAAGGGAAGTACTTCTATTGCCTCATCGTGAGCTTAATATCTGTGACTAGCACATATAAGGGTTCAGTTGATAAGTTAAGGGTAGAGAGCTTTCCACTACTTTTACTGTTTGGCTGAATGAAAAAAAAAGTCACTACAATATGAAATCAAAATATCACAGGACTTCATTTCCTGTGGTTCTATAACTTCTGTAGACATCTTCAATACACTCGCAAAGCACAAGATCCATGCATTTTTCAGTCTCTCAGTTTGTCAGATATGTGTTTCCATATCGGGAATGAATGTCAAATCAGAGGCTTAATGTTTCTAAAGACTAGACCATTAGAGATCCAGACTGCATTTTGCCTGCTTCGTGTGGTTATTCATGCGATACAAGAGACGATATGCTCAAGCACAGTGCTTTGCTCGTCTGATTTTTCCCCATTTAATGATATATGATACTGATTTACGCTGAGATTAGCTCTTAGTCTTGTGCCACCATTATTACGGCCGGTAGTTATTACATCTGTCCCTTCCCATCTACCAGTTACCATTAGTCCATGCAACATACTCTTTGGTATAATGGCCTAGCTCTGTGTTCATTTCAAATATATGTTATAATCTTTCATTCCTTTTTAGACTTCATATTTAGTAAAGTATTTTAATGTATGTATGCACTGCTTTAGAAGTAGTTTTTTTTATTAGACATAGGCTTATTTAATTGTACTTCAAAAAACATTTATTATTGTTTAAATTTATAATCAAATATTATCATTCTTCACTAATTGTACACAATTTTTGTCCGTAGAATTTATTATATACATAAATAACATAATAATAAAGTGGTTTTCTATATCTTAAGAAAAAATTAAAATGTGTAAAAATACTTGCATCATTTAAGCTCAAGTAATCTTTAGTTTATAAGCATTATGGTTTAATAGTGTATTTAAGCATTTGTTATTGAGCCAGTTATTTGAAATTATAGATTTTATACTAAAAAAAATGTAAGAAAATGAGTTCAGAATTGTAAAATAAGCAAAAAGGGTTAACACCAGTGTATGGAGGTGACGTGGAATTGACTTCTGGTCATCACTTATTCTTTTGTTTGTATTACATCAATCCCCAGAAGCTTAAACTAACAAAAAAATAATGTTTAATTCTCAGCCCATGTTGACATTCTTGCAGAAAATAACGGAAAACTTCCACGATGACTATGTTGACAATACATTTTTTTGTAAATAATTATTACTAAGAACCACATTCACTTCATTTTTGTAAGACTACATTTCGGATTACAGTTTAAGCCAAGGCCGAAGTCAAACTTCACATTTCAATATTTATAAACTATGAGTAATGAAATTATATTGCTTTTATTCGTTAATAAATTCTCTTAAAATAAATGAGGAACAAATGTTTAAAAAATATTTCAACTTGCACTGAAGAACTTAGGGTTTCAGCCAGGATTAGACCTGATGAAACCCTGACTAATTCTTAAGCATAATACTCGAAGGAAAACCAACCAACAACCATTACAGTTTATAAATATTGTTCTGGCGTTGTTTTTTTTAAATCTCTGATGATGGCTTCCACTGTAAGCCGAAACTTTGTCGTACAAAAATAAAGTGAAGGGGTTTCTAAGGAAAGAGGTCTTGACAACTAATCTTCTACAGTGTTTTATATAAAACATTCAATATATTCTTGCTCCACCGTTTTGCAATTCGAAATTAATCTCTTTCGGTTACGCAGCGAAAATTGGGAAGTAAAGCAGACCATAAAAACAGAGTTGTTTGAAAGCTGTAATTGCCTCTTTGGTCAGGGTAGTAATTACAGGCCCAGCTTGTCCTGGTGAAAACCACCAATGTTGATACGGTTCANAAAAAAAAAATACGAGAATGATACATTTCATCAATTTTTAAGTTCTTTAGAACAAAAGAATAAAAGGTTCGTGAATATGGCAGAAGTTAGAGGGTTGTAATTGAAAAGCAACTTTCCGCTAGTGATCCGACGATCTAGTCCCATACGAGATCAGATTTTAAGAACATTTTCTGGAGGATGACCAAAGAAATATATGAAAAGATGTCGGGTAGCAAGGTGCGGTGGCTCTTACAATTAGATAACAAATATACCTTGTAGATGCAGGGAATTTGTTTTTGTTTTTTGTGGGTCAATAAACTATAAATCCCATCTTTTGACTTCACTATAACATACTTAAGCAATACAAGCTTAAGCATGCAGACCCGTGTTGTGCAGATGGGCTTTAAGCTCATTTATTAGTAGAAGTAAAATTCAAATGCTGTTCAAAGAAGGAAAGTCAATGTAAGAAAGGGAAGTAAAATGTCTTTTCAAAGTTTTTTTTTTTAGAGAATTCCCCTAGCAAACTGCGGAAAGTTTAATATTCACCTTTAAATATGTCTGTCATTTAGAGATCTGGAAAAAATGGGAATGTCATGATTTATTTCGTTGTATGCTCCATCTCTAGATAGCATTTTGAAAAATATAGGAATGTTTATATTAATAGTAGCGCTGGAAAATATTGATAATGAAATTAGATTTTCAGAAGGAATAAGACAATTGTCGGACTGTAAAAAAAAGAGCATTTTCAATATGTAAATCTGCACACCAAACTGTACTCTAAGTGGGAAAATCCTAAATTCTCTGAGTTAAATTGTAAGAGCGTAATATCCGTCCCAATGACAAACGACGTCAAGCGAACAAAAGCTATACAATCCTATAGCTACCCCCCCCCCCCAGGGGCTTCCCAATGACTGTTCCTTTCTTCATATTAGAACATTATATCTGTGAGTTCAGAGATTGGTTGAAGGTTGTTCTTTCCTGTCTGTATCTCCTGGATTCTAGTCGAAAGCTGCCCTTTCAATCATCCCTCATTGACGGTATAGCTCTCTCTCTCTCTCTCTCTCTCTCTCTCCTCCCTCCCTCTCACTCTCTCTCTCCTCCCTCCCTCTCACTCTCTCTCTCCTCCCTCCCTCTCACTCTCTCTCTCCTCCCTCCCTCTCACTCTCTCTCTCCTCCCTCCCTCTCACTCTCTCTCTCCTCCCTCCCTCTCACTCTCTCTCTCCTCCCTCCCTCTCACTCTCTCTCTCCTCCCTCCCTCTCACTCTCTCTCTCCTCCCTCCCTCTCACTCTCTCTCTCCTCCCTCCCTCTCACTCTCTCTCTCCTCCCTCCCTCTCACTCTCTCTCTCCTCCCTCCCTCTCACTCTCTCTCTCCTCCCTCCCTCTCACTCTCTCTCTCCTCCCTCCCTCTCACTCTCTCTCTCCTCCCTCCCTCTCACTCTCTCTCTCCTCCCTCCCTCTCACTCTCTCTCTCCTCCCTCCCTCTCACTCTCTCTCTCCTCCCTCCCTCTCACTCTCTCTCTCCTCCCTCCCTCTCACTCTCTCTCTCCTCCCTCCCTCTCACTCTCTCTCTCCTCCCTCCCTCTCACTCTCTCTCTCCTCCCTCCCTCTCACTCTCTCTCTCCTCCCTCCCTCTCACTCTCTCTCTCCTCCCTCCCTCTCACTCTCTCTCTCCTCCCTCCCTCTCACTCTCTCTCTCCTCCCTCCCTCTCACTCTCTCTCTCCTCCCTCCCTCTCACTCTCTCTCTCNATATATATATTCTAATATATTAAGAGCCACCTGGCAAACTGATCTTACATTCAATTTGATCGATTATACTTTCTTGTTCTTAAAAAACACGAAACTTTATGATTGATCTGTTATCCTGAAAGAAATTATTCTTGGAGACCATTATTCCTAAGTACGAACCTTAGAAGTGTCCAAAGTAATCGCATGTTTAACATTCTTGATTATTCTTTATGATAAACGTTCGAAATTGTATTTAAAAAAAATCATTTAAATATTTTTAGTACATTAGAAATATTACAAAGTTAACATAATTGACTGCAGAATACCTCCCAAGAAACATAGAATTACATATAAACTGATCTCTTTGTGTAATATAGCCTTCCTCCAAAGAAATCATCATTCCTGAATCACTTCCTCTGTGTTTCCCATAGAAGTTTATTTAGGCATAATTATGAAGCCGTGTAACTATACATTGGGATTTTACACACCATTTACCTGCAATTTCAATGTAAAATTTGAAGAAGCCGTTCCGCGGTAGTGTTAGCACTGGCCATGATAAGTAAATAAGCGCTTGTACTGCTTGAAGAAAAGTATGATTTTCCCGAAAAGTCTAACTTTGTATGCCTATATTTTCAAACATATATAAATAAAAACGAGTATATAATCAACCAAAGTAATGGAACTACTTAAATAGGTTTTGAAAACGAGAATAGCACTTCATTATACTTTCTTTATAGCTTATCATTAGCCTAAAATTATCATTGATATTTACAGACTATTAAGGTCTATTAATCAAGAAAGTTAATTTAAGATAATCGTGCGTGAAATACGCATTAAAACAGTATAAGATAGATAAAAATGGGAAAGATTTCGGGATACTCGACCATTTTCATTTATTTAACAAAAAGATACAGTTATAGATTCAAATGGAGATTTTTTTTTACAGTAAATATTATTAGGGTACGGTCAAAAAAGGATACAAAAATATACAAATTTTTAAAAAAAGTGCATTTATTTTAGGCAGATAAATTTTTAAAAAAACACACACATTTTTAAAATTTGTATTTTTTTTTGGATCTTCCTTGACCAAACCCCAACAAAAAAACATCTGATAGATAAGTATCTACTTTCTATTTTATTTAACTGTTTGTCATACTAATTCTCATTAGTATTACGTTTAATTAAATTTTGTAAAACTATTCAATGAAAATTAAATTGTAATTACAAAGGGCATCTTTCGTGCGGTAGTGGTTTTTAATAATACAATAAAAATAATAATGAAGCCATATTTTTTTTTGGAATCTGNTGTTTTTGTGTAGAGGCTAGAGCTCGTTTCCCTTGATGAAAATGGGCCATGGATTGAAACAAGTAGCAATCCGCTGGTACTATATAGTCTGGACTATATGGTGGATGAGGCGGGAGTTAGATTCCATAAAGTCATATATAAACTCTTCTTAGACTCGACGGGAAGTGTGAGGTCGATTATCTTGTTGGAATACAACTTCTATTCGTTGGATCAAGGCAAGGTAAGGCTCAGACAACTTCGAATACATGCTCCCCAGCTGTTCGTAGCAGAGTTCAGAATTCATCTATATGCTCCAGAATCCATCAAAGATAACACCACCGAAATTCCAAAAGACGAAAATATGCATTTATTTTTTTTGGTCGAACTTGTTCCTTTGCAGCAGTTTAGCCATTAAACGTTACTGGTATTCAGATTTTGCCAGTAAATATTTCATCATAGGTGTTATTCTTCCAGTAAATATCATATTTAGAAAGGATTTTTTAAAAGATATATTTTCAGACATTTTTAACCTCTTAGCTGATTGCTGAGGAGTAATTTAGTGAGGGACAAGTCCACTGCTTTTTTTCACCCTTCCCATTGCGAATAACAGTATCTTTCGACACACCACGTTCCCTGACACGTTCTTGAGAACTTGGTTGTGGGATTTGACTCAATAGTCAATGTATACCCAATATCTGTAAATAATCGCCCAGAGCCCTTCTCCTTTTCCAACGTCCTATCTTCATTTCTAAATTTTCAAACAAACTCCACGCAGTGCGCAGGTCAGGAATACCTTCCCCTTCATATTTAGCATTTATACGAGTTATTTCAGTGGCTGTGAAATTCATTTTTCATTAATGCCTCAAAATTACAAGAATTTCATAGAACAAAAAAAACAAATAACTTAAATGAAGTCAGGATCGCGAGACCCGTACGGATCCCCTGAGCTAGCCTGGCGCCCCCCCTTTGAAATCTTAAATTGGAAAAAACACTATTCTTGTTTATACACTCCTTTATATCATTTTATTTTTGTTTTATTCGTCTTTTTTTAGACTTTAGTAAAATATAAATTATATAGATACAAATGAATATAGTTTGCTAGGAAATGTTCCCGTAGACAACTAGTAGAGCGCATTTGCGTGGAGGTATAGATTTGCAATCAGTGCACTGCTCCTCTTGATAGGGAAGTGATAATGGTGCAGCGGCTCTATCAGTGTGAGCCCATCTGTATCAGCTGATTGGCTCCGATGACATCTGTCTCTCACAACAATCTCCTTGGACGGCTACTGCCACTATCAGCAATGGCTTCTTATTCCTTCGCAGAGTGTATTCAAGAGCCCTTCGCGCAGGAGCCGTATGGTCTCAGCACATTTCCCACGCTTCATTAAATATGGTTTACAGATTGAAATAAATGATGATAAAGGTCATTTGAAGCCAAAGAGAACAATTAGTATAAAAATGAACACAAGAGCTTGGTCCAGACTAGCCGAGGGCGAGGGAACCGCCTATCAATTGTTACTTAATATGTGTTTTCCAGAAAATTATATAGGACTTATCTATTAAAAAATTAAATCTGTCTTATAAACAATTTAAAACGATATTTTACTTGATTACCTACTTCAAATATATGATGCAAATAAAATATATGAGATTTATTATGTCAAAAAGAGTTTTTTTTTTTCAAATGTTTAGAATCCCCTATTCTAGATATTTATTACTGAAAATTCAGCTACCTTATGACTTTATGATCCGCAATGCACAGCATACCAATGTAAAATGATGGCATACTACAGTAAACCAGTCACAGTATGAGCCACTTACTTCTGATTTGAGGATCTATGGTGTACACAGCAAGGCAGTTCACTGTACAACCACTAACTTCTAATTGCGGATTGCACTATCCTTAGCACACCGAAGGAAACCGATTTAAGGATCGCTAATCTACGGCATACACTGCAAGGCGGTTCACTGTACAACCACTAACTTCTAATTGCGGATTGCACTATCCTTAGCACACCGCAGGAAACCGATTTTTAGGATCGCTAATCTACGGCATACAATGCAAGGCGGTTTACTGTACAACAACAAACTTGATTTTTGGATCCACGAATTGTTATATAAGAATGGCAATTTATGATATTGCAGCTTCCCGATAACGAATGTAACTATCTCCACTAGTAATTTCTCAGTTCTTTCTTCTCTAGATTACATTCAGTATTGTTAATTATCTTGCATAAACAGTAGATGAGATGTCTTTTTCTTATGAAACTTTTTTTAAGGGGTATGTAAATACGGATAACACGTGGAATTCCAAGTTGGTAGGAATATAATTAGCTTGAAGACCGTATACTTTTCTCCCGCTTCGATTTAGGAAAGATAGAGCCTTTAAAAGATTTGCAAAAATTCGAAGAAGAAAAAATGTATATAAAACGGCCTTTGTTTAAAAATGTCTGGAACATCTAACAATGTGTTTCCACATAAATATATTAGGTATACATATGTGTTTGTGTGTGTTGTTTGTGTGATTTCCTTCTGAGGAGACTGAATGAAGGCCGTTTATTTATATAAAATAGTACATGTTCAACATAGTGTATCTCCGTAATATATATTCATGTTTAATCACAAAATTATAATACATCACCAGTTATGATCAAAAGGAAAACTGTCTTTGGTAATCAGATCCCTTTTGAAGCTAGCCGAGTTCATACTTTCTTCTTCCTAATCTCTGGATCACCTTGCTGTGGGTGTTTTTAAGCCGGAAACAGTTGAAGATCAGGTGATCCAACATTTGTGGTGCGGAATTGTAACTTCCTTGTTCTTGCTTCATTGTTTTCTTGCTTGATTGTTCTTCTCCCATTTCCTAGAGAGCTCTTAAATTCCTAATACTGCGAGACTTAGAAGCCACTGACTGCGATACTATCAATTAAATACCTTAAAGCATTCACATTTTTAATGAAATTTCCTATATTTTTATATGAATTCCTAATTCCAGATAAGTCCGAAATTTCAGGCACTAAGTACATTTACATTACACGTTAATATTTAACGTTGTAAGCTGAAACGTTGGCAGATAATCTTTTTAAAAAATACACTTTTTTTAAATTTGTATTTTTTTTTTTTCCTTTTTGGATCTACCTTGACCAAACCCCAACTGAAATCGTTTAATAATATTAATACTTAACTCACAAGAGTACTTAATTAAGGCCTATAAAATATAAGTCAATATAAGGGCAATAATTTCTCTAGCATGAAGTAAACTCGACTACACGGATAGAACTGATTACCTTTCTGATAAAAGCGTTCGTCTCAAACGATTTCTCTCAAAGTTACTATCCGTTCTGTGACACATCACCAATGTATGCAATGTATCTCGATAAACAAGTGCCTACCAGAGTAGGATCAGAATCTTTACCCACAGCCCCAATTTTTCTTGGGGTTAAGACCTTACAAGTCGGCCAGGAAACAAACACTGGTTTGGTTGTTGTCGAAAAACAATAAACACCTGGAATACGTCCCGGCCATAATTTCTGTGGGTCGTTGGAACACCAAAACCTATTCTTCATACACTTCCTTAAGTATCCGATTCCTCAATTTACAGGTAAAACATCTGATGTTCGCACAAGATACCAAATATCCCTCTTTTTTGACACTTGTGTTTCCTCTTGTAATCAGGAAGCGACAGCCCCTGAAAAAATGTACGCCGTTCATATTTAAACGTATTCATAGCGCGGTATTTCTCAGCTCCTTAGCCTACCGTGTTTACCTTATTTTTTTTTCTTTTTTGTTATTTTATTGACAGTCTGATATGAATTACACTACAATTTCGTTTTAAATTTTTCTCTTTTTTAAAATCTCACTATTACCTTTTCTGTTAAAATAACTTGAAGGTGGGTTGTGTTAAACTGTTATTCAACTAAGTTTGCCGCATAAATATAAATATGTATTAGCATGTTACTGTATTATCTCTTAAGTGACGGTTTGTTCAGCAAAGATTTATAATGATTTTGCTTAAAACCGTCTCACGATAACTTTCTCTAGAAATTGTACCCACACAATTAGTTCTTATTACTCTACTTTGAGGTCATATTCCTTGGACTGACTATAAACAGGTATTCTATATGCTTATGATCTATTTCTCTCTATATGCGTTTCATATCCTCGCCTACTAAGTTACTTCTTACAATCAAATTTCAATAAGGGAATGTGGAGGGAATTATTCCTTTTTCTTGTTCTCTTCTTAACAATTTCCCTAACATCAACTTGACCAACTGCAAGTATTTTTATTATTCTCTTGTCGACGTGATAAATTTAAAACTAATTTATTTTTCTTTCAATCTTCATCTACCAGGGTCCTTTGATCTGCTATTTTATTATTAATTATTTATTATTATTATTATTATTATGGATTTTACGTAGAGACAACATAACTCTACTAAAAAGTCTACTTAGAAATCTTAACTTAATAATAATTAGTCCTATTTTAAAGTTCATTTTGTACTTTTATGCAAATAAACTAAAAATGCACTATGATTTATACATAAAGTGCAATTGTGTAATATAGTACGAATAGTTTAAGCTTGAATGATTTTTCCTTTTTTAAAGCTGACAACTCCCTAATTATGTTACCACATCCCTCCCTCCCCGGTAAAATCCATTCTGGTAGAATGGAGTTAAAAATGCAATCTCTGGATAATTTGATGGATCGTGCGGGTCGCCTTTCTTTATAAGCGTTGCTAAGGCTCCCATTGACCAAAAAGAAGGAATTTTCTTCTTCCTTAACATTTGATTATTAGTTTCAGGAGGTATGTCCGTTCAAGAGTGAGGCATTCAGTAACTCTGCGAATGTACCCCAAAAGTCACGGGAGTCACCATACATTTTCAAATTGAATGTAAGACTAAGTTTTGGAGGAGGGAAATTTAACCAACTTTCGAAGTGAGGTGAGTAAGCTACTAAGATCATCCTTCTTGAAGCGATTTATCTTACTGCATTATTATACTCCACTTCGTCGCCTTGCCCAAAAAGGAAGGAAGGAATAGTTTCAACACTTATTGCTTTGTCGTCCTTATGTCTAGCCTTACGTGGCTCATTTGCGTCGTTTACAGCTCATCTGAAGTCCAACATAACTATATGTCTTTGAGCAATTGCATGTATTTATATATGTGAAAATACCAATATATCGTCTTATGCTCGGAGGAGCTGACATTGTCAGCTCATTCTGTTCCCTTGCACTAAAAATTAGTAAAATTTACGTGGGATTATATACCACAAAAAAATAATATTTATAGGAAGAAGTTTATGTTTCATAAACGGTTTGAAGGGCAGAGAGCTCTTGACGCAGAAAAATACAATGGTTTTCAATAAAGAAAAATGCTTTGTATCTAAGGCAGAGTTACTGATGAAAGTTAACTTAGAAATTCAGAACGCCCGTGTCACAATGACAGAAAAAAGTTTACTCTCAATGGCGGACCTTCCGCGTCACAGCAAAGGACGAAAATTTTCAGTGAATGACACTGCATCAAAATATCTGTGGCACTGCATCAGACAAAAGTATACAACACCATGGAAAATGTTATCTTGCCGGAAAACGAGTTCAAATTAATTACTGTCTAAATGAAGAACAGATGGTCGGAGCTATTTGTGGACAGCCAGATATGATCTGTTTAGACAAGGGCTTATCTCCAAATACTGTTCCTCTGATTGGAATGTTCCATCATGCTTCCCTTAATTGTACAATTTAGTTTCAACATCCAATTTGTACTGTTCAAATACGAATATCTTCAAATTAAAACATTATTTTTATTGTATTGATTTCACATAAAAATGTAATACCATATGGTAATATCAAGCTTAAATATTTAATTGAAATTTGCTTTTACTGATGAGGTTACGATACGTACAGCGTGCTCACTTTTCAAAAATGTGTTACTGATGTCTCATAGAATGCGTATTTCTCCATATGATTCAATAGTTTCTTTAACTTCATACGGATCAATTTGAACTGCTTTAAAGGATAAACAATGAGTGGACAAGTGACAAATGTATGTTCATTTATTGTTATATAAGAGAAGAAATAATAAAAGCCTTCAAAATAATATATATATATATNTGAGGTATGACTCTGATGTACTCGACGATTGGTAATTCCTGTCATGTAACGAATATATGTATATTTAAACATTTACAGTTGAGAAACAAAAAAATAAATAAATAAATAAGAAAGCGGAGAGAAACCCGTTTAAAACGGCGCTGAGTTGAGAGCTATCAAACCACTGAGACATGAATGCCGTAAGGTGGTGAGACTGGTCTCTCCTGTTGTCATTATAATGTACTGCCTATTGTGAGGAATAGACAGGGCCCACGTTTATTCAACCTCAAGTAAAAAGCAACTAAGTAAAAATTCTTGAGTAGATGTACTCGCTACCGACAGGTGAAATGTTGCCCAGGAACAAAGGGAATTGTAGAAAACTCAGTTCTGATTTGAGTTCTGATTTTTGCCTCCAGTTTCATGACAAACTGATTCATTCAAATCAGGACTGAGTTGAGAGAAATTGCAGCTTCACGAGCCCGGCTTACTTAAGATGGCTCCTGGCAATATAAAGGCTCTGAGCCTGACTCACAATCTGGGAGAGAGATCATATAGATACAGTAGGGCAGGCGTGACCCTCATGTGATCCACACTGACAAACTGACTGTGGCACTCGGCTCTCTCCGGAATTACACGAAACGAAAATTGGTACACATGCATAGCATAATAATAAATAAAGCATAAATAAAAATAATTAATTCTTCTTAAATGGAAATTGAGTTGAAAGCTATGTGGTCTCAAGAGTTTCTTCTTTGGTTTAATGGACGGGTTATGGTTTATTGCTTGATGTGGCTTATTATTGACTGACTATGATTTCATATGATTATTTTAAAGGAGTATCTGTATTATCTTCTTCCTCATGTGTAAATTTTTCACGAGCCAGGCCTAGGTAATTTTTGCAGTCGTGTTAAGCATATTTTCTTTTTCTTTCCTGTTGTTAAAAATAATCTAAAGGGTTATTATCACTACCAATGAATATAGAACTATCATACCTTCTATTATCCGTCTTCATTGGTTTCTGCAAACCATCTTCTGTTGGCGAGCGCTTTCGGACATTGTCCATCCTTCATCATAATGAGTTTATATGGCCGAATACATGTGTTCACTGTCACTGTTGCAGAAACCAATGAAGACGGATAATAGAGGGTATGATAGTATTAAAAATAAATTAATTTCATACTAAATGCGCTTGTGGAAAACCTTAGGATTCAGATGGATATTTCCGATGATTTCAGTCTATAAATGTATTAGGCTGCGTTAGAAGCCTTCAATGGAGGATGGAACAAGGTTTCTAACACAGCCTGATGTATTATTTATGCTGATGATGTATGATGTAATGATGTATCATTTTAATATCAATCATCTGACCATGATTTTAATAAAGTTAAAACGAAATACCAAAAAGTATAACATCTTTATAGGAAAACTATTCTTCTATATTATATACGAAAACAAAATTGGAGTAGAAAATTTAGTGAAGGGAAGCATTAAAAAAATAAAAAAATATTATATCATGATTAAATCTTTCTTCATTGCAGTCATCTAAATTTTCAGGAATAAGTTCCAGATCACTGGGTAATATTGCACCTATACACACATTACTAAAAAAAAAAAAAAAAGACCACCACATCAACCCACAATACTTCTGCAGTTTTATGACACCGACCCAATTTTCTAAAAATATTAAAAAACCTCCCATTTGCTGTTTAAGTCAATTTATATCTCATAAAGAGTCATTAAGTTTCATGAAGTCGAAGGTAATATAAACATTTCAAGCTGAAAAATAAAGAAATGATTATTTATATAACAAACAAATAAAACTGCAAGAATCTAATGAAAGCATGAAAGAAACTAACGAGTAAATATTATTTTTTTGTGGTATTTAATCCCACGTAAATTTTACTAGTTTTGGGTGCAAGAGAACAGAATAAAATATCTAACTGACCCCGCCAAGACTCGAACTTGGATCTCCTGCTATCTGGGCCGGTGCATTTACCAATTATGCTACCAGGACCAGTCTGATAAGTTATTAAATTCCCCGCACTAGTGTCGAGAGTCTAACCTCCGAGGTCTAATTGGCCCGGATAGCAGGAGATCCAGGTTCGATTCCTGGCTGGGACAGTTAGATTTTTTATTCTGTTCCCTTGCACTAAAAATTAGTAAACTAATGGGTAGTTTTACACGTTTAAAACAACGGATTAAGAGGAATCAACGATGAACTGGAGATTACCAACTAATATACCAACGGGTTATATGAAAGAAGACCTTGTGTTAATAAACTTGAACGTCGTTAGCATAACTCAAATGGCTAAGCGCTTAAATGGCGAAGAAACTTCCACTATATATATATAAAGTATATATAGAAAATGAAAGACTCGCGGCTGCGATAGATAGTAATCAAGAACAGGTGGGACAGAGAGTGCAGTGAACACTCAAAAAGAAAAAAATCACAAAGTGTAAAATTTTCGGGGATTTCTCGCCCTTCATCAGTGAGGAGTGAAGAGAGTATTAAATTTTAAAAAGTACTTATTCACTTCATCTATAAACAATAAAAGTTATATTTAGTAATATTAAGTATTTTCGATAAGTATGTGATGTTTATGTTAGATATTATAAGTAGTATTACGTTACAAGAGTGCGTGATATTTCTTTTATATTATGTTTAGTAACTTTTTTAATATATTATTTATATTCTGCTTTTTTAATATACTATTTATATAT
>KZ807230.1:266479-276811 GCA_000696205.2 Oncopeltus fasciatus
ATATATAATATATATTTTGTATTTCATTGGTTGCTAAATATATCTATAAATCCATCTGGGTTGTAGTTGTTGATTAAAAGGTTTCTACATTTAAGTCATCATTGTAGAACACTGAAGAAAATGTTTTTTTAATTGCAATAACCAAGGCTTCAATTATAACTTTACTTTCACAAACACTGGGGTTGCTTGAGACTTGGGTAACTACACGATTAAGCAAAGCCATTGTGGTTGTGGACCTGGTCAGTGGAGTGCTCGAGGCTTCGCGCTGGTCATTCAGCGACTTATCTATTCGAGGACCATCAGCAGAACACTGAAGGATCTGTGCAGTTGCTCACGCTAAACGGTTTCGGTTAGACTTAGACCTCCTTCATGCGTCAGTTCTGAGATGAGTGGTCACTCCGGCTTACAAGTCTAGCAACTTATCTTAAAAAATGCCCGAATTGTCCTCACTAGTCTACTACTTTTTTTTTTTAACTTCTATTCATTCTGTTAAATTAAAACATTTTGTAATTTGGTCACCACAATGAATTAGAGAAAAAAAAATGACACACAATATCAATCACCTGAGGAGAGAAGGTGACCAACGACACCACTCTCAAATTATTTACAGATTATGTGGGGACATAATATGTCCTCCTGGGGAGGAGGTCACGGGGCCATCTTCGTTTTAGTCGTCAGGGTGGATCATAGGGGTTGGAGTCTGTTGAGTTCTTAATTTTTATATGTTGGCTCCAATTAAGTCGTGAGTCAAGGTGGAACCCAAGGTAGCGGACTGAATCAAGGAGGGGTATAGGGATATTATTAAATGTGACATTATAGGGAGAATCTTTTCTTGGTTGAAAATTTACCTGTACGCATTTGGACTTATTTATCTTAATTCTCCATTTGCTACACCAGTGCTGAATGGCATCTAGGTGGTTTTGTAGAATATTGGAAGCGGTTTTAGGATCAGGATGGGAAGTGAGGATCTCTTTGTCATCTGCAAATAGGGCCAGTAGGGTATTAGGATGGGTGGGGATGTCCGCAGTATAAAGGGTAAAAAGAATAGGTCCCAGCACACTGCCCTGTGGAACGCCCGCTTTCACAGGGAAGTGTTCGGAGTTATCTAGTCTACTACTAAGGGAATTTAGATTAAAAGCCACAATTTAGTGTTCGTATTATCATGTGGGCAGCATACTAGGCAGAATATTAACCAAATTTATATAAAATTATCAGCTTAAGAAAAACTAAATATAAGAATCAAGAGATCATCAAACATGGTATGGATTAAGATAAAACCCGTGTGTTTCAATTGCTTAAGATAAGCAGTAATAAACTGAGATTTGTTGACTGAGAATACGATTCCTAACATGGGCCTTGGTAATGCTTTGTGAAATGTCGGTTGAATATAGCATTTCTAATGGAGCATAATAATATATCGAAAATTGTTGGTAGGGAGTGAGAATTTTTATTGAGTATTATGGTGTATTGAGAAATGTTGTCAGAGAATGAGATTTCTCATAGGTCATGGTAATGCATTAAGAAATGTTGGTAGATATTAAAACTGATATCTCGGTCTGGAGTTGTAGTGTTACTAGAGAGAGTTTGTGGTCACTGTACACTCCAGCAATTTCACTTCATCATTTCCTCATCAGGACATGAATATTATTTGAACGGTTAATGTTAGAGCCCCTTTAGCCACAATTATGTTCCGTGAGAAATACTTAAATAAATTCATCTGATGAAAGAAAAAATGAATAGAACCTACTGGACTTATTGAACTCCCATATGCTAGATTTAATCGCACTCCTCATGAGAACACTTGGTAGGAAATCTAAATTTTTAAAAGGCTTAAATCCATTTAATAAAATTATTTTATATTTTGCGACATATTACGTCTTCATTGCTTCCACTCCATCGTTTAATATATTTTCATACCACGCACATTGGTCCAGAACTTTCTATTGGTCTCTTTAATCCTATTACTCCCTTCCAAAGCTATTGTGTTGTCACACACACACACACACATACACACACATATATACGACTTTCTTTTGATGAAAAGTTTTGGGATGGACTCCTCAGTGGCTTTGTTTATTACATTCGTCACTGCCTCCATTTCCGCGGCGATCATTTATCTCTTCCTGGCCGAGCAAGTTTTCATGGTTGGCTTCTAATCGTTCAAAGTATTTTTGCCACTCTGCTTTTCTCCCCTCTATTATATTACTTATATTAAATGAGCTCTCCTTTGGTTCTTTTGTCACTATAATTAGAGCATATTCGCTTGTAGTGTCAAAGCTGACCATCAAATGTTTCTAGAGTCCTGCCAAGTCTGGAGGAATGAGTGCAAGGTATATTGCAGAGTCCTCTATAGAGTTTCTGAAAGTAACTTCACCGTTGTTCAATATCATGAGTCCTTATTTGGTAATGAATTCCACGAGGTGTGGAATGGCCACGCATTTGTGTCTTTCCCTATAAAGGCTCTGGGTCACTTTTACAGCCTTGTCAATTTCCTCCAGGACGGTGCGGGTTGGCCCTCTTATTAGGCAGTAGGCCGAGATCAGATTTATAAACAATTCAGAGATCCAGCACGCCGCCACTCTTCTAGTTGTTACGTTTCCCAGACCCATCATTGCGCTTTCCCTACTCACTGGACCTATTGAAGAAACGTTTGCAACATATCTTGACCTTCCAGCTAAACCAGCTATTTTTTAAATATTTTATTTGGTTGTGGTTTTTTATCCCATTTGTGGTGTAATGGCTTAACACACCGGCCCGGATAGCAGGGGATCCAGGTTCAATTCCTGGCTAGGACAGATAGATTTTTTTTATTCTATTCCCTCTCATTAATTGTTCAGCTATTTTTTATTTTTTATGGGCCGTTCTTGAATCAGTATGTATTGTGCCTGAATCTTTTTTCATTCTTCCAGCATTCCGCTGTGCCGCATTCCTACTTCTCCTCATATTATGTCAAAGGATTTATACCATAGTAAATACTCTGTGTAGTCAGCGTTCTGAGGTATGACTCTGATGTACTCGACGATTGGTAATTCCTGTCATGTAACGATTTATGCAGATTGGTCTGTTCACTTTATTGGGGCACTCTATGGCCTCATGTTTGTCTCCTGTACACCATTTACAAATTTGGAATTTTCCTGTGGATCTTCAAGCTGTATGACCAAAGGCCTGGCATTTATACTGCTGACTAGCACTCTCGGAACAACTAATGTTTTAACTAACTAACTCTTTCACTTCTTCTCCCTAGAAGCCACAGTGAGATGGATTGTCCCTTGTTGCTTTCGTACTTTTGATTGAGTCTTCTGGGGTTTTTCGGCCAACCAATCTCTTCAAGGTTGGATTTTTCTTCTTCTATACATTCTGAGGATAAACTTGATGCTTTCAAAAGTATTATATAATATGGGGAGTTCTTCTTGGCCTAGTTCCTGTCTTTCAACCTGGTGTAAAGGTTTGTTTCTTTTTCTCCTTCTTTTGATCAATTTGAAGCCTCTATTATCTGGGACATCCGGAGTGTCCTCCACTATCTAACCAGAATGGTTCTTCTCCGACGGATGTCATTGATGTATGGTTCCCGACATCTAAGTACTGTCCAATTTTTTTTTTTTTTTTTTTTTTTTTTTTTGCTTGTGGTGTTGCTTATTTTGTCTTGAGGGTTTTTTTTTTTCATTCAACTTTCTTAGGCGGTCCTTGGTGCTTATTGTGGGTTTAATCACCTTTCTTTTTAAGGCTTTATTATCCCAATGATTTCTAGCTGGGGATTCTGGAATTATCAAGAGTCTCCTGCTACGTTTTCCGCAGCCAATTCCTTCATTCGGTTTCTTGCTATTGTGCACTCCTCCGGAAGGATCAATTGTTTTGCTCCCTTTGCTTCAATTTTTCTAGGAAGAAGTTCCACTACTTACTGCGACATCTTTTTCTATAACTTCCCCTAGTGTGTTCGGTAAGGCATTTGTAACTACCCCTTCCATTATCTCACCTTTATGTTTATCCTTTCCCTTATCCTCCCGGGCTTTCTGGGGTTCTAGGGCAAAACGAGGGCGGCTTCCTTACTCCTACTGGTAAGCTCTTTGTAGCTAGCAATTTACCAATCTCTGGTATACTGTGATATGTACTTGATTTGCTTTGCTTATTTTTTTTTTTTTTTTTTTGTGTACTATCTACCACAAATGCACTACCAAGTACTATTAAGTAAGCTGCGAAAAACCTCACCACATTTTCCACTGATTCTACCGATTCTCTTCCTCTCTTCTTATGAGTATAAAAGCTACAAGTAAAATCATGATTTTTAGCTCACTTTAGGGCAAGAAAAGATAGATGAAGAGTTGACAAGGTGAGCTTGATTTAGATCCCAACAACGTTTGGTCACCAGTAGTATGTTTGTCCAGCATTGTCTGGTGACCCAAGACTTTTGGGCAGGTCGCTTTACTTAACGTGCAACCCTGCAATTGCCGCGTCCGGGGGGTCTCCGGTTCCGAGTTCCGGATAATGGGTTTCTTTTGTCCAGAAACTTTCCATAATTCAATACCCACAGGTATTGGGTATCTAAGCTCAGGTCGCTCTTCGTCGCAGACGGAAATGGTAACACTAGGGGAAGGTGGCTCCTGGGTGTGTAATTAATTTTATCAGTGTCAGAGTAGTGTAATTTGAGTACTGTATGTGTGCACTGTGAGATTCTCAGATGGTTCTCGGGAAGGATACTTTCCCCTGGATTTGGAACCCACAACTTGTAATTAAAATCAGTTCTTTTTTTTTTTTAATCAGATATTCATGTGAAAAACTAATGCGCCTGATTTTAAGCCTGGTGATGACTCTTCTCTACGCTTCTCTCTAGCAGAACTCCTCCAATTTGTTACGTCAGTTTTAATTTCTCTCAGATTGTTATTACGCAAATTGTACCATTCTACAGACCATTTGTTGTTTATGCAACTTTTAAAGTTAGTTTTAAGTCATTACCGGGAACGTAATTGTATTATATACCTGGTTTGTTTATAAAGTTCCAGGTATTCCAATGTGTCTCGAAATCCATATGAAGATTCCTTAAATTTTATTTATTTCTAGTAGTCGAATATTGTCATATGTCTTGATTAATACTATTTGATGAAGATGGATTTTTGGGAGACTGAGAATCAGTAAATAATAATAAATATTAATTTTCTTTTGGTATTTAATCCTACGTAAATTTTAACAATTTTAGTGCAAGGGAACAGAATAAAAATCTAACTGTCACAGCCAGGACTCGAACCTGGATAGGAGATCCATAATAAAGGTTTGTTTCTAAAGCAGGAGGCTCAGTTAGATTTTTTATTCTGTTCCCTTGCACTAAAATTGAGTAAATAATACTGTATTAACTGCATTATGGTACAAATCTGATAATAATTTTTTAAAGCTAATATTTCACCAGTAAAACTACCATCATATTTTTCTAAAAAGAAAATAAATGTTGATGTTTGAGAGAGAATAGTTGAACCGATTTCTTGATCTGTTTCTGACCGTATGTGAAATGGTCTAATTTATACACAACAATTTTGAGATCATGCAGGATGAGATTTTCCACAATTAATACATTTACATTCCGCAATGCACTCTGTCCCCTCATGCAAATTTTTTTTACATTTCCCTCGGTTTTTAGACTGATTTTTAAAAACCATAACATTGCATCGGATTATGTTCATAAGGCCTAGCAAAGAAACTACGGAAATCATATGATATCCGTTCTGGTAATTTACATATCTCAAACGTTAATATGAGAGACTGTGTGGGTAGTTTAACACCTCCTATATTTTTATGACTTCCAACCACTGCTTGATCTTCCAATTCATCAAGTATCTCCTCGTATAAACCATAGGATAACACTAAAGATGTAATAACGCCTTTTGTATTAGGCGTTATGACATTATAATTTGATTGTAACTTAAAATTTAATATAAAAAGATCCAATTCAAAATCCTCAGAATCATAGTTGAATCACCCAATTACGTCGCAAACTCCATTCTCCGCATGCCTTAAAATCCCTTTTGTTAAAGACGTCATTACAACCCGTATTAATAAATTTCACTCTGACCTTTCCATGCATCCCAATCCTTTATCCCAAACTCAATCTAGTATTACCCATCCTAATAACCCACCATGTCGCCTGAATAGGAAATGGCCGCGTGACCTTCTCATTGAAAACACACTTTAAAAAAATAAATAAATAAAAACCGTACATTGTAAATATAGTTCTAAGATGATTTTAGTTGGGGTTCGGTCGAGGTAGATCCAAAAAACACAAATTAAAAAAATGTATTTTTTTAATGAAGGATTATCTGCCAACGTTTCGGCTTACATTGTAAGCCATCTTCAGGGCTATCATGAAGATGAGAGAGGACATCCTGTCCCTAAGTTCACATTTCCATTGTAAATATAGATTTAGCAATTCTGACATTAAGCAGCTTCTCCATCAAGCGAAGTACACACTAAGTTCTTTTTTATTTTTATTTTATATATGGTGTATATANTGAAATATATAAAATATACTTGCTTTACACTTATGTAATTCTGTCCAAATTTCGGACCGTACTGCTAATATTTCATTAAAAAGATAAAACATATGTAACTTAAAATAATGTATTATTTCTGAGGTTATTATTCGGATCAATTTTTCAGTTCATTAACACAACTACTTCTAGACGCACAAAATTTTCGAAGCAATTCCTGTTGTAAAATTGTCAAAATGGCAAGATCCGAAGCCCCTAGACCAAGAAGAAAGATGTCATCTCATTTCTCTTATCTGCTTAAGGACTTGAGAGAAACCTACAGGGAATTAACGCCCAAAGAAATTGATGTCCTCGGGAGACTCATATGGAAACAGATGAGCACGGAGGAGAAGTTATCTTTCGACAGTGAAAAACCGGAATGGAAAAGGACGACGAACAAGAAGGAGAAGGATAACACGAAGAAGAAGGAAATAACTAAATTCCATAAACCGATGAAATATTTAAGAAGATATGACAGAGCTGGAAGGACCTCAAGACTAAGAGGAATTATGAGGACACAGATCCGTCGAAGTTTCCTCAAAGTGAAGAATATATCTACAGATAAATGTACCTCAAACACAGTACCAATTGTAAAAGAAATACAATTTTATTTATAAGTTCTACCTGTGTTTTTTTTTTTTTTTACCTTTCTTAAGACAGTGTATACAATTCTTGAAACATATAAAATCTTACTCCAAATTTTTTTTTAAAACTTTTATTTATTTATTACATTCTGTTAAATAAAAAACATTTTGTAATTTGATTATAATGAAATTAAAAATGACATTCTATGTCAATCACATGAGGAGAGAAGGTGACCAGTGACACCACTCTCAAATTATTTACAGGCTATGTCCCCAGGAGGTAACGGGGCTATCTTCGTTTGAGTCGACGGGGAGGGTTGTAGGGGTTGAAGTTGGAAGACATGGTCTGTGCAAGTGGATTAGGATGGTATGGCAGTTTACTTTGGAAATGGGTGAAGTGGGAAGAAATTAAGTCTTGAACAAAAGGGATATTAAGATCGTGGTGAAGGGATGAATTGGATACGTAATAGGGAGTATTTGCAATTATTCTCAGGGTTTTGGATTGAAAGGACTTTGAATGTTGGAAGGCTGGACAGCACCCCAGATTTCTACTCCGTAAGTACAGATTTTTCGTGATAAGGTTTTGTAGAGCGTCAATTTGTTTTCAGTCGTAAGACTCGATTTCTTATTCATGAAGCTGTACAAAAGCCCATATCCCCGACTGAGTTCTTGTCTTTTAATATTAGTATGTTCTCCCTCATGTAAGTCGTGAGTCAAGATGGAACCCAATGTAACGAACGGAATTTGAATGTGGCAAAGGAATATTGTTAAATTTCACAATTTCTGGGAAGTCTTTTTTTCAATGTTGGAAATTAACTTGAACGCATTTTTCTTCATTGATTTCTATTTCTATTCTGATTATATTTTGATTTCTATTCTCCATTTACCACTCCATTGTTTGATTTTTTCGAGGTGATCTTGTAGGTTTTTAGAAGCAGTTTTAGGATCGGGATGGGAGGATAGGATAGCTTTGTCGTCCGCAAATAGAGCTAAGAGGGTACTTGGATGGGTAGGGATGTCAGGATAAATAGGATTGGTCAAAGCACACTACCTTGAGGAACTCCCGCTTCTACTTGGTAGAAATCGGAGTATTCTAATCCTTGCCAAACCCTAAAGAAACGGTTAGTTAAGTAAGACTTAAGGATAAGGTAAGTGTTACTAGGAAGTATGAATTTAAGTTTAAACAGAATACTACTGTTCCAGACTCCATCAAATGCTTGGGAAACCTCCAAAAAAGCTCTTGGGCAGTACTCTTTGCGCTCGAGGGAAGAGGAAATTTAGTCTACGACGCGAAACACTTGCTGGGCAGTAGAAAGCTTACTTCTGAAGCCGAACTGATGATTTGGGAGGATATTGAAGGGTTCCATGGAAGGCATCATTCGTTTTATCAGTATTTTTTCGAAAACCTTTAAAAGTGTAGGAAGAAGACTTATAGGACGATAGGATGAGGGGTTGTGTGGTGATTTTCTAGGTTTGGGAAATAGTATTATACCAAAATATTTCTAGAGGAGAAGGAAGTGGGTAGTTCTGAATATGCAATTATAAATGTAGGTCAAGAATACAATTGCCTTTTTGGGAAGATTTCGGAGAATTTGGCCGATGATTAAATCACATCCTGGTGATTTACCCTTAGGCAGATGAGAGATTATGTACTTGACCTCGGAAGGTGTTACTGCCTTGAGTGGCAAAGACATAGGTAATGGTATGTCCAGAAACTCCTCAGTCTCCGCGGCATTGGACAGGTCTAAGGGATCTGAATGAGGAGTAAATGTTTGCTTGAGGTGCTGGGCAAACATTTAGGCCTTGTCTTTCTTTTAAAAAATAATGAATGAATAAATCCTTCTCACAACCAGACCATAGCGACTCGGAGAGAAACATGTCATAAAAATCTTTATTTAGGATCTTTCGGACACTAGTGAAGACGTATGGCTGCCTAAATAACACTCAGTAACTATTGAACCTGGCACTGATTCCAGAGCTATAACTACCCGACTATCATGGACCATCAGAAATTTAAAAAAAAAATCCTTATAAATAGTACACATAAAAACCATAACGTTGCACATAATATAACATAATGACTCATTCCAGTTGGACTGATTTAAAAACTAAAGATTATTGAAATCATGATGATAATTGTGTTATTGTAATCCCACATATCATTATTAATTTGAAAAACTAGAAAAACAGCTCCCTGTACGATTCAAATTACTAAAAATTGTTATATTTAATTTTAAATACTGATTTTTGTTGTGGTATTTAATCCCACGTTAATTTTATACAAGAAGTGCAAGGAAATAGTATAAAAAAATCTTACTGCCTCAGCCGGGACTTGAACCCGGGTCTCCTGCTTTCCAGGCAGTTATACTTAGTCCCGGCTGAGGTAGTCAGATTTTTTTATTCTATTCCCTTGCATTTCTTGTATATATTATTATTTTTATTTCCCCATTAAAATAATACAAGTACATATTTATAGTACACAATATTACACTAAGACATTGAAAATATTTGGGTGGGGATAAATCGCATGAAAATACCTGAAAAACACAGACTGAGCTAGTAAGTAACGATAGGCTAGTTGACTAAACGTAAATGGAAAATATTCTTTCTGTGCCTACTGCATTATTAGTCGGAACTGAAAATTAAATTGAGTCACCGCACGAAGCCTCCGTTAAATACATCCTTCGACGATAGTCCTATTCCCCAATCCAATTCCGTAAGATAACTCGGTTTCTACCTGGACTCAAGACTTACCTGGAAAGAACAGAAAAGGCGAAAGATGCAACAACTATATAGATTACTCGGACGAACATGAAAAATATGTAATTATGGACGAACATAAAATACAATTCTTAAAACTATTTGGGCATACGATAAAGAACTCTGGGGTGCCGCTGAACCTTCTTACAAACAACGTATCCAATACCGGTAGTACAAAGTCCTCAGAACCATTGTAAGTGCTCCCTTCTATGTATCCAACGTAAAAGTGACTCTTACACAATGACCTCTTCCATTAGTGACTCTTACACAATGACCTCTTCCATTAGTGACCATTCACAATGACCTCCAAATCGACCTCGTCAAAAACGTAATTCCCTCTCGTTTCTCTAAATTCCATACTCGCCTCTTGAAATATCCTAAGGCCATAGCCAATGCTATCTTTTCAAACTGGTCCAGGCTAAAACGCACAGCGACTCAAACGGAAATTGTCCCGTGATTTTCTTTATATATATATA
>KZ807230.1:286724-335158 GCA_000696205.2 Oncopeltus fasciatus
AAAAAAAAAAAAAAAAAAAAAAAAAAAAAAAAAAAAAAAAAAAAAAAAAAAACAAGCCTGTTTATTGTAAATAGTGATTTAGGAGTTCCGCCATTGGGCAGCTTCTCCATCAAGCGAAGTACGCGCTTAGCTTTATATTTATATATTTAGCTATTTATTTATTTTTTGTTTGTTTTTTTAAATTAATTTATATTGTGAATATTAACTAGAACATTACTAGATACAAATAACATGTAGAAAGTAATTAACAATAAAGTTTTATTTATTTCATTGGATTATTCACCGAAAACCATGACAATTGAATTAGGACTAATTAAGCCAGTTAAATTAGCTATTTCAGAGCTATGGAAACAACTACTGAGCAGAAAACATCCCCAAAAGAATTTTAAAAGTTTTCATAAGATAATACTAATTGAAAAAATATTAAAATTGTTTTAAGAATGATAATCTAATAAAATATGTTACATACTAATTAACATAAAAATAAACGCGACTTAGGATCAGGGGTTGGGGACTTGGCAAACCACCTGTATCCCACCAAAATTTCATGTCTAAATACCTCATCCAAGTATGATTTTCCTTTATTTCTCCACTTTCCATTCAAGACTCTCAGACTGAATACCAATCCAAAACACAAATCTTTTCAAAAATTTCTATTCTGTAAATCCTTCCGACACGCCTATTGAAGAAATGAACTCTAGGACCTGGACCTAAAGAATTCAGAACAAATATTCATAAGCGTTAAATAGGAAAATTTTAATTTAATTTTAATTTTTATAATATATAACGATTTATATGTTAAATTAATTATTATAGTAAGTATGAGTACTGAATTAAATTTATAAAATATATGTTTCGTTCCATAGTATTTAGTAATTCTTTTCATCCTATATACTACTGACATCCCCACCCATCCAAGTACTTAGTTCTTTTGCAGATGACAAGGCTACCCTATCTTCCCAGCCTGATCCTAAAACTGCTTCTAAAAATCTATATCATCTCGAAAATATCAAACACTGGTGTGGCAAATGTAGAATAATAATCAATGAAGCAAAATGCGTTCAAGTTAATTTCCAACTGCGGAAAAAAGACTTTCCTTAAATTGTGAAATTTAACAATATTCCTTTACCACATTCAAATTCCGTTCGTTACCTTGGGTTCCATCTTGACTCACGACTTACATGGGGCGAAAATACTAAAATTAAAATACAAGAACTCAATCGACGACATGAACTCCCATACAAATTCATGAATAAGAACTTCAATCTTACAATAGAAAACTGACGCTCTACAAGACTTCACTATAACCAATCTGGGGTGCCACCAAGACATCAATAGAATCTAGTTGCTTCAATCCAAAACCCTCAGAATAATCGCAAATGCTCCCTATTGCGTATCCAATTCCTCCCTTGACCAAGATTTTCAAGATAGGATATCTTTCGTTCTCTACTAATAATCTCTACGGTCAAAAACTCTCCATTGAATCACAGTTTGTAAGAAATTTGGTCACCTTTTCTCTTCATGCTATTGTCATTGAATGTTATTTTTATTTTTATCATTTTTCTTCATTGTAATCAAATTACAAAATATTTTTATATAAACAAAAATGTTGTCCTGATGGCTCGTAATCTTTTAGATCTTGTAGTCAGTTTGTTGTACCCGCTTATATATGCATGTCTGTATATGAGTCCGTTTAAAATTAGTACATTCAACCTGTAAGAAGCAGGTTTAGAATTATGTGTGTCAGATAGGATTGCATTGTGAAAAATAAAGAAGGACGGGAGGGTATTCGGATGGTTGGGAATATCTGCATTGTAAGGCTGGAAAGGGTAGCACAGCAAGGCCCATATCATGCCAGTGATCGGATTAATCTGATCCTCGCCGGACCCGATAGAAATACTTGGAAAGGCAGGACTAAAGGATGAGGCATATGGTCCTTGGGAATTTAAATGTAATAAACCAATATGCTATACTCCTTTAATTGCGTGAGTAAAATCTAAGATGCATCAGGTCAGTATTCTTCTCGCTCAAGGAGGATATTTTCATATGAAGAAATCTGAGATATAGAAAACAGTTAAATATTTGTGGAGTAGGTGGTAGTAGAGGGGGATTTTGATTGGAGATATTGTGAAGGGGTCTTATACTGCTATCATACGTAGCAAAGGAGTTGGTCTTTCTCGAGCCCAACTAAAAGTTCCTTGTACTATAAATCCAACGGAAATAAAAAGAGATCTAAGAACATAATCGTTGGCAGATAATCCTTTATTAAAAAAATACATTTTTTAAATTTGGGTTTTTTTGATCTATCTTGACCGAACCCCAACTAAAATCATCTAAGAATAAGAACATCAAGTTTTCTTTGGACTGGATTGACGTAATGGCTTTATTGGAAGGGCAATGTTCTTCAGAAAAAAACAATAGGAGAATTGGAAGTATGTATAAATTCAGAGATGGATTGAAAATAGTCTATGAGAGTGAAAGGTATTTCATGATGACTTTGAGAGGTGCGAATTACAAGCGCTGTTACATCGTGTGCTTGTCTGTCTGGGTGATCAGTTAATAAATAAATTTAAAAAAGAAACATATTCTCTGAGACATCTCGATAGTAGTGTAATCTTTGTTACATATATCAATATTAACTGCAAGATTCCACGTAAAAAATATATAATTATTTAACCAATTAAGTCGCGGTTCACTTATTTTCTATTAACTATCTACTACATGTTTAAGCTGTAGAAATCAAAAACGGGGCTGTCCACCATCCAATCTGCAATGGTGAGACTTGCTTCCATGTATCAGTGCTTATGTATGTTGTTAGTAGGTAGGGTCGGAATAATACTTGGTAATAATTTTACCAGCGAATAACAAAATCAGGCATGAGAAACATGACCCTGTGCTAAACTCCTTAAAAATTTGTAAACATTGTAAAGTATAATTTCCTGAAGTTCTATCACAGATGACACATATTCGCCCACGACTCCTGCCGAAAGTAAGCATGCCAACTTGGCAAATTAGTTTCCTACATTTTTCGAAATGCAATTATTATTCTTTATCAAAAACACGTATATAAATGCGTGTGTATTGTATGTTATGAGCGCACTTTCGTGCAATATTAGCGGAATAGCTGTCAATGAAGATTCGCTTGCGTGTATTTATAATTATTCAGGCCTCAATTTGAATTTTCCATTGAAGAATTTAATTTGGAATTTTTCACCTCGGATTCGGAATTTGTCATTCCTCGTTGGAAAAGTGCTGATAGGGGGAAAGTGGGCCGGTGCTTGGGCAATCACTACCCCCCGAATAAAACCTCCAACCCTCCCGATGCTGAGAAGGGCGTGCGTGACGGACTCCTTACCTCAAACTAATCCATCCTCGTGCGGAACTGATACCCTGATAAGAATCACTGCCTTTTTTCTACCTGATAATAAAAATAATTACAGTTTTTATCTAAATAATAAAACTTATTTGAAAAAAAATTTCGTGAACTAACGATTATAAGCATTAATCTTCTTTAGATTTCCTCAAATCAGTTTATGAGACTATATTTTACAATGTGAGTGACTATTTAAATATAAATATTGGGCCAATTTAGAAAAAAAGGGATAATAATTATTTTGAGGTGTGTATAAGGCAAGAAGGGGAACTGAAACAAAATTTAATAAAATATTAAAATACCTACTCAAGGCATTACTGTTTCGCATAATATGCATCTTGTGGAATAAGGCAGACTAAACGGTAAATAATATAAATAAACTCTTAGAAAAGCTAACAATTTTTATTTTTTAAAATACCTTTTTCCATGTCCCACATTTAGACATTTCTACCTTCATCTGTACAATATGTAATACTAGCAATAGCAAAACAATAATTTTGCGTCGTTCACTTAATAAATATTAATAAATTTGCAACTGGAAAGTTTATATAATTATCGAGTAAACTGGTCAATTTTAATTGATCCACAAGAAGGCGTTTAAAAATAAAATAAATAAATAATACAATCCTAATATGATATTAGGTCCTTTAGACCAAAATTCCTATATTGCTTAGCCACCTGTTAATAGATATGTACATAGGTAATATATGTTTCTAATTGTGGATAATAAAGTATCTTATTGCATAATAAATTGTACCTTTTTATTAATTGTTACAATGCTCATTAATTATATACATTAACCTGTTTATCAAGGTTAGTGCTAAAAGATTGTTTAATAATTTACCATAAAGATATGTGGTAGTTAAAAAATTTAGTAATTTCTCGCCATTAAATTTAAATTGCATCAACATTATTGATAAACTTCTTTACTTTTCCTACTGTTCATATCATCACATGATCCCCGGTACAAGTACACAGTTCTCCCTAAGCTTCGAGATTGGTTTCATAAAGTTCCTCTACAGATACTGGGTAAAGGTATTTCTTAAGTTTATGTCTGTCTGCCTTGTTCCTATTTTTAATTTTTCTGTTTTTCTCTTCCTGTTTTTGTTTTATACCCATCTTAACTAAAGCCTTAGTTTTGAGGAAGTGCATTTTCCGCTAATTTAATCTAGTAGAGATCACCTGCTTCACCTACATATTCGATCCCATAAAACCAGAGTGTGCTGTATGGTAGAAGTGAAGATTGTTTTTAGAATTTTTTTTTTTTTTTTTTTTTTTTTTTTTTTTTTTTTTTTTTTTTTTTTTTTTTTTTTTNGAACTGATTACAGATAAAATAAAAATTGTATAAGTTACACTACAAAAATAAGGAATTAGTGTGAATTTCCTTTTAATATTTCGTTGATATAAATGAAACTGTAATATTACCTTGTATAAAGTTTATCTTTTCAAGCGAAGAGCTATTTTTGACCGTAGATATTATTATTCGATTTTTTTTTGTTGGGACTCGTTCAAGGTTGGTCCAAAAAAAAAATATTAATAAATGTGCATTTTTTTTCTTTTGGTCGAACCCCAACAAAAATACATCCAATGATTTTTATCTGTTTGTCTGTCAACGCTGAAAAGGGTACACCTTATCAGTTTTCTTCTTAAAATTCGGTATAGAACTATTAAATCATTAGAATTATTTTTTGCTTTTAGAAGAAAATAAGGAAAATATTTTTAAAAATATGTAGTGAAAGAAACCTCCATAGCTAATCTCATTCGCAAAAAAAAAAAAAAAAAAAAAAAAAAAAAAGGGATTTGAAAAAGAAAAAATTAAAAAATTATTAAAACTCTTGCAAAAGGCTTTAATGGATTCCCATCAAACCAGCAACACCGGATTGAGTACATTTATCCATTAAAATTCCCCTTCCTATTCATAGAATATTAGGGTTAGGCCCAAACTTCTTTATCCTTCAACAAAATTGTCAGTTTAACAGACATGAATTGATTTTAGATGTATTATCTATCCATAGGGAGTCCCGTTATACTATCTTCATACAGAAGCTTTTTATATTATAACATAATTATTATTATATCAATATATTTTAATGATACAATAATGTAGTGAAAATATGTTTAGTCTAAAACTTCATGTTCATGAATTTATGTTTATAAATTATGTATTTTAATAACTTTGTATTGTTGCAGAGGGGGCAGTAGACCTTCTAGCGGCGGCAACAGGCCACCATTACGAAAAGGGCGGAGGAGAGGAGCATCACGGGGAGCACTACTCAGGGGGCGGGCATAAGGGTGACAAGGGTTACCTCACTAAGCACCACTACGACAAGGGAGAGCACGGGAAGGAGGGAAAAGACCAGCACAGCAGTCACTACGCCGACCACTCCGGCCACAAGAAGAAATACCACGACGAAGGGGACGAGTATGGAGCTCATCACAAAGGAGAGAAAGGCCACAAAGCAGCCAAGTTTGGGAAAAAAGGAGGTCACAAAAAAGGTCACAAAACCAAGGGGTACCATAACAAGTTCCATAAGGACGAGTTCCATAAGGAGCATAAGTTTTATGACGACTACCACAAGGGTGGTCACCACAGCAAGCATGGAGACTTCCACGGTGCCCACGGAAAGAAAGAAGGACACCACAAAAAGGGAGGACACCACAAGTCAGCCTACCATGATGACCATCACGGAAAGAAGGGGCATCACGACAAGGGCCACTATGTCGACGAACATAAGGGTTTCAAAGGCCAACATGGGCACGAGGAACACCATGCTCACAAAGAAGACTACGGCAAAAAGGGAGGACACAAGGAAGGCAAGAAATTTGGCTACACAAGTGGCCACCACTGATCCCTCAAACTCATGTATTTTTTCTTACTTTCAATTTTATATTATGTTATGTTTTTTACGGAAATTTTAATAAAATTTATCTAAGAGTTTATTTTTTTATATTCTATTTATCCACATAGTTCACAAAAAATAAAATTTATTGAGTATAGGGATATTGAACGATGAGACTGGACTACGTCTGGATTCATCTTGTAAGTGCCGTCTTAAATACTTTTATTATCCTGGCTTGACAGTTTATGGGATTGCATTTAGGATTGATATCACTTAAAAGCATTTAAAAACAAATATTCACTATTAGTCTATACATATTTCTATATGAAGAAATAATGATGTATATAAAACAAGCAGAGTTTAATAGTTTTAATTTGGCATCAAATTAAAAATTTAAGTTTTGCTTTGAGAACCAGGAGACCATTTTTTAAGTTTATGAAAACGAAATAACAATCCAGCGGAGAACGAGGGAGAATTGACTAGCCTGACAACAAAAAATATTTTTTATTTACTTTTTGAGTTTGTTAATTGAAGGTCCCGCCTTAGTAAAATTCAAACGAAGAGTATTTGACCGTGTAGATTCTTGGTAAAGAATTTGTTGGGATTTCGTAAAGGTTAATCCCAACAAAAAATTTTTTAATGAAATTTTTATTGTCTATTGACACTTTGACACAAATTGTGACCGATATTTAGGTCAGATAAAATAAAATGTCGTAAGAAAACATGAGAAAAACAAAAAATCATATGGTTTACTTTTACTACATATAGTATTTTATATATATATATCCTCGGATTCGGAATTTGTCATTCCTCGTTGGAAAAGTGCTGATAGGGGGAAAGTGGGCCGGTGCTTGGGCAATCACTACCCCCCGAATAAAACCTCCAACCCTCCCGATGCTGAGAAGGGCGTGCGTGACGGACTCCTTACCTCAAACTAATCCATCCTCGTGCGGAACTGATACCCTGATAAGAATCACTGCCTTTTTTCTACCTGATAATAAAAATAATTACAGTTTTTATCTAAATAANATTAATTTTATAAGTAGTCTTCTAAGTTCACTTTCTTTTTTCTTTCTTTTTTTTTTCGCGCACGCGTTGTCTGCTGAGGTCATTGGTGCTAATTCTTCTTCTACCTTCAGGAGTATACATCATTGTGCTATGTAAAAATTTAAGCATACATTTATGCTTTTTTTTTTTCTAAAATATTCTTTAATTTTTTTATGCCGGAGAAATTTGCCAGGGTTTTGGCCAGGATCAGAAAAATAAAATACTCCAAAATTATTGGGTAATAATTTTATTATTGCTAACGTTTCGACTTAACTTGTTAATCATCATCAGGGCTGAAATATAATACACACCACTACACTTGTGTAATCTATAGAATTATAGATCGAAATGAATAGATAGAGATTTGATATGTTATATAACAGAAAAATATTTACAGATTAAACTAAAAATTTTTTTTTTCCTGTAACGAGCTATCAAATGCTGAAGGCCTAGTTGTTTTTCGTTGCTGTAAACAAAACCAACGCTATAGAGTAACAAGTTGCAATGTTCTCCAAAATAATGGTTTCCTATTATAAAATTAATTATCTTTCAGTTTAAAAAATAGTAAGAAAGGTATTCTAAATGAACATTTTCAGATCCCATACACTTTTTAAAAACCAATACATCCACAATCGTAATTAACTACTTGATAATCGCTACTGAATCAAATTTAAAACACACTTGCACACAAACGCTTCCTATTAGCCTTAAAGCTGCCAATCACGTCAGAATGATTTATTTTTTCCCTTTAGAATATTCGAAGCTTACGCCACCCGAAAAGTGGTACAGAAACAGCAGAAAATCCTTAAAGAAATTAAATTTTTATGTCCCTGGTCGATATACCTCCAACTTAAATTGTATATAATACAGAAAATAAAATACAGATAAACATAAACAACACGATCGGTTTGCACTTAGTACCATTACGACTATAAAATAAATCAACATAAGAAGAAAACTACGAAAGCTTAAAGCTAAACAAAACAATGTTTTATTTCAAATTTGACAAAAATTATGACCTGTGTGTCGCTTGGAAGAGTTTCAAAAAGAAAAGTGACTCTAGGCTACAAAGAGAGGGCTGACTGTGGGGCCTTGAAGATATAACAATAGACAGTGCGTACTCTACCTTCACTGTCCGGGAAAAGTTCACGTGTTTTGCCAACAGACCACACACAGCTAACTCTTTATTTCTCCACAATGAAACTAGATCCCAGACCTTGGCAAGTGGGAGAAATTTGAAGTTACTTCAGGTGACATCAAAGTACAATGGGTCGAAGAACGTCTCCCTTATGATGATTTTGGTTTAGTTACGGAAATGTAGCAATCCCTATCTCTTAGTTCCGGTAAGGTGAAAGGAACAGAAGGTCAAGAACCCCTTTTTGGAGTTTCTTAAACTGATCTTGAAGGATGTTGTCGGAAACATAGTATGCCCGTTGTTTGTGTTATGAAATCTTCACAACTAGCATACTTTCTAGTAACATAAAACGAATATCTAGCCAACAATTTATATTGCTTTATTTTTGACAGAGTAAGAACTCCTTCATAGAGAGCAAGTAATTTAGAATAAATAAAAATATTGCTTCCACACTCATATTAATATACATTAAAATAATAGTTCGGAAAATGTTAAACTTATTTTGTTAAAAATATAAAATATTTAAAATTGTTAAGAATGAATTATACACTGAATTTCGCATTTAATGGAGAAACGAAAAAAAGAAGCTTCTTTGAGGAACGAAACTTGAATTTTTCTGTTTTCTCTGACCTCCTTCAAAAAATCTCAAGAGATTGAAATTTTTCACTCTTTAAAGTGATGTTAAGCGACTTATGTATTTTTTTAACCCTTTGAGCCAGACGGATATTGTTCTCTGTTTTCCCCTAACCTTTTGTGTAGTTTCTATTTTCAATAAATAACCCTATGATTTTATCTCTAGTTTCTGCCTAGTTTCTGAAACAGATTCTTNTGATATTTAGCTGCAGGAATAAAGAGAACCCAAAAATTATCCAAGAGAAAAGGTTGCTCTCAACATGATGATAAAGCTTTCCAGGCTAGAAGATGGCTGCTCGAAGCCTAAAAGCACTCCTTTGAAGACTCAGGAGTCCTTTACAGCAATATATATATTGACATTAGTCCAAAGAATTACATTTCATCTGTAGTACTTAAGCTTTGTTTTTCAAGCCAATACTATCCTTCAGAATGATTAAATGCAAGGAAATAGAATAAAAAATCTAACTGGCCTAGCCAGGGCTCGAACCTGGATCTCCTGCTATCCGGGCAAGTGCGTTATCCATTTACGCCACCGAGACAGCCAGAAAAAAAATTTTAAATTCTATTCCCTTGCATTTAATCGTTTAAAATTTACGTGGGTTAAAATACCACAATTAAAAAATAAATCCTTCTGAATGTTTGTTGTAATATGTCTTAATGAGTCTATTTTTAGTTCAATATTTTTAATCACATTACATTTCGTCAATAAGTTTTGTTATTGTTACTGAATTTTCTTTGGACGTTTTATTCCTTACTCTAGATACTCGACTAAGACTTTATTTGCGTTATGGCTTCATTATTCTGAGAGGTGTCGAGTTAGAGGTGAGGCAGTGACAGTAAGCTGGTAAATATTAGCCATGAATGTCTTAGCACAGATCTGTTAGAGAGGAGTGGGGCGGGGATGTGGCTGTAAGATCCTTCGGGACACGATAAACCAGTAGTTCCAAAGAGATATGTCTGATATTTTACATAATTGTTCCCCAGCACACTATATTCACTGAGTTTTACAAAAAAAATCCAGTTCGTATGAGGGTCGTTGTATTTAGGTTACCATATGTGGTCAAACGAGACACATCTGATCTTTGCACCCGTGCGGCTGTTCATCAACTTAGTGCACGCAAAGCTTTAACTGCTTATAATTGTACTGAAAAAATGCTGTTGGTGAGTACAATACTTCATAGATGATACTGATGATGCTGGATTAAATTATAGTGGAAAATCTGTGGGAAGTTACCTATCCTTTTATTACGTACTCAGTCATCTTATTTTCAAGTAAAAACTATTAAAAATCATTAGGACTGCCAGTTTTCTTTAAAGGAAAATTGGCAGTCCTTGGTTTTACTAAACCGACATAAATAAACATAAACGCTTTCATGGAGTGGATAATTACTTAATAATGACTAGTATTGTCCTTTGATTATTCCAAACAATTGGGTTTCATATGAAACATAGGGTTAGAAATAAAGTGAAAACCTCCATTTTTTATATAAACTTTAAAATTTCAGCTCAATGATAAAAAAAACCTTCCAAAATCCAAAGAATCTGATCCTTCCAACCCAAAATCCTCATAGTAATCGTGAATCCTCCATATCAAGTGTCCTCAGTTAAAGACACTCAATCCCTAGATTTACAACATGCACTCTACCTGCATCTCTTTGTCGGCTGCACTCTACCTGTATCCCTTTGGCGGCATTCCGACCCTTCACCGACTGACCCTTCACCAGCACTTTCTTTGTTTGTAAATACTACATATACCCCGAAATCCCTGCTTCCCGCATTCCGGTGTTAGCCGAGAGTCGGTCTAGTCATAAGGTTAGAAGGCTGTCTTAGCCTTAGTTAGTTTTAAGTTAATAATTAGTAATAGTAAGTAAGTTGTAAATTATAAAGTACTTTTTGTTCTGTGAAATAAAGTTTTTTCAACTATTCGTGAACAAGAGATTTAACTGGCGCCCGAACAGCAGGAATCTGAAAGCGACTTCTCACAGCCACTGCAGCACTTTAAAGAAGGATTCTCAGGACGTACCGAAAGTTAAATCTCTCGTTGACGGATAGTTGGAAAAAACTTTATTTCTCAAAACAAAAGTACTTTACAAATTACTTACTATGACTAACTTAAAACTAACTAAGGCTAAGACAGCCTTCTAACCCTATGACTAGACCGACTCTCAGCTAACACCAGAATGCGGGAAGCAGGGATTCCGGGGTATATGTAGAATTTACAAACCAAGAAAGTGCTGGTGATGGGTCGGTGCCGCAAAAGGGATACAGGTAGACTGCAGCCGACAAAGAGATCCAGAAGTGCATGTTGTAAATCTAGGGGTTGAGTGTCTNATATATATGCACTGAACAACCAGAAGAGGGTCTAGACCTGACAGAGAAGGCCCTTGACAAGTCGGGGCCGGCCTGAACCTCCGCAGGTTAAGAACTTTCTTGCCCTTCTCTCATATAAACAGATCGCCCACACCTCAAGTGGTGTTCACCCAGTCCGTCTTGAGTTTCCGCTAAGTGACAGACAAATTGTGATAGTTCATTGATAAATAGATTGTTATAATTTTTAGTGCTTCAGTGATCTTTAATTGTATAATAGAGATAAGAGCACAAGTAAAATATTGTTAACTAGCGGTAAGCGTTTGTATTTGATAATAAATTAGTTTTTATATTGATAGAAGTAGTTATTTTATTCACTCGTAGCCCGTAAAACATATACGATATATGTGTGTGTGTATAAATTGTATATATGTATATATATATAATGATGTAATAATTCGATACCGCCGAGATTAATATTCCAATAATTTTCAAAGTAAGCTCGTCAAACAAGATCATAAATTTTCTTAGTAGGGAATAATGATATCTATATTAGGGGAATATACACCGCGGCTTACCTCAGTAGGTGTGGCACAGAACATTTGGTACTGGGCACATAAACCAATCGTTCCACTATTCAGGGTGCACTGTTAGTTTTCTGTCTTTCTGGGTTTATATTTGTGATTATTTTTATGATTCCCAGTGTTCTCCTGGGAAAAACCAACATCGGGTACGCCAAAGTTCATTAGAATGGGAAAAAAATTAGAACAGTGTGCTTACCAAACACCATAAGTGTAATGTAGGTCACGATTAAACATGTCCATAACATGTGTTTGCCCCTAGGGGCTCTTGAAGAGTAGGATATGTTTTCCCTCCATCAGGGGAACCTAAGAGCCTTTTGCAATTTTTTTCATTAAAAAAATATTTTAGACATGCTAGAGGTATAATTCCAATTAGTAATTCTAGAGCATAATTTTTAAACCAAAGCTGTCTAATATTCTATCATTTAAGTTTGCTTACTACAATAAATTTACAGGAATATAGATCTTGCTATTCAATTAACTAAAGTCTCTTAAAATTACTCCTAATTTTCCCCAGCCCTTCTTGAGTCTACTATGCTTATTAATGCCAAGGGAAAATTTATTTTTGACCAATTATAAAGGAAGATTTAATATAGATGATTTTAACTTAGTATCATTTGTTGTTAACTGCAGAGAGTTATCTGAAAAATGTAATTTAACTAGCAAAAATTATGGCAGTTTTATATATATATATATAAGGTAAATTCATACTATTAAATCCCCTAATATACATAATGCTAGGTTGGTTACCGTTTCTCCTGCCTGAATATGGAGTGAGAATCAGATTTCTGCGACATCCGGGAAAAACCCTCAGTAACGAAATATACTTGAAATCTAATGTAGAACAAAAAATGTTAAATCGCATAACACTGTATAATATACCACAAAAGCCGTAATTGTACTATTAAATAATTTATTTTTTTATTTTCATTTATTTCTATAATTAAATGCAACAAAATTGGTCATCCAATTAATTATGAACAGCAAGCTGTTAAAAAGTTCTAATGTTGTATTTGTCATAAATTTTGCCCTAACCGTAGCTAGTTTGCCATAATCGTAGCTAGTAAGGATTTAGAGCACCAAATGAATTATAAATATAGAATTTTTACCTTCCTGTAATATAGAGAAAAGTACTCTGGCCGATATTAGTCTTTAAAATGTTAAATTCAAATAATGACGTATGCGCGTGTGTGTCTGGGTGCAATTTGAGGGGGGGAAAAATGTCTGATTGAAATGAAAATCATATTTTCATAAAATTTTGATATTAACAATAATATAAATAATGTGGATTTATCTGAAAATTTAATTTAATTCAAATGACAAGGATATTTATTTTACAAAATTCCCATTTTACAAAATTTTTCGCATCGTTACATATGCTAGGGATTCTAGTATTACTTGATAAAAAATAATGAGGGAAACAGTGTTAAGAATTAAAATTGATTAGTGTTAAATTAGTTGTAATTAATTAGTGTTAAAAATTAGATATAAATTTGTATTTTTTTCACTTCTCAGTTGTTTCGCCAAAAAACATTCTTTACTCGAAAAATAAAACCTTATTATTTTTTTTAATGGAGAGCTTTTGACCGTAGAGATTATTAGTAGAGAATTTTTATTGGCGTTCGGTCAAGGTTAATCTAAAAAATACGAAAATTTAAAAAAAAGTGTATTATTTAAAAATTATCTGCCGACGTTTCGGCTTACTTTGTAAGCCATCTTCGGGGCTATCATGAAGCGAGAGGGGACGCCCTGTCCCTAAGTTAACATTTCCATGACTGATGATGGCTTACAATGTAAGCCGAAATGTCGGCAGATAATTTTTAAATAATACACTTTTTTTTAAATTTTCGTATTTTTTAGATTAACCTTGACCGAACCCCCCGCAAAATTCCTCTAATAATAATATCTACGTTAAAAAAACATCATAAAATTATGTGCAAAGATTGCTGATTTTTTTCTTAATTTATTATTGTTCANACAAGGCTTATTTTTTACATATAATCAAAATAATTATTAACATAAGAATCATTCTTATATTATCAGCAAACTTTATAGAGGTATTCACCCATACTATTACCACACAATAAACTACCATAAGTTACTCATGCCTATTTAAAGTACATTTAATGTATTTAAAAAATTCGAGTAAATAAATATATACTAGGAAAACATTGACTAAAAAATGAAGATCAACAGGTAACGTCAGAATAGAGTCTGGGATTCTCTATTCTGACGTTACCTGTTGATCTTCATTTTTCAGTCAATGTTCTCCTAGTATATATTTATTTACTCGAAAATCTTGGCGGTAATGAGAAATATACTACTTTCAGAAATATTATTTTTTATTTTAACTATACAGATACATATAAATTTGTTTAGAATGTCTGTTAATAAAAAACAGTGGAGTAGAGAAAAAGAGACTAATTTCAAACGACTATCCGAATTCCCTCAGAGAGAGTAGCATTGGAATGAGAAGAGCAAACGCAGCCAAGAGACACTGTGAGACGTCTTCCAGGGCGTGGGGTGGACTGAGGCTGAAGAGTCCAGGTCTGAAGAGGCCGCAGGAGTTCGGAGCAGCGAGCAGGGCCCCGGGAAGAGCACGAACGCCCAGCGCAGTCCTCCGTGCAGCGTCCACTCAGCACGAACCGAGGTAAGCTGTTGGGATGGAGATGGACAAGTTGGTACTCAGCAGGACATGGGCCGAGCGCTCGCGGACTCGCCATGGGAGGTCTAAGTCCTCCACTCCATGCAGGACAGCTCCCATCCCAGCGGTGGTTCAGTATCTCCAGGACGGCAGAGTAGCCGCTCTCCTCCACAGCCCATACTCGCACTACAAGGATCGTTATCAACCCCAGCCACATTCCGTCTCTCACTGAAGTGTGCCCCACTAGCACTGATATCAACCCTCTCCGCCCACTTTATTATCTCGTACAATTATCCCACTCTTTCAAATGCAATCATAATGCCATTTTATCCCTATACATATATATATATATATATAGTTCCGATTTTGCTTCATTTGAAATTTCGATTTGCATTAAAAGGCTGCATACTCAATTTGAATAAGAAAAACTGAAAACTGTGATATGTATAGAATGACAAACCCACACCAAAAGCGGAGAAAATATTTGTTATGAGAACTTCAATAGCTGAATGCACTCAAAATTCTCTAAAAGAAGATATACACTGTTGCTTAGCCCGTCGATAACTAATTTATTGTGCAATAAATATTTGACACACTTTTACGAAAAAAGAGCTTGCTGGGGTTGTTACATATAATTCTTTACCAAAAAAACTCCAAGTTAAAGAAATCCTTTAAAACGTTTCAAAATGTAATTAAAGGGTTGTTAATTAAATTAATTTAGTGACAAAAGATTTGTTTCAAAAATAAAACTTTAAAAATGACATATATATGGTATCTGTTAACAGTAAAGGCTATAATTCTTTTTTTTTTTTTTTAATTAAACTACTTCATTCTAAATGTAAGGATATTGTGAGTAATAAATTATATCATCGACCACACTCCTAATAAGTTTAGGCATGAAGGCCCAGGTGGTCGCGAGTTAAAGTCCGTTAAAGTCGCCGGGGAGGATTGTAAGGATTAGAGTCCGACGATAGCAATTGGGCATGTGGATTAGGATGAAATTGGAGTTTACTATGGAAGAGCTTGAAGCAGGTGGAGATGAGATCTTAGACGAAAGGAATATTAAAGTCGTAATGAAGGGTACAGTTGGACACATAATATGTAGCGTTAGTAATTATTTTGAGCATTTTGTACTGAAAGGGAATATTCGTTGGATATTGGAAGGCTTAGCGGCACCCCACAGTTCTGCACCGTAGGTCCAGATTGGTCTGAGTATGGTCTTGTAAATGGTAGGTTTGTTTTCTATTGTGAGCGCCTATTTATAAGGGCTGTATAAGAGTCCGTTGCGTTTGTTGAGTTCTTGTCGCTTGATTTTAATAAGTACACTCCAGTTTAGTCGTGAGTCAAGGTGGAACCCATGGTAACGGACTGAATATGTTCCCCTGTTTTCAGACTACTCTCTCCAGCAAGTATAATCACACACTTTTTACTAGGGTGGCAGCCTAGTAGTCCTTAACTAATAAAAATTAACAAGTAAATGAATGAAAGTGAAAGAGAACACTTTTTTTAAGCTCTGAAAAAATTATCAGCACATGCATATCTTCATGGCATACAATCCACAAACAAACAAGCCAGATATGGACTGGCTAGTAGCCAAATGGGTCCAAAAATTCATTATGATAGACAACTTATGCAACTTCTACTTCGGTAGGTAAAAGTTGCGTAAGTTGTCTTGTTGTGGATTACTCCAAAACTTTGACAACTTTCTTTGACAGCTTATTTATTAGGACTTGGCTCATAAGAGTACTAAACACAGTACAGGATAGAACCCTGAAAGTTTTTAACCCAGTGAGGAACTCACATACTTCTGTTGAATGGATGAAAACAGAAGTTTTTCCTATCACTAACAAAATGAAAAGTCTGGATAGAGTATATAATTTAAGGCTAATATTTCTTACTAGTGTCTTTTGTAATCTAAATAAAATAATAATAATGCACTTGAAAAGCTGGAATTATTTCAGTATTATCATGAAAAAAAAACTTATATCAAACTAATGAGGAAAAGAGTATAGTTGAAAAAAAAGACACAAGACATGAAGAATACATTACCTGTCTTCATTGAAATTTGTCACATTTTGTAGTAAGATAAACTGCTCAAAAAATATCTAAAATCAGCATAAGGTACAACAATTTTAAATTTATAACATCCTTCCTGAGCCAGCAATTCATTAGATTGAAATATAATAAAATAACCTCTTTGTATGATATTTAGCTGCAGGAATAAAGAGAACCCAAAAATTATCCAAGAGAAAAGGTTGCTCTCAACATGATGATAAAGCTTTCCAGGCTAGAAGATGGCTGCTCGAAGCCTAAAAGCACTCCTTTGAAGACTCAGGAGTCCTTTACAGCAGAGCAAGTAAGCAGGCATTCTAGCAAAAATAAAATAGCCTTTGACAAACCTGAGAAATTTCATATTAGACCTGCACAAGTACCATCTAAAACAGACTGACTCTACTGAATTCTATGAAATAAGACTAAATTGCTAACTACAAACCTAAAGCAGTTATGGAAAAAAAACCCTGAATACATGATACCAAGATTGACTTCAAAGCCACTATTGCAGCCATTCCAATCAGAATATCAACTCTCCTGACTTACTGAACAGGCATGTTATTGAAAAATATCTCATGCTGTGAACTAATTGACCATGAGAAGGCATCAACATAAACATTCTAGCAAGAGCTGGAGCAAAAAATAAAGCAGCTAAAACCCCCAGTAAACAAAAAAGAAGTGAAAAGGGCAGTACATGAGAAACTAAAGGATACATGGCTTCAGGGTTCGAGTGAGAAGAGATGGGAATCTCTAAAAGAATCTGTGGGACAGTTATCAGTTTTTAAAATTTGTGAAGCATAAATTCATTATTCTGCTTATTATAATTATCTAGAGCTAGGTTAATTCTCCTTGCTTTAGAAACTTTTTTTTTCATCAAGAAGAGGAGCAAATATCCACAAAACGAAACCACTATTTTTTTTAAATGCAGGATATCTATAGGAGAAAGGCTGACTGGCCTGCCAGATTTTTTAGATATATTTTTCAGACAAATAAACTATTTTGAAATACATGGTTAATCCAGAATTTAAAGAGCATCTAATATATAAAATAAGTATATACAATATAAAACTACAGCATTGTTTCACAAGAAGATATTTTTTTTATAAACTTTTATTTATTTATTACATTCTGTTAAATTAAAACATTTTGTAATTTGATCACCACAAAGAATTTTTAAAAAATGACTTTCAATGTCAATAACATGAGGTGAGAAGGTGACCTATGACACCACTCTCAAATTATTTACCGATTATGTCCCAAGGAGGTCACGGGGCCATCTTCGTTTGAGTCGACGGGGAGGGTTGTAGGGGATGGAGTTGGAAGACATGGTCTGTGCTAGTGGATTAGGATGGTATGGCAGTATACTGTGGAAAAGGGTGAAGCGGGAAGAAATGAAGTCTTGTGCAAAAGGGATATTAAGATCGTGGTGAACGGATGAATGGGATACATAATAGGGAGCATTTGCAATTGTTCTAAGGGTTTTGGATTGAAAGGACTGGGTTCTTTGGATGTTGGAAGGCTTGGCGGCACCCCAGATATCTACTCCGTAAGTCCAGATTGGTCGTAATAAGGTTTTGTAGAGCATCAGTTTGTTCTCTATCGTAAGATTGGACTTCTTATTCATGAGTCTGTATAGAAGTCCATATCCCCAACTGAGTTCTTGTCTTTTAATATTAGTATGTTCTCCCCATGTAAGTCGTGAGTCAAGATGGAACCCAAGGTAACGAACGGAATTAGAATGTGACAAAGGAATAATGTTAAATTTCACAATTTCAGGGAAGTCTTTCTTCCGCAGTTGGAAATTAACTTGAACGCATTTTTCTTCATTGATTTTTATTCTCCATTTGCTACACCATTGTTTGATTTTTTCGAGGTGATCCTGGAGATTTTTGGAAGCAGTTTTAGGATCGGGATGGGAGGATAGGATAGCTTTGTCGTCCGCAAATAGAGCTAAGAGGGTAATCGGAGTAATTTAAACCTTGCCGAACCTTAAAGAAACGGTTGGATAAGTAAGACTTAAGGATAATATAAGTGTTACTAGGAAGTATAAGTTTCAGTTTAAACAGAAGACCACTGTGCCAGATTCTATCAAATGCTTGGGAAACATCCAAAAAAGCAGTACTCTTTGCGCTCAAGGGAAGAGGAAATGTAGTCTACGACGCGAAACACTTGCTGGACAGTAGAATGCTTACTTCTGAAGCCGAACTGATGATTTGGGAGAATATTGAAGGGTTCAATGGAAAGCATCATTCGTTTTAAGAGTATTTTTTCGAAAACCTTTGAAAGTGTAGGAAGGAGACTTGTAGGACGATAGGATGAGGGGTTATGTGAATATGCAATTATAAATGTAGGTCAAGAATACAATTGCCTTCTTGGGAAGATTACGAAGAATTTGGCCGGTGATTAAATCGTATCCAGGTGATTTGCGCTTAGGCAGATGAGAGATTATGTACTTGACCTCGGAAGGTGTTACTGCCTTGAGTGGCAAGGACATAGGTAATGGCATGTCCAGGAACTCCTCAGTCTCCGCGGCATTGGACAGGTCTAAGGGATCTGAATGAGGAGTAAATGTTTGCTTGAGGTGCTGGGCAAACATTTCGGCTTTGTTTTTGTCAGAAGAGGCCCAGGAACCATCTCCTCGACGCAAGGGAGTAGAAGCTTCAAGGCTCTTAAGGATTCTGCGAAAAGCAATCGAATGGGATTTGTCTCCTGCTGAGAGGGTAGACAGATAGGTTTTAAAGGCCTCATTTCGTAAAACACCTAATTTTTGTTTTACGAGTCTGGAAAGATGGTTGAAGTCTTTGCGGTCTGAGGGGTGTCTATATTTTTGGAATAATGCTCTTGAGCGGCTTTTCGCTCTTATGAGCTTTTTAAGCGAATCTGGGAGTGGTTTTTGGAATTAGGAGAATATTTGGTAAATTTTGGTTTGAGATTAGCCATACACATGCATTGCTGTACGTTTGTGCTAAACGAATGTACAGCGTCAACTAGATCATCGGAGTTTCCCAGAGAGATTCCGAGGTCAAGTGCCTCTTCTATGAGAGTTCTAAATAAGGCCCAGTCGACTCGGCCATTGATGAGGGAGGGGGTAATTGTTTTGGAATAGGAATCAGGGATAGCGTTAGGAGAACTAGGCTGTGGTCAGAGGAGAGCTCGTTTAAGTTCGAAGCGGAATAATGAAGAGTAGTAAGGTTTTTGGAAATGAAGAAGTCTAGGATGTCAGGAAGGCGGTTAACGTCAGAGGGCCAATAAGTTGGAGAGGAAGGACTAATTGTGCTGAGATTTTGGGATGATATCGCATTATACAAAGCACGGCCACGGGAGTTGGTAGTTCTCGATCCCCATTGCAAGTGTTTCGCATTATAGTCTACACCGGCTAGGAAACGGGGACCAAGGTCTTTGAGGAAAGTGGAAAACTCTGGTGTAGTGATTGGCTTATTTGGAGGACAATACACTGCTGAAAGCGTCATAGGTTGAGAGAGTGTGGAAATAGACACTGATGTTGATTGAAGGGACTCTGTGGAAGTAGAGGGTAGGATATGATGGGTGTAGGATTTCTTGATAAGAAGTGCAGTTCTACCATGAGCTCGTCCGTCAGGATGGTCTGTCCTATAAGTGTGGTAGCCACCAATTTTTAGGTTATTTCGTTTAGTTAGTCGTGTTTCTGTCAGTAATACTACGTCTAAGTTTTTGTTATCAAGTACTAGTTTGAGTTCGTCAGTGTGCGTCCGAATGCCGTTAGCGTTCCATAGGAGGATATTAAAGGAATTCCTGGATTGGGGAATCATGGTGTGGGAGATGGTAGGGTCATTTTGGTGACCAGGTTGGTCAGTAGGGATATGAGTGGCGAAATGAGGGAGTTAAGGTGTGAGAAGAAGGAGTGAAATAAGGTGTACAGATTATTTGATAAGAGCGGAGTCGCGGGACGTTGGGGATAGTGGGTTGCTCCCTCCTGGTTGGGGGATGCGGTTTTGGTAAAATATTGGTCACATATTTTAGTTCTGAATTGGCGGTGGGAGGAGGGATATGTGAGAAGGTTGGCCGTGATATACGTGGTTGAGGCTGAGGTGGAGACTGAGACGAGGTCTGTGGCTGAGGTTGCTGTTGCTGGTAAGGCTGGCGTCTAGTTCGAGATAGAGATCTAGCCCTGGGTTGTTGGCCCGCCTGGGTGGGTTTCTCTGTTGGCTTCTGTTCTTGGATGACAGATCGATAAGAGACACCTGGCTGGACAATTCTTGATGGTGGGCGCAAGTTTCGGGTTGCAGGTTGCTGCAATGATACTTGTTGATTGTATACTTTTTGTTTGATCTGCTTGTATACATCGCAGCCCCTGTAGCAGGCAGGATGGTTTTTAGAGCAGTGGGCGCAAGTAGCAGGTTCCTCCCGTCTCTTTTGGCAGTTACTGGTGTGATGCGGACCGCCACATTTTACGCACCGCGGGTTCTAATTGCTACCGGCTTTGGTATGCCCAAATTGTTGGCAATTATGGCACTGGAGTACCTCTTTTTTTACGTAGGGCCTCTCAACTTTAATGATTGTTCGGCACAGTGCTGAAATTGAATATATCTCTTTAACATTGGGCGTTTTTTCAAGATCTATGAAAAACAGTGGTAGGGGTGACTTATATGTTCCTCTTCTAGTGCTTAAAACATTGAGAATGTTTTTCACCACGAACCCTAAGTCAGTGAGCTCTTCTCTGATGTCATTGATTGGAGTAGTGTGATGGAGGTTCCTAATAACTACACGTAGAGTCCTCTCTTCTTTCAGCTGGCACGTGTGGAACTGGGCGTCACACAGAATAAGCCGGCCGATTACAGCCGGGAGTTGGAGGGGACGCGCCTGACCAAGCACGTCTGCCTGTATGCTCCTCGCTGCTAAAAAGAATTGAGTATTTCACTCACTTGCTGTGGGTTTGTTCCTCGGTGAAATTCCTCGAAACTTCGTCAACGTCTTCAGGCTGGCTACATCTTTAACTGTGACCAGTATGGTAACAACTGAACACTTTTAATCACTTCAAAAGAAACAATTGCAGAGAGCTAACAAAACACGTCCTCTCTCTACAATGGCTGCTGTCGAACTTCACAAGAAGTCAAGCATATTATGAAGAAGTTGCAATTTTCATTTTTACAAAAAAGAGTTTTAATTTTTTAATTTCTTTCAAATTTTCTCCTCTACAAGATTATGGGACTTGCCACATTATGAACCAAGATACTGTATTATACTTATAAGTTTAAGTCTACGTTATTAATACCAATATTTTAACAAATAAAATAAGTATCTAAACCTTCAATACCATTAAAAATGCATAGGATCCAAACTTTCACAGCATCAAACCCTGTTGGACTAAAAAAATTAACAGATTTGGTAAAAAAACTTAAATTATTATTCACTGTTTCCAGATTAATTCTATACTCAACATCAAAATTTTCAAGAGCATTGAATGGAGGACTCCAGTTTAAAAATAAGCCATTAATATTCCTAAGACAAGATATATTTCTTACAAAACTAGGGAAATACCATTCGTCAAAATGCTTATAATATAAAGGATTGGTCGAAGAATTCATTGCCAATTCAAAAGTATTAAAAATGGAATGATCTACAATTGTATCTTGGTACATTCTGGACAAAAACACAGCATCATTACAACATAAATAAGAAGGGATGTTAGTTAAATTCATAGTATTTATTTGGTCTTTTTTAGATAAACTACCAATGCCACCATAATCTGGTAAATATTCTGGATGAGGAAATGTATGAAGTTCATTTTTATTATGCCATGAAAAATATCTCAAATGAATTCCTGGTATTTGAGATATTATAAAAAGAGGGGAAACTCTTTTTTTGTCAATTCCATATGGGAATAGCTCAAAAATGTATGCATTTTTTGGGAGAAATATTGCTAGAAACATTCCAGCTCCATGCATGCCAATTAAATATTTAGATGTAGAAATTGCGAAAAGTATTTCTTGAGATGTATTTAGCATTAAATCAATATTATAAATCTCTACAGAAGTATTCAATTTATACTTTAAAACTGATTTGAAAATGTTTTCAATTAAGTTCTTATTCAAAATTTTTCTATTAATTTTACGATCTAAAAATATTAATTTATTAGTGATAGTATTACCAGAAGGTACATTGAAAGCATTCAACACATATGATCTGAAACCACTAAATAAATAATTAATTCCAGAATGTATTTTATAGACCCCCTTAGGCTTAAGAAAACCATACTGATAAAAGACACTATCCAGGGATAATCCAACTTTTAAACTAGAAAAACAAGCTGTTAGTGACTCATTGATTTCATGAAGATGTATAGGTTTTTGTCGAGAAAAAACACTGTACCAATTAATAAAAGGGCCAGCAAAATTTTCATCTGAAAAAAACAAATGGTATTTAGAACTACAAAAAGTTACATCTCCCAAGCATAATTCCAAAAATGTTGTATACAATGGTAAGAGGTCATCATGAATTACATGCATTATGTTGTCAGGTTTGAACCGATGCAATAACATAACATCTTTAAAGAACAAAGGTTTTTCTTTGAATATGTAATTTTCATTTACTATTGAAATTTTTAAAGGTAAAGCAGTATGGCCAGACACAGATGTTGCATAAATATGTTTTAAATCCTCTCTTGATTCCAGCCCTGATAAGATTGAGTCTTCTCGGAAAATAAATATAAATTTTGAATGAAAGTTGTAGCACAAATTTTTGAAAGTACATTTACGTGAATTATGCAAAGTTAGGCTGCACCACACAGATGAAGAGAATGCTACACCACTTACCCAACATTCCAAATGTATGGATATTGCTAAAGTGGTAACTATGGTTTTCCAAAATATTTCTAACATCTGAAAATAATTTAACTAAAAATGCAGCTACATATGAACTATATATGAAGTAATTGTTTTTAATATCATAAAATTACAATCTAATAAAATAATAAATTCAATTTTAATGCAGTTTTATCCACCCTCCCATAACTCTCAACAAATATTTTCATATTTATCATTATTTTCCAGCAAAAAATAAGTATTCTTTTTTAAAGAAAACATTTTGTGATCTGTTTGATGTTAAACAAATTAATCATATAGGCATATAATTAATACATACACAATAAGCCTTTATACCTTAATAAGATTAAGAGAAGAGAAAAACCTTAATAAGTTTATAAAATCACTACATTAATGGATGAAGATTGCAAACAAAATTATATCTAATTGAGTAAATAAATATGGCAATACAATGTAAACATATTTAATTTTAATAGTTTGAGTATAGAATTTCATATAAGATTATTCATTTCCCACTTCAGTAATATTTATTTTGTTCTTCTGACACTAGAACCTGAAACAAAATGTTAAAATAATTATTTTAGTATAAAAAAGCCATGAAACACTGACACCCTTTAATCTGAGTATTATAATCAGAAAGTGGTTCGGTAAATTGATTGTAAGGATATTGATGGCTATGAAATTAGACGAAAAAACTGTGGCAATTAAAGATTAATACAGATAGCAAGGATAGAGGTAAATGAGAAGAGTCAGTCTTGATATAAATTCAGTAGAATGCAGAATTTTGATTGATGTATATAAATACATCTTTTTACCTGCACATGGAATTTGAACCCATGAGTTTATTATTCATATTCAAATGGAGAGTTTTTTCTTCTTTTTATACAATCTACCGGTACAACAGTCCAATTAGTTGTTTTACTGTTTGATGGTGTAGCATTAAACTCCATTCCTATTTCTTTAGTTTTCATTATCAATTTTGGAAAAGGGAATGAAGATAACTCCATAAAATACCACATCATCAAACAGTAAAACAACTAATTGGACTGTAAGAAAAATTCAATACTTGAATAACTATAAGTAGAGAATTTGTTGGTGTTCAGTCAAGGTTGATCCAAAAAAATAGAATTTAAAGGAATGTTATAAGATGTTTTTAGTAGGTGTTGGGTCAAGGTAGATCCAAAAAATAAAAATTCAAAAAATGTGAATTTTTTTAATTATCTGCCGTTTCGGCTTACATTGTAAGCCATCTTTAGGGCTATCATGAAGGATAGTAGAATAGCTTCAGCCTTAAACAACCTGAAAACCATAAAGTGCTCTTAAGCCAGCTTGACTAACATTCCTTAGACATTGCTAACACTCGCAAAATTCTCAGGACTAGATCAGGATCCCTAGACAAGAAAAGAAACATTATCTACTTTAGTGGTAAAACATTGGAAAGAGCATTTTCAAGATCTCCTCTGTGCTTACAAGGGTAAAAAACCAGTGAATATCTAGATATTCCATTAGCTAAGGATTGGCTAGATATTCACAATCATTGGCAGCCATATGTAGGGTGAAAAATAATAAGTCCACAAGGTATAATAGAATCACTGGTGAGTTATTTAAGCATGGATGTGCCTGCCCTATGGTAAGCAAGAAATTGGGACATCTGTATGATCAGTGGTGTTTGTTTTTAAAAAGAGAAAATTACACATCATCATGTGGCAAGTTCTCATCTTCTGTGTCATCTGGGAAAAGACAGGAAATTTAATTTCTCCATACACTATTTATTCATCCAGATTGTATAAGACACAATAAATACAGGTTTTCTTTATGCAGCCATGCATAGCAAGGCTTTGATAGACAACAGTATATGGTCTGAATTCAAGGAGGGATCAGCAGTAGTTTTGTCCCAGGAAAGAGTCTTCTGAGAGAGGTAGATGCTCTTATATCCCTGCGTTTCAACATGTGGTTAAGAAATCTGTGATTCAAACAAGAACCAGTGAGCATTGTTGGAAAAATTCCAATAGATCCACTATTCCTCTCTCCTAACATTTAACACAACATAACTTTTAATTATTCTTTTGAAGTTATTGCTATTGATAAATCATAAAAAAATTTTTCTTTTCTTTTCCGAGCGTTGACTCCTGAGGTCATTGGTGCTCATAAAAGTTTATTTATATATATATCAAAAAATTTATGCAAATAAAACAGTCTAAGTTTTGGACAAAATAATTACATAAACTCGTGTCATTAATTGCACCAGAAAATTTTACTAAATATGTACTATTATTCTAACAGAATGGAGCCAGCAACTTTTGACACAATCCTTCCAGTATTTTCACAACTTTATAGATATAAAAGAGGATCCTTAATGTCAAAACTGCTCAGGTGGGCCTATAGAGCAGCACTTCACTTACTACCTGTTTACTAAGCAGAATGGATAAGTTACTTCTTCTTAGATTGAGTTCATTTATTCCAGGATTCTGATGATCATTTAAGTTTGATAATATCATTAATTGTAATTTTTTCTCATGCTGCCGATATGGCCCAGACATATTCTGATACAGTGGTATGCGTGATACATACATTATATGTTGTTATTTTTCCATCATTCCTAATAGAGAATTATTGAAGATTGAGAGAAAGCCAAGAATTCTAAAGAAAGCCTCTGACAATGAAAAAGAAATCAAAGCAAAATTTTATGGCAGCACAAATCATTTCAGTGAAGAAAATGTACTGTTCAGTGACCTATACAGTGATTCTAAACAAGAAAGTTAGAAAGTTAACCTATCTAGTTATTATATCTTAAGAAAAAATACTACAAGCAAGTGATAAAAAAAATAATAAATAAATAAGTTCTCTGGTCCTTGTAAAATATCAAAAAAATAATTCCAGAAAATTAGAGCTTCACACTATTTACCGACGACCACAAATTGTATGAAATCATTACTTAAAATATTATGAGTATTGTTATTTAATAAATAATTACAACTAAATAAATAGTTATTGTTATTTGAGATATAAGGGGTTGAAACAAACCAAAAAATCATCTGGATCAAAGTTGTCATAAAAAAATCTTAAGTTCAAAAAGCTAGAAAATACAGAAAGGATTTAGTTCATATTTGATCAGTTACTGTAGCATCTTTAAAAAATAAACATATGAAAATTAGCCATACCTGATATATGTATTTATAATGGGATCCCATATGATAAATTAATTTCCTTTTTTGTTCACTTCTGAGTGTTTTCTTTTTCTCATAACAGCAGAAAAAAGTGTGCTTGTGGAATGGTTTAAATCTTCTGAAATGAATAAAAAATTTTGTATACCCATTAAAATAAAAAACATTAAAACTAGAATTATATGTTAATCTAGGGAAAATACTTAGGAAGACATGGTGCAGAAGAAAATCATTACAAATTTGAAATTTTAAATATGAATTTAACAAAAAAAAAAATATAAAGAGCCTCTGTAGACTATATATGTTCTATAACGAACAAAATTATTTTTTAAGTCTTTTATTATACAAAATCATTCAAATACAAGCAGAACATTCACAACATGAACTTCCATTATCTTTATATCTTTTTATAGTTAAATTTTCTGAGCATTAATTAAAGGTATTGTTTAATTATGCTATAATTTTTATTGTGATTCCTGGCCTAAAACCTCGCCAAATATATGTAATTTTAGCATCTACTAATTTACACGTTTATTCCAAAGTTTAAATAAAGCTTCCATAAGAAAGTAGACTTTAAATAAGTATGAAATATCTTGTAAAATACCAAAATCTTTAATTTGGTACAAATTTTCTCCTATTATTTTAGTACATTCCACACACACAAAAACATACATCAAAAATCAACTGACATATTTGAGAATAAAGACTCAGCAACAAAATGTATTAAATAAAATTTATTATTACTTTCTAATTTTATTTATATTTTCACTTTTTCAAACCCTTGGAATTTAAAATATGATATTCAGGTAATAAATATAAGATTTTTGGTCAGCTGTTAATTGGTCAAATCGTTACTATTAATGAGCTTAGATTACCTCCAGGTNAGTAACTTTTATTATTAATAATTAATTTATTTTACATACATTTATCAAGAAAACCACACTTTTGTAAATTTTCTACAAATTAATAACTTTAGATAGCTAATACTCCTGGATTGATTAGCTATCTTAATTTCTTACATGTATTTTTTCTTTAATTTTATTTTTAAATATACTACTATCCATGATTGCCAATTCTTTTTATCTAATTCTATTACAAGTGTAATATTTTTCTCTGTAAGATATCTGGTCCATAAAGAGATGGAGCTATGGCAGAAAAGCAACTATTACTATTACTATTACTTCCTCATGCATCCACTAGGCAAAGGGGGAATATTGAATATATGATCCAAGACTTCCCACAGCCAGAGGAAGCAATTAGGAGAGCTTTTGCCTTCTAGGTAACTCATTTTTCAGTCTTCAAGTGCCTCACTCTTTGTTACAAAAAATGAACATTATTATAAATCTCATTACAGCTCACTTACACTCTCAGATACAAGATTGCACTACATAAACAAATGAGTGTCAGACATCCTTATAATTACTGTTGAGATCTTTTAGAGGAGAACATTACAAGCCCATTCTTGTAATATCAAGATAATGGATCTTTTAGAGGAGAAAATTACAAGTCCATTCTTGTAATGTCAAGATAATGGATCTTTTAGAGGAGAACATTACAAGTCCATTCTTGTAATGTCAAGATAATGATAATTTTAATTTGAAAGAAATCGGGGATATTGTAAAATATATTGAGGATTTTATTTTTGTTTCAATATTAACAAGTTTTCACTTATGTAAATATATATAAGAATTAATTAAAGAAATAAGGGTAATTAAAAAACGATCATACTTACTATGATATTAAATGAGATCTGGATATATCTTTGGACAGTATAGCAGGTGTTATAATAAATGAAGCACATTTTCTTTTAGAGCAGCAGGCTAACATTATTTTAACATAAGTAAAATAACTAGTTTGGCCTAAAACACAATCAATTGGATCAAATGAACCATAACATTTTTTCAACCTTGCCGAGCATGCATACTTGAAACCACATTGGCCAAAAACACCCTAGAGGTTTAAGTCCAAATTACAAGTGTATATTTGTGTGTGTGTGAGTGTTAATATACATACCTACATGAATATATATATATGAACAATTTACCTACCAATTTGTGGAAGTGAAAAATTCTAAGATCAAGTGATATTTAAAGGCAATTATAACAAAATATACTGAGAAAGGCATAGGGATTAGGATAAAGGGAGGAGGGTAGGACAATGAAAGACCTTTTCAATTCTTTGTCATCGGAGTTCATAACTGTCACCAATCATTCTGTCCCATCAGTCAAGATGTACCTCACTTTTTCTGGTCAAGGCCAACAGTCACAATGTGTCTTTTGATTATGTTAAGTGCATGTTATTGGTCAAATAAGAAAGACTAATAAGAATGGAGAAGTCATGCCTTTACAATAAAAAATTGCAATATAAGAAAGACAAAGTTCAAATGGAGAGTTTTTGACCGTGGAGATTATTAGTAAAGAATTTTTGGGGGTTTGGCCCAGATCCAAAAAAATACAATTTAAAAAAACAGTGTATTTTTTCTTATCTTCTGAAGGATTAATGCTGTGTTTCAAGGTCAAAGAGGTTTTCATGTGGTAAGGATTTTGTTGCCTGAGAATCTGGAGGGATGGAAGGAGGAATTTTCTGAATTTGGAAGACGTGATAATTCCCTCTCGTCTTCACTAACAATGTGATGAGAGTCTTTATAGTTGGATTCTAAATTAACTATTAATTTGGGAATATTTAATTTAAATCTTTTGCGGGTACTGAGAAGTTGGGGCCTAAACTTAATATAGTGTGAACAGGAGAGGGGATATCAATCAATCAATGATCTTAAAACACAACTTGAATCCCTAATTATCCAAAAAAGTTATACTCTATGCTCTCTAGACGCCGAATCATTTCACAACATACCCATAGACAAAACCCTCCAAATTGTTGAGAAACACTGGACTACTTACAATCCAAGATCACACCTCTTACCTAGTCCACTTGCCTTGAGTCCTTTTCCCTTTGTTGTACTTCAGGCTATTTTCTTTACCAAGGAAAGTACTATGACCAGATTAATGGTCTGGCTATCCGAAATAACGTCACTTCTGATATTTCCAGTATAAAAACAACCTCCTAGACTCCATCTTTCCCTCCTTTTCAAACGACATAATGTTCCTCAAAAAATAAGTTGATGACCTGTTTCTCACTCCTAATCCAGAAAAAAAGCCCAAATACTAATTGCATTCAATTCCTATCACTCCTGCTTAAAATTCATCATGGAAATTTATGCAGGCTGATCTACCTTTATGCCTACAGCATCACATCCCCTACCTTTCACCTGTTTATCTCAAGTTTTCCTATTTCTAATCCTTACCTCTCAGTCATGCAGATTTGTTCCAGGTGACACATGTCCCCTCTCACCTTCATGATAGGTACGTGTGGTGAACTTTCTACACATATTGTATTCTGAAGCATTTCATATCACATTACTTTTAGTTACTCAAAGTTTAGGTAATAATAATGTAAATCATATATTAATTTTTTTTTTTGGGGGGGGGGTTCTTATGTTTTCTCATGACATAGTATTTTAATGGCCCTAAATATGACTTATATTGTAAGCCGAAACATCGGAACTTTTTTTAAATTGTATTTTTTTTTTATCAACCTTGACCAAAACCCAACAAATTCTCTCCTAAGAAGGATATAGACTGTAAAGGAGCTGGTTAAAATTATTACAAAAATAAGTAGTAACAAGGAAATGTTTTTATTGTAAAGAAGTAAGCTATAGGCAGAGCAATTGTATAACGTTAAAAATGAAAGAATCCTATTTTTTAGCTGAATAAAAGGAGAAATTTACTATTTAAATGATAAACATGAAGCAGACTTAGACATTTGTAAGGCCAAGACTGGGAAGACTATGAAAACAGCATCAAAAGGTAATTTACTTTTTTATTCTGATAAAGGTGACAGTCAAAATTCTAGATATTTGGATATTTGATAACTTATCATTCAACTTTCTTTCTGTGTGACCATGAGAATATTAAGATTGAAAAGTAAGTTTTGAAAATTCAAAAGTAAAGATTAAGAAATAAAGAGCCATTGAAAGGTGTTTATTCGTTAAGTTTTCGGAATATTTAAAATTGTATATTGTGAAAGATAATGCTTTTACTGGGTCCAGAAAAGAGACCATATTTTTCACAGCAGAATGGGGCATTCTACAAAGTATCTCTCTGACAGGATTTTTTTATCTGTTTGAAGAGCAACAAATAATCCTGAAATATCATTCTATTCCTTTTGAAAATAATATCAAGAGGGTATTAAAGTGTATTTTAATTGATAAGAAAATTATCAGAGAGATGTCAACTTTGTTGCATGTTGGAATATTGTGACAATGAGTCTGGCTTTTGAAACCCTATTAGCAAATGTGAGGAATGTTGTTGTTTTATTTGTTTTTTTAATTAGCAAAACAACTTCTGCACCACCTACAAAAGTTACTCTTGGTATAATAAATATTTTAATTAAATGCTCTTGCCATACTTGTTCTTGTTTTATCTTCAAAATCATAGAGGATTTCTATGATTTTGAAGATAAAACAAAGTACTAGGCCAGTGACTAACATTTTATTCTGTATTGTATTTTCTGTTCTAGGTGATTAAGAGCCAGCAGTGAAGGACTAAATAAGACAAAAAGCAATATCTGATAAGCTCAGATATCTGTAATTAATGTAATGATATTTCAAAATTCAATAAACCCCTGTATGTTACTTCAATGACTTTAAATGGGTTTTATAACTAAGCCTTCTAATGAGGATGTCAAGAAGAAAGCCAGGCTAGTGCCTCCTGGATACTGACAACAGGGTATATTACTTATTTGCACCTGTGGATTGTTTAACAACTCTTTGAATAGTGTTGATGTAAGATCGTTTCTACCATGTGAGCTGAAAGTGCTTATGTTTGATAAACCATCTAAAGGTTACATATATGCAAGAGGTTATAGTAATAACTTTAAAGATAGAAGAAAATTCTAGGAAAAATGATAAGGCTTGAAATAATTTTGCTAACAACATATTTTTTTATTTGGGATTTATTTGATGGCGGATGCTTGTATTACAATGAAAAGTCATTTTAGAGTAGGAAGATGATTTCTTGTAAACTTATGCTTCAAAATTTTACTTATTATTACTATCTTAGTTTTTAATGAAATCTGGAATTGAGAGGGTGTTTTGAAGGTTCAATTTAAATTTCTTATTAATGTTAATTCAATGCTGTTTTTTTTTTAATTATTATATAATGTCAGTCATTTAATAAAAGTGGCAACATAGTTATTAATCAATTGTAGCTCTGAGCTAGTGGGTGGTAATGACTGCACTAGTGTTTAACTCTTTGTGCTCTAATTAAATCCATATTTTTTTTCCCATCAACCTGTATTATTTCTATATTCTGTATATTCCAAGACTCCTCCTTGTCAATCCTTCTAAGGAATGCTAATGGTGTCCTAATGCATATAAAGCAATTAGTGTACTACACTATCAGAGCATATATATTGCCCTGAAAAAAGAAAGAGGTTCTTACTAAGTTAACTAATCTACAAAATCTAAAATGTCACATTAAAGGTTTAGGTAAATACCTTCACTACATATTCAGAACTGTGTTTAATGGCTAACTTAAAGTCAGGTCAAACATTTCTTACCAATACAGATGCATCAATATTGTTGAAGCCACTGAAAATAATTGTATAATTAACCATAAGCTATTGTATGTAAATGAATAATATTTTAAAAAAAAGTGTTGATACATTGTTCATGAAGTTTTGGATCAACTCATTTAGGATCATACTGGAGTGTGCCGCTTGGGGTCAAAGAGTAAGTTAGTTTTTTGTTAACACTAATTTAGCATGTAGTTTTTTATGGTAAAGGGCCTAAAAGAAAACTTTTCTTCTGATTCTGCAAATGTAATTGTTTTCTTAATTTCCTTTCACTATGCAACATTATTTGGAAAAACTACTTTACATTTTCAATCATCCCACATTGGTGATTAGTATATCATTTTACATTTTTATTAGTGTCAATCACTTATTTAAATTTTTGTTTCTAATTAACACAATAGTTAATTATTAACCAAATGCCATTAAATTTGTCATAAAGTCAATCAACTACTATTGATTTAAAAATTAACTATTGATAATAAGGTGAATGTAACTTTAACTTTTTTAAGTAAATGATTTCTATTTAATGTGATTTGCTATATACCTACAGCATAGGTTCTTAAATTTCATAGCCCAGCTTCATTGTAGCTCAGGGGACAGCATAACTGACTTCTATTGCTATTGCCCGGGATCAAGATCAGTACAAACAACTTTTTAATACTTAACATTTGTTTAAATTTAATTAAGTTTATTGTGAGATGCACATGGTGTCGTCTGAGAACATGTTTTCCATTTTTTCATTAAAAATTAATGAGTTCATTTTATATGAATGGCTTATTATTACCATGTACTTTCTCATGGACTAATTTTAAGGCTTTATAGCTCATTTTATTTTTTGTCTCCATATTTTTTTTTTTTTTTTTTTTTTTTTTTTCATTTATCTGCATTAAGAATATCTGCAATTTTTAAATAAGTTGAAAAGAAATATTAAGTGCGGATATTTGAACTAATGTTTTACAATAATTATTTTAAAAACCCCAGTATTGGTCACCATTCTGTCCACTTTTTGTCAGTAGTGACAAATTACTTCGCACACCTGAAAAGCCTGGGAGACAACTAGGAAAAATTTTCTGGAATTGTGGGATTATTGCCCATATAGTGCAGACATTATCATATCTTATTAGTGAAAATAAAACAAGGATTAAAATCTTGCCAAGTCTTAAACATTTTTTCTATTAGCAGACAAATAGGACCATAGGGAAATCAAGCCATTCACGTTGGTATCAATGGTATCATGATGCGACTTGGTACTTTACAACTTGAAAAATTACAACATATCTCTACCAATCTTACATTGGAGGAGCAAAAAGTATGATCCCTTAAAAATTATGATTTAAATTAATATATATATATACATATACATATATATGTAAATTTTGAATGAGCCATACTATTAGTTTCTTTAATACAAGATCAGTGAACATTAGTTAGTCATCTTATTGTACCAATGTGAACATCTTGAGTTTCTTACAGGAAAACTGGAAAAAAAATTAAATTAATATGAAACAACAATAGTAAAAAAAATATAATGCAAAAGTTTTGAAGAAATGGAAAAGCATAGAGATGTATTATATCTGAATTGTGGCCAAATCTTAAAATACAAGAGCATAAAAAAAAAATCATTTTTTGTAGAGTAAAGAGCAATTTTTACATTACAGGGGATTATAGTAACACTGAAAAACTAAGAGATGGCAAAATACTGGTTGACACATCTTAATAATTTACAAGTTATTATGAGTTCAAACTCATTCATTTACAAATTTGGGTATTTTGATCTGATGTGCTCAACGAACACTGAGAATAGAATTTAAATCTCAGAATGTAGAAGTGAAACAAATACATAGTAAAAGAGGGCCTGCTCACATATACATTTTCAACTTTTTGCACTCTTACTTAACTAAATCGGCTTGTTACTTGAGCTATGAAGTTAAACTCGCCATTCCTGCAACTTTTAGAAGTTTTAATGCTTGAAGTTTGGACATGTGACTGCCTATTTAATTTAGAAGCTGTAGTTGTAAATAGGGTCTCAATTAAACTCGTATAAAAACATTTAGTGTAATTGTAAATAAAAAAAAGAACCTCTATACCCAATGGAATTCCTTTCTTGTAGAAAAAGCTATTTAAAATCTTCAGGTAACCAAAGGAATATTCAAATAAGCCATAAAAAAAAAAAAAAAACTATATAGAGAAGTGACAGTTCCAGCTTACCAATTAGTATCCCTAATATAATATATAAAGCAATCACTAATGTTAATATTTATAAAACTTCCCCAACTTCCGAAAAAAAAGGTAATATACTTCAAGGGCAGGTTATCAATCCCGGTCTGTCAAAACCAACCCAACCTCCCCATAGAGGTAGAATGCTTACTTCTTACCACGCTATATGATTTATTTGATGGCGGATGCTTGTATTACAATGAAAAGTAAAAATAACATTCAATGAAAATCACATGAGGAGATAAGGTGACCAATGACTCCACTCTCAAATGAATACTAAACTATGTAAATTAAATAAATTTAACTGAGTTCTATTTTTATAGGAGATCACGGGGCAATCTCTGTTTAAGTCGCCGATGGGTTTGGGAGCATAGTTCATTGGCTAAGGGATTAGGATGCTGGATGAGGCGGCAGTGGAATTCGGAGAAACGGATGGGAATTATGTCTTTGACAAGGTCGATTTTGAGGTCATTGTGAAGGGTAGAGTTGGATACATAGAAGGGAGAATTAACAATGGTTCTGAGGACTTTGGACTGGAAGGACTGAATGCGTTGGATATTGGAAGGTTTAGCGGTGCTCCAGAGTTCTACACCGTATGTCCAAATAGGTTTAAGAATAGTTTTGTATATTGTTAATTTAATGTGTAATGATAATTCCGATGCTCGTCCGAGTAGTCTATATAATAGTCCGTAGCGTCTGTTTAGGTCTTGTCTCTTTTGCCTTATGTGTTCTTTCCAAGTAAGTCTTGAGACCAAATAGAAACCGAGGTATCTTACGGAGTTGGATTGGGGAATAGGAATTTCGTTGAAGGATAAATTAAGTGGAGGCTTGGTGCGGAGTAAATGGGGCGTAGACACTCTTGCTTTCATTTATTTTTAAACGCCACATCTTGCACCAAGTGGCTATATGGTTGAGGTGTGCTTGAAGGATATTAATAGCAACTGCGGGATGACGCAGTGATGGCCGTATCATCGGCAAAGGTAGCAAAGAGGGTATCAGCTGACGTTGGAAAGTCGGGAGTATGAATTATATAGAGGATGGGTCCGAGCATACTGCCCCGAAGAACTCCCGCTTCTACAGGCAGTAGTTGGAGTAATCTGATCCCTGTCGGACCCGGAAAAATCGGTTAGATAAATAGGAGCGGATAATTAGATAAAGATAATTTGGGAGGATACCCTTCAGTTTGTATAGAAGGCCCTTGTGCCAGACACGATCAAAGGCCTGTAATACATCCTGAAACGTGCACTCTTTTTTTCTCAAGGGATGATGAGGTGCGCACTACAACACGAAACACTTTCTGAGAAGTAGAGTGATGTGGGCGGAATCCTAACTGATGATTGGGGATAAGATTATTGGACTGTAGGATCGGGAACATTCGCATTAATAGGATTTTATATATAAGTTTATTAAAGAATAGGCGATCAGAGGGATGCCGGTATTTCTGCCATAAGGATCAGGTTTGACGTTTTTCGGATAGGAGATTTGTTTGAGATGGGTTTGGGGGCTTAGGAATTTTAGTAGAAGGGCCATATGACGCTTCCCAAACTGACTGCTGTATCGCAGACGTGAAAGAGTGCAAGGCGTCGTCTAGTTCTTCGGGAGTTTTGAGGGAGGTAGTGAGTTCGATGGTGGATTCTAGATGAAATTGAAAATCCTCCCAATTTATGGGTCCATTTATTAGGGTTTCAGAGGGAGGCTTAGGAATGGGTGTAAGGGATAGGTTTAGGATAGGCTGTGGTCTGAAGAAAGTTTATTTAAGGAGAAAACTGATGTATGGGTAAGACCTAAGTTTTTGTGTATAAAGAAATAAATTAGATCAGGGGTGCGACGTTCATCAGTTGGCCAGTAGGTAGGAGAGTCGGGAGAGAGGGTAGTGAAGTTGCTGGAACAGATTAAGGAGTAAAGTGAGCGACCACGGGAAATGGTCATTCTAGAACCCCATTGCAAGTGCTACGCATTAGAGTCGCCTCCACATATGAAGGAAGGGCCAAGGATTTTGAAAAATTTAGTGAAATCTCTTGCTGTTATGTTATTATTAAAGGGGCAGTAAGCGGGAGTGATACTGATAGAAAAGGCCATGGTGGAAATTGACAGCACAGTTGCTTGAATCATGTCTGGAGGATTAAAGGAAATGGCATGGTGGGAAAGGGAGTTGAGGGTTAAAACCGCAGGGACGTTTTTTCAAACCTCACCCAGAATTCCCTTTAGTCCTACTCACAATTTTCAGAGAAGTATTTATGAGCTCTTTTAAAGCACCAGATGATATTTGTAATGTGTTTTTCTTCTACCAGTCCTCCAGGACCCTCTCTATCTGGGAATAGATTGGCAATTTATTCCAAAACTCTCACCCCATTTTGGAGGCTTGTGGGAAGCCGGGGTAAAATCGCTCCTACCCCCTTCACTTATGAGGAAATATTCTTGCACGAGCTGAAAGCATCCTGGACTCTAGTCCACTGACCCAACATCCTACGAGGTTCTTACTCCTAGACATTTTCTTATTGGAGCGCCACTATGTGCTCTACAAGAAGAAGCTGTTAATGAGATACAGATGAACGCTTATCTCGACTGCAGCTGGTACAGAAGAACGATCAGCTTCTGTGGACTCATAAACTACAAGAATACCTGAATGCCCTTATGCAGCGGACGAAATGGCTAAACCAGAAACCAAATTTTGAACCGGCGATATGGTAATCCTGAATGAAAAGAAATCAGCCTACGGTTATTGGCCTTTGACCAGGATAACGAAGTTTATCCTGGCTCAGATGGGACAGAGAGAATAGTGACAGTCAATACATCTAAGGGCATAAGGTCTAAGGTAAAACCTGATCTCATCCGCCCTCGTGGTAAGTCTGTCTGTTTCGTACAAAATGTTTTTCAACATTATACTGAGAAAAAAAATCTCGGTTGTTTTTCTTTAAATATTTTTAAACATTCTAGTTTTTAAAGGGAATGTTAATTAATACTTACTTGTTAAGTACACTGAGCAGCACATATGTTTGAATCCTCATCTGTAAAAGGAGTATTCTTCATGTCTTCCTGGACCTCCCTAGGGATTTTTCATGAGGAGGTTTACATAGGAGCCTTGAAAGCTCAATGTTCTTTTACCTACTGACAAATAATTCAATTTCCCTAATTTCTCTTTGTTTTCTTCCTACCCTAGACTCACTGGTATCCCCCATGTAAGATTTCCTTCTTGTCTCAGTAGATTCTTTCATCTCTCTGGTAGTATACTCCCCTCAAATACCCTTTCAACTTCACAGTGCTACAGCCATCTTATCCTTTAATTCCAACCCTATGAATTCCTCTTTTAAGATCTAAGAGGACCTGGGGCTCTTGAAACTAGATTTTTCCAGATGGAGGACTGAATATTCACTTGGGTTAAGCTGTCTAACCTTTGCTCTGTGTCCCTTCTGTCTTTTCAAACTCAATATCCAATCTATAAACAAAAATCCCAAATATTCTACTCAACAAACAGCTCACCAGGAGCCCTTATATTACAGCAAAATAAAAATCAAGTATATGTTCTTTAAATAAAAAATGCTAAAATTTTTCTGGTTCAGTGAATATATTTAAATATTGATTTATATANTATATATTATGTATATAATACCGGATATGACTTAATCACCGGTCAAAGTCTCCGTAATCTTCCCAAGAAGGCAATTATATTCCTTACCTATATATAAAATTGTATACTCCGAACTACACACTTCCCACTCCTCTGAAATTTTCCGACATTCCCAAACCTGGAAAACCATCACATAATCCTTTAACCTACCGTCCTATAAGTCTCCTCCCTTCGCTTTCTAAGGTATTCGAAGAAATTCTGTTAAAACGAATGATGCTTCCAAAGAACCCTATCCCCTATCCTCCCAAATCATCAGTTTGGTTTCTGACGTAAGCATTCTACTGTCCAACAGGTGTTTCGCGTCGTAGACTACATCTCCTCTTCCCTTGAGCGCAAAGAGTTCTGCCCAGGAGCTTTTTTGGATGTTTCCCGAGCATTTGATAGAGTCTGGCACAGTGGTCTCTTGTTTAAACTGAAATCCATACTTCCTAATAACACTTATCTTATCCTTAAGTCTTACTTATCCAACCGTTTCTTTAGGGTTTGGCAAGGATTAAATTACTCCGATTTCTACCAAGTGGAAGCGGGAGTTCCTTAAGGTAGTGTCCTTGGACCTATCCTATTCATCCTGTACACTGCTGACATCCCTACCCATCCAAGTACCCTCTTAGCTCTATTTGCGGACGACAAAGCTATCCTATCCTCCCATCCCGATCCTAAAACTGCTTCCAAAAATCTCCAGGATCACCTCGAAAAATCAAACAATGGTGTGGCAAATGGAGTATAAAAATCAATGAAGCAAAATGCGTTCAAGTTAATTTCCAACTGCGGAAAAAAGACTTCCCTGAAATTGTGAAATTTAACGATATTCCTTTACCACATTCAAATTGCGTTCGTTACCTTGGGTTCCATCTTGACTCACAACTTACATGGGGCGAACACATTAAAATTAAAAGACTAGAACTCAATCGATGATATGGACTTCTATACAGACTAATCTGGACTTACGGAGTAGAAATCTGGGGTGCCGCTAAGCCTTCCAACATTCAACGAATCAAGTCCTTTCAATCCAAAACCCTCCGAGTAATCGCAAATGCTCCCTATTACGTATCTAATTCCTCGCTTCACCACGATTTTAATATGCCTTTTGTTCAGGATCTAATTTCTTCCCGCTTCAGCCTTCTCCACAATAAACTACCATTCCATCCTAATCCACTGGCATAGACCTTCTCTTCCAACTCCAACCCCTACAACCTTTCCCGTCGGCTCAAACGAAGATGGCTCCGCGACCTCCTGGGGACATAGTCTGTAAATAATTTGAGAGTGGTGACACTGGTCACCTCTTCTCCTCATGTGATTTTCATTAATGTCATTTATTTTCTATTATCAAATTACAAAATTTTTTTATGTATTTTTAACAGAATGTAATATATAAATAAAGATTATATATATTTAATTCCAGTATTTGGTCTTCATTAAAATCCAACATGACAGCAAAGATTACTAGTTCTAATAAAAATAAATTAACCAAACCTAGATGTATTTTTCATAGGATTTTAACGAAATCCGTTCTCAAATCGTAAGGCTGGGAATATTAATAAAGTAATATGATGCTAAAGTTTCATTTTATAAGAAACCTACCTCAAACTCAGATCAATTTTAGTTCAAAAATTACAATTCTTATAGAAAAGATAACCATAGTTATAGACATTCTTGTGGATAAGGATTGATATCAGTTTAAAGATATATTTACGTAGAAACAGTAGACATTAATCATTTTTTCAAAGTGTATCAGTCTGAATACAAATCACATTTCCCATATAAATATGTGATACACAACTACTTCCAAATGAATGGCTATATGAGATAGCTTAGTATCACCTAATTTTCCCCTGCCTCATATGTGACTAATAATAGGTGATTTCAACTCATCTCATACATCTTTGGATTACATTAAAGAAAAATCACTTAACATAGCGAAGGTCCCATTAACTCTTCATTGTAATGATATTCCTTCCCGAAACCCATAGAAATGGCCCTAAAATATGCGGCAGGTAAAATGTATCAACCATTTGTATTACATAATTTTAAAACACCTGAGGGAGGTAATTCAAAATCTGTATAACTGTATTCTAGACAATCTAAGTCAGTATAACCCTGATATTGATGACAATAATCATGCAATCGTGAAATGGCCTTGCGACAGTTTGCCCAGGACTAGTAATGACCTTCCGCTGAATCCTTTAGAGTTATCAGATGTCATCAATAATCTCAATGACAAGAAAACACCAGGCATAAACGGATTAAATTCCAAAATATACAAGAAGGAATTTGAATTTTTTCCTTTAACCATGTACCAAATATACCATACATGTGTCGAACATGGATAATTACCAGAGATCTGGAAAAAAAAATCTAAGATCATTTTTTTAAATAAACTGGACAAAAGCCCGAAAGACACAAAATCACTGAGACCAATATGTCTTGTTGGTGCTGTCCTAGAAAAAATATTAAATAGCAGACTTTTATGAAAAGTATGTAGTATACTATCTCCACCACAGGATTTTTTTAAAAATATTTATTTGCTTATTACATTTTATAAAATAATATAAATTTTATAATTTGCTAACTATTTTGATCTATTAAGACAGTATAGAGGAGAAAACGACTAGTGCCGTAAAACTAAGAAAAAAAGTAAAAATAATAATAATAATAATAGTAATAGATAATAATAACAATGATACTATAATAATAATAACAAAAGCAAATCACTTGGCATAGAGAGAGGGCCTTTCGACGCCACTCCCTGTTGATCCCTCAGGCGCTGAGGTCCAGGAGGTCCCCGGTTCTCCAAAGCTTCTAATTTACTAGGAATGGTACGTAACAGATGACTAACACGGTAGCGACCTTTTCCCAATAATACTCCTTAATGAACTTCTACTTAACAAAACAGTTTACATGAAAAACTGGAAACTAAGAGAAGCCAATTGGAAGAATTTTAAGCAAGCTGCAGTGACACAAATGGCATGATACTGACAACAACTTTAATTGCCAACACCCCATGAAGACAATTTTAATGCAGCTAAATAATAAGTTTATCGATCCAGAAGACATCCGGTAAACAAGCAAGGAAAAGACCCCCATGGTTTAGTGGGGAATACAGACTAAAAATTAGAAACAGGCCTAGAGCTTATCAGAAATTCAGAAAAGTTATAACAGAGGACAACTTTGTACAGAATAAAAAAATGCGGGCTCTTGCCCGAAACACAATCAAAGAAAGTAAACAAAAGCATTGGTTGCAATACGTGGGTAGCATAAACAAAATGTGCCTTAAGCAAATGGGGAATGGAAACAGTAAAGTACCAATAATACTTTACATTGATGTAAAGCCATTAGTTGTTTCTCTATATTTAAAAGTCAGTTTAGGAGAGACACTACCGGAGAGAGGGGGGGGGGGTATACAGATCATATTAAAATAAACTTAAGGACTATGAACATAATTACTGAAATTTGCAAAGTTTGCTAGAATAAAGGAAGCAGAGTTGATTCGTGGAAGTATAACATACTTGAGGCTCTAAAGAAATAATTTAATAACAAGAGCCTTCTGTCTCTTACCAGTGCGTCGGAGGTTATTTTTAATTTTATATGAATCCCAGCCTGCCGCTATCACAAATCCTGATAAAAGGTTGTTAGATGATAACAACAACCACCATGCAATCTCCCTTCAACACACCTTACTATGGTGTTTAGAGTTACACAACATACGGTATAAGTTCAAAGTTTAAACCTCAATATCGAAAGAGGTACGAACTCAGAAGTAAGAACTCCCCCCTCCAGTGGTTGAAAAGGCTTTCTGTTATATTTATTATTTTTTTTTTTTTTTTTAAGCTTTATTTATTAAATTATGTTAAATAAAAACATATTGTAATTTGATGACAATGAAAAGTGAAAATAACATTCAATGAAAATCACATGAGGAGATAAGGTGACCAATGACTCCACTCTCAAATGAATACTAAACTATGTAAATTAAATAAATTTAACTGAGTTCTATTTTTATAGGAGATCACGGGGCAATCTCTGTTTAAGTCGCCGATGGGTTTGGGAGCATAGTTCATTGGCTAAGGGATTAGGATGCTGGATGAGGCGGCAGTGGAATTCGGAGAAACGGATGGGAATTATGTCTTTGACAAGGTCGATTTTGAGGTCATTGTGAAGGGTAGAGTTGGATACATAGAAGGGAGAATTAACAATGGTTCTGAGGACTTTGGACTGGAAGGACTGAATGCGTTGGATATTGGAAGGTTTAGCGGTGCTCCAGAGTTCTACACCGTATGTCCAAATAGGTTTAAGAATAGTTTTGTATATTGTTAATTTAATGTGTAATGATAATTCCGATGCTCGTCCGAGTAGTCTATATAATAGTCCGTAGCGTCTGTTTAGGTCTTGTCTCTTTTGCCTTATGTGTTCTTTCCAAGTAAGTCTTGAGACCAAATAGAAACCGAGGTATCTTACGGAGTTGGATTGGGGAATAGGAATTTCGTTGAAGGATAAATTAAGTGGAGGCTTGGTGCGGAGTAAATGGGGCGTAGACACTCTTGCTTTCATTTATTTTTAAACGCCACATCTTGCACCAAGTGGCTATATGGTTGAGGTGTGCTTGAAGGATATTAATAGCAACTGCGGGATGACGCAGTGATGGCCGTATCATCGGCAAAGGTAGCAAAGAGGGTATCAGCTGACGTTGGAAAGTCGGGAGTATGAATTATATAGAGGATGGGTCCGAGCATACTGCCCCGAAGAACTCCCGCTTCTACAGGCAGTAGTTGGAGTAATCTGATCCCTGTCGGACCCGGAAAAATCGGTTAGATAAATAGGAGCGGATAATTAGATAAAGATAATTTGGGAGGATACCCTTCAGTTTGTATAGAAGGCCCTTGTGCCAGACACGATCAAAGGCCTGTAATACATCCTGAAACGTGCACTCTTTTTTTCTCAAGGGATGATGAGGTGCGCACTACAACACGAAACACTTTCTGAGAAGTAGAGTGATGTGGGCGGAATCCTAACTGATGATTGGGGATAAGATTATTGGACTGTAGGATCGGGAACATTCGCATTAATAGGATTTTATATATAAGTTTATTAAAGAATAGGCGATCAGAGGGATGCCGGTATTTCTGCCATAAGGATCAGGTTTGACGTTTTTCGGATAGGAGATTTGTTTGAGATGGGTTTGGGGGCTTAGGAATTTTAGTAGAAGGGCCATATGACGCTTCCCAAACTGACTGCTGTATCGCAGACGTGAAAGAGTGCAAGGCGTCGTCTAGTTCTTCGGGAGTTTTGAGGGAGGTAGTGAGTTCGATGGTGGATTCTAGATGAAATTGAAAATCCTCCCAATTTATGGGTCCATTTATTAGGGTTTCAGAGGGAGGCTTAGGAATGGGTGTAAGGGATAGGTTTAGGATAGGCTGTGGTCTGAAGAAAGTTTATTTAAGGAGAAAACTGATGTATGGGTAAGACCTAAGTTTTTGTGTATAAAGAAATAAATTAGATCAGGGGTGCGACGTTCATCAGTTGGCCAGTAGGTAGGAGAGTCGGGAGAGAGGGTAGTGAAGTTGCTGGAACAGATTAAGGAGTAAAGTGAGCGACCACGGGAAATGGTCATTCTAGAACCCCATTGCAAGTGCTACGCATTAGAGTCGCCTCCACATATGAAGGAAGGGCCAAGGATTTTGAAAAATTTAGTGAAATCTCTTGCTGTTATGTTATTATTAAAGGGGCAGTAAGCGGGAGTGATACTGATAGAAAAGGCCATGGTGGAAATTGACAGCACAGTTGCTTGAATCATGTCTGGAGGATTAAAGGAAATGGCATGGTGGGAAAGGGAGTTGAGGGTTAAAACCGCAGGGACGTTTTTTCAAACCTCACCCAGAATTCCCTTTAGTCCTACTCACAATTTTCAGAGAAGTATTTATGAGCTCTTTTAAAGCACCAGATGATATTTGTAATGTGTTTTTCTTCTACCAGTCCTCCAGGACCCTCTCTATCTGGGAATAGATTGGCAATTTATTCCAAAACTCTCACCCCATTTTGGAGGCTTGTGGGAAGCCGGGGTAAAATCGCTCCTACCCCCTTCACTTATGAGGAAATATTCTTGCACGAGCTGAAAGCATCCTGGACTCTAGTCCACTGACCCAACATCCTACGAGGTTCTTACTCCTAGACATTTTCTTATTGGAGCGCCACTATGTGCTCTACAAGAAGAAGCTGTTAATGAGATACAGATGAACGCTTATCTCGACTGCAGCTGGTACAGAAGAACGATCAGCTTCTGTGGACTCATAAACTACAAGAATACCTGAATGCCCTTATGCAGCGGACGAAATGGCTAAACCAGAAACCAAATTTTGAACCGGCGATATGGTAATCCTGAATGAAAAGAAATCAGCCTACGGTTATTGGCCTTTGACCAGGATAACGAAGTTTATCCTGGCTCAGATGGGACAGAGAGAATAGTGACAGTCAATACATCTAAGGGCATAAGGTCTAAGGTAAAACCTGATCTCATCCGCCCTCGTGGTAAGTCTGTCTGTTTCGTACAAAATGTTTTTCAACATTATACTGAGAAAAAAAATCTCGGTTGTTTTTCTTTAAATATTTTTAAACATTCTAGTTTTTAAAGGGAATGTTAATTAATACTTACTTGTTAAGTACACTGAGCAGCACATATGTTTGAATCCTCATCTGTAAAAGGAGTATTCTTCATGTCTTCCTGGACCTCCCTAGGGATTTTTCATGAGGAGGTTTACATAGGAGCCTTGAAAGCTCAATGTTCTTTTACCTACTGACAAATAATTCAATTTCCCTAATTTCTCTTTGTTTTCTTCCTACCCTAGACTCACTGGTATCCCCCATGTAAGATTTCCTTCTTGTCTCAGTAGATTCTTTCATCTCTCTGGTAGTATACTCCCCTCAAATACCCTTTCAACTTCACAGTGCTACAGCCATCTTATCCTTTAATTCCAACCCTATGAATTCCTCTTTTAAGATCTAAGAGGACCTGGGGCTCTTGAAACTAGATTTTTCCAGATGGAGGACTGAATATTCACTTGGGTTAAGCTGTCTAACCTTTGCTCTGTGTCCCTTCTGTCTTTTCAAACTCAATATCCAATCTATAAACAAAAATCCCAAATATTCTACTCAACAAACAGCTCACCAGGAGCCCTTATATTACAGCAAAATAAAAATCAAGTATATGTTCTTTAAATAAAAAATGCTAAAATTTTTCTGGTTCAGTGAATATATTTAAATATTGATTTATATANTTCTCCTCTATAAAAAATAACATTTTTATCAGTTTCATAAATTTTGATTTCATAAAGCAAGCTTGGGTCCTCTAAAAGACTTTTTACACTATTGAAAATAAAAATTGCAAGATTTTCTGTGGTGCTCACAACATCCTTAAAATATGGCACATCTTTATCAATATTCTTGTGATCCAAAGTATCCATTATTGCTGAATTGATTATAGTTTTCAAATCATTAATATTCATCACCATTCCTTTTGTTGGACAAACTGGCCCTCTTAATGTAACCTCAACTGTAAATCAATAAAAACATATAATTAAAACAAGCCCAAAAAATAATCATGTTAAAATAATATTAGGAATGTAAAATTTAAATTCTATTTAAAAAAATCTATATTTGGTTTTTTTAAATGTAAATTTGTGACATAAAAATAGATATCTAACTTAAAATATTAAGGTGAAGACACACAAAAATCAGTCACAGATGGACATAGCATATAATACTAAAAACTAACATGACATAGACAATTCAATTTAGAAGACAATCNAATAACTCTTCATTAGAAAATTAGAGAATATTGTCCATTTTTTCTTCCATAGTGGATCAATTCTCCGAAGAGTACTTAATTATAATTATACATGGAATTATACATGTTTAGCATATATCTTGAAAACATTCACTTCATACATCATTGTCTCTATGTACAATATAATTTATTTATAACCTTTATTTACATATTACATTCTGTTAAAAATAAATAAAAACATTTTGTAATTTGATTAAAATGAATAGTAAAAATAAATAAATGACATTAATGAAAGTCACATGAGGAGAGAAGGTGACGAGTGACACCACTCTCAAATTATAATATCAAGAGTAATTTTTTTACATGACCTTATCTGTGTGAAACATATGCAATGGAATCTCCTCAATCTCTTAAAGTATTTATACCAAAGTACAAAATTTATCTAAATCAATGTGAGACTTTTGTGTAGAATGCAATGAATTGCTGATTAATTTTTAAATCTGCTAAATTAATTGCAAATATGTTTCAGCATAAATAAATAAAAATCAATAATCCATTGTATTTAAATTTAATAAGGAAACAATAATTAAGATTTATAGCTGATATATTGAAGCATAAATAAATGTGTATGGTCAAAATGGTGTTAAAAACTTTCAAAGTTTATAATGATATTATAATGATATGGTTAGTGTACCTTATATGTAACTTGAAGAATAACGGATATGATGAGTAAGTGTGAAAATTATTCATCATATCTGACAAATTGGTTTCATTATTTTATTTAAAAATATTTTTTTATAAGAACAAGAAAATAAACTTTATTAAGGGACTAACAGAATTCCCTTGAATAACATAAAGCCTAAAGGCTACTTTTCCTAAATAATTCCTACCTATTTTTCCCAGTATTGCCCCCTTTGATAAACGCAGCTCTCCCTCAAACTGGCTCATTTCTTTCTCCTAACACAGGCAACCATACAAATCACAGTTAAGAAGATTCAGTTTGGATGTATAGGAGATTTCAGAGAAAGAGCACCTTCCTCCTGCCAGAGAGGGCAGGGAGTTCCAAAGGCTAACTGCAAGAGCTAGAAAAGAGCAGTGAAAAGCAGAAGTTCTATAAGAGGGAGTGTAAAGATCAGAGGCTTGGGATCGAGTGTGGCAGAAACGGACTGAAGAGTTGAAAGTAAGGAGGAGAATGTGAGGAGACAGTATTAAAAAAAAAGAACCAAGTCTGTGGTAGGAAGAAAACTACCACTTTAAATCTGTATACAAGCCAGTTACCTGAGAGATCCTAGGTGAGCTGAAGAGAAACTGTTTAAAAAATACTTTAGTTTATCATCAAGCCCAACCAAGACACCGCCATAATTCACACAACCATAATTAAAGTGGGAGAGAATAAGTGAAGAAACAATGAGTTAGCTCATGGGCCTGGGTAGGCAAATTGTTGGAATTATCGAGGAAATAAAAATAACAGAAACAAACTATACATACCTGGAAATATTTCTAATAATTATATGCAATCCTCTAAAGTTAATAAATATTTCAGAAACAGTGCAGAAAACAAAAGAGAATTAATTAAAATTACAACACTTGAAGAGTGCATAGACAAAAGAGAAAACATTTTAGGTTTATTTACTTTTATTACTTTAGTTGTTGCTTTATGTAGCAACAAATGCTTACCCACTTTAATTCACAATTTTCCTTCTGTGAATTGAGAATAAATTTATAAAATGAGAAAACAATCAATAAAAAAAACAAAAAACAATAACCTTTATAGTTGTGTCCATGCCCATGGAAATTGTTACATTTTCCATAGGTTTCAACATTTTCTTCTTCTCCCAAATGAGGGCTGAAAATATAAAAGACAAATTGTTTAAAATTAAGGAACATAAAATACTTATATAAATCAATATAATTAAGGTAACTGTGATTTATGAAAGATAAAGCTGGAATAATATAATAGGTATATAATATACAACTTATTCATATGGCATGATGACTATATAGGATATAGTCTACTTTTAAAAATTAATATGGTTTATGCCAACAAATAAAATTCTGAACATTATATGCGAGTTGGAGTTAGTAGATGCATGATGGCCACTTTAGTATCAATAAATTTAATTGCTTTAAAAGTTATGTCATTGCTAAGAAAGTATATTTTTAGTAGTCTTCTATTAGCCTGAAGTTTATCTATCTAAAATTAATTCATCAAGTGAAATGGAAGTGATAAATCTGTATGTTTTTTTTTACTAAGATTAGGTGACTAATGTTTCTTTATAAAATTAATAACAATATAGTTAATTTAAAATAATAATTTAAAAAAATCTCTCTTTTACAATTTGACGTTTGCCTGTTTTATTTAGCAATTAGTATTGAAAGGTCAGCAGAAAAGAATGACTAAATTAGGATAGTTCGGTATAAATTCATCTGTTTTTTCTTTCCTTCATACAGTCAGGTTATGATATTGATAATCCTCTAGATTTCCATGGAGCTTAGTCACCAGTTAAGTAGGGATAAGCGACAGTTTTTTTTAATATGTTCAGAAAAAAAGGCACATGACAGCATGGTTTGATCAGATATATATATATATTTATTGCCCCAA
>KZ807230.1:401149-419890 GCA_000696205.2 Oncopeltus fasciatus
GTTTATTTTATTATAGAAAAATTAAATAATGAAAAAAAAAACTGAACAGCTAGTTACAATAAACATTTATTTCAGAATAAGGAAATTTCTAAATAAGGAAAACCTATTTATTGAACATCAACAGTTTTAGTAAACGTTTATTTATTTTTTAAATATTTTATTAAAATAAACTCATAAAACTAATCATTCTTATAAACTGAATGAAGAGAAGCTAGCACAGGGCAAATGAAATGAAAGAGTTAAGCAAAGATCCTAGCCTTGCTTAACAAGTTGTGGAAATGGATGTCATGGAAAAATCATACTTGTTATAATAAACAATAAATATAAACACTGTATATAATACACAATTTCCAATTTCTATCTTTTAAAGTTCTAACTAATATATTTCTATTTTTAAAATGTCATACTAAAATACCTCTACAACTTTGAACTGCTTTGAATTAGGGAATATTTATGCTTTTTGGAATGACAAATACAACATTAGCATTCCACAATTATCAGCAACAATGATACTTGTGTCTCTTTTAAATGTAGTAATTAAAAACAATGTAGAAAATGGTTGATTTGATCGAGAAATTATCTTTAACTGATTAAACTTTTAGAGCACTACTTCATTTCATTTGACCTAGCAAAATATGTAAATACTTGAATGTAAAGCAAATAAGACAAATATAAACTAATTCAATATTTAAAAGTACTTCCATAAATAAAGTGTAAACTAAGGCTAAACCTTAACAATAAATAAAAACATTACAATAAATAGAATTTATAACTGACTAAATTTAATTTAATTATTTTGCCAAAATTATAACAAAACCAAAGTTTTCAAGTTAAATAAATTTACAAAGAATAAAATAGATGCTTTATTCAGCTTATTTTACAATGTGAGAAGTACACTTAGCTCTGTAGAGTGAAGTACACATTAAGTATTGAGAATTCTTAAATGAAATTAATTGTTTACTTCTTTTTATTTTTATTAGTAGCCCCACGGGGAGGAGTGACAGGGCGCCCAGTGTTAAGGCCTCCATAAGTAAATTTTCTTTTGTCGGCAGGCTGCAACAAAAGAAACAAATTAGCAACTCATGTACTTAAAGGTAAATTTCTTAGCAATTATGACAGATTTAAGAATGGGACCATACTTAGGATGGCAGATTATGGTTTTTAGCTTAGACTTAGGACTAAATTTTTCTAGAATACAAAAATCATAGGGGAAATTTTATACAAATTATAAAACTGAATGTATAGTATTTTGGGTATAATCCTAATATTACAATTTTAGTTAAGGACAAGTCTAATCTGAATGAAAATAATAAAAATACCAACAATCTAGTTTTTCAAAGATGATTTTAGTTGGGGTTCGGTCGAGTTAGATCCAAAAAAAGTCAAGAAAGGGAAGTTGATAATCCGATTCCTTTTCTATGGTAAATTTCAGACGAGGGTGGTATGAATTAAATGCAGTAAGGATCTGGGGGATTTTTTCGGGATTGAGGATGAGAAAAAGGTCGTCGACATATTTTTAAGGAAGAAAATGTCGTGTAACGGGGGAAGAATAGAGTCGAGGAGGTCGTTAAGGGTGATGTTTGAAATATCGGGAGCAAGGTTATTTCCCATAGCCAGACCGTTAATCTGGTTGTAGTAATCTTGGTATAGGAGGTACCCGGAAGTACAACAAAGGGAAAGGGACTCTAGATAAGCCGACCGGGATAGTGTAGTATGGTCACGGATGGTATTCCAATTTTTATCAATTATTTGGAGGGATTTGTCTATAGGAATGTTAGTGAAGAGGGATTCGGCGTCCAAGGAGCAAAGAATGTACCCTTTAGGTATAATTAAAGAGTCCAACTGTCTGAAAATATTAAGAAATCTCTCAGAAAAACTTTTCCTAACCTCAAGCTTTCTTTTTCCACCAATAACAAGTTAAAATCTATTTACACCATCCTCAAAGACCCCATCCCCCTTCCTAACAGAACTAATGTCGTCTATAAAATTCCCTGTTCCACACCGCATTGCCAAGGTTCTTACATTGGACAAACAAAAAACCCGATTTCCCGCAGAATTAATAACCATAAAAATGACATCAAGAATAAACTAATAAAAACTGCCCTCACCAAACATGTTTTTCATGAAGCACACACATTTGACTTCGACAGCTTAACCATTCTTTCCACTGAACCCTACCAACACAAACGTCTTTTGTCTGAAACCGTTCACATCAACTTACAACACTATCCAGTTAACGACAGAACAGACATAGAACAAATTTCCTCAACTTATTCTAACATTTTTAACATTTTAAAAACCAACAGCCCTCCGTCTCAATAAACCTGTCAAAACATTTTTCCCAGTTCCAAAGTCACTTATTCCCAATAATACCCTTCCCTTTTTTTCCTTTGTCCTTTTATTGCCCTCTCTTGTAACAGGCCGCTTTCCATTTACACCTTCCGCCTGCCTTGTACCTGCTACCCCCACTCCCCTTTCTACTTCATAACTCAAAACAAATTCATAATGTTCAGTCATGGAAATGTGAACTTAGGGACAGGACGTCCTCTCTCATCTTCATGATAGGTAGGTGTGGCAAATTACTGCTTTAATGATATTTCAATTTTTTTTCTTGTCAATAAGTTGTTTGTTTGCATGTTTTTTTCAAATTGGTTCTTTTTCAATATTGTTTTCATAAACTTTTAATTGTCTTACACAGCTTTCTACTTTCATACTCTTGATATCACATTATATTATAATTCTCTATTATACTAATTTCAAATATTACTGTATTCTCATGACATTGTATTTCTACAGCCCTGAAGATGGCTTACAATGTAAGCCGAAACGTTGGCAGATAATCCTTCATTAAAAAAATACATTTTTTTAATTTGTGTTTTTTGGATCTACCTCGACCGAACCCCAACTAAAATCATCTTAGAATAATATCTACGGTCAACAAACTCTCCTTTTGAATCTAGTTTTTCTTTTAAAACTAGATTAAATATTAACAGTAATCACTTATAATTTTAAATTAGAAAAATTTCAGAGATTGTTTTTTAAAATGTTCTAGCTCAATAAATCATTTTGCAATTTTTCAAAATAGGAAAAAGAGCCACTGAAACCATAAATATTAAATTTGGAATTATTTTGAAGGAGAAAGTGACTAAGAAAATCAAAGAAAGAGCTAAGGCTGAATTTTGTATAGTTTCCAATTTAGTCAAACTGAAGGTTTGGCTAGCTACCCATGAAATCAGTCAAGGGACACTAAAAAAAAGGACAAGAAATATGACATGGGGGGGAGGAGGTCTGAAATAATAGACAGATATGGCATACAGTGAAAGCAGAGGTCTCAAGAGTCGGACAGGAAAAAATAGAAACACACAGAGCTAAGATAAAATTAAAATGGAATAAAAAAAGTAAAGATTAAGCATATTCACAGAATATCACTACTAAAGAAAGCAAGTTCAAACTATGAAGAAAAACAAGGCAATAATGGTTTGAAGCAGTACAAGATTCCATTACTGCTTAACCTGCACCTATCGTCTTATACTCTGAGCCACAAGCTATATATATATAGAACCCTGTATGGTCTGAAAGGTCAGGTTCCAACTCAAGTCTCAGTGTCAAAAATTTTATATTCTTATAATGTGAATTGAATATAAATTTCTGCTGATTTCAGGAGCTATTGAGACAGGGAACAATTATTTAAGGCTTGCCAATGGCTCTGCTCTGTAACATATTCAACCTTCACTGTTGCCAAGATGTAAGTATGAAGAGTTACTTTAATTTACCAGCAGATTCATATCCAAGGATATTAATATACAGGTCAGTTCAGATTGAGTCAGCCAGTAGCTTGCACTCATAAAATAAGAGGTTCACCAAAAATAGCAAGAAAGACTGGCAATTGGGTTAAAATCGTCCAAATATTTGTGGCAGATGCTATGATGGTTTAGTTTTTGAGAGGACGAAGACCCATCCAGCGATTATTAATCTAAGTTAAGGTTATGGAACAGAACATGGCTCAATTGCTGGATTCTTAATTAACTAAAAGTATTGGTGACTTATGTGATTAAACTCAAGAAACTTGGTTGCATGTCTGCTTGACAGAAAAGATGAAAATGAATAAACCCATGGTAGCTGGGGATCACAATCACTTCTGATCTTTAAAGGGGTGGACATGATTAAACTACTGGTTGTAACCTCTTTGAATCTAGCTAAATTATAGGGCTAGATTAAAACTCCTAACATTACTAGAGGAAATAGCACATTCACCTCTGTAAATGACTCTTTTGAAATTTAAGTTTAGGGAACATAATTTAGACTAAAAGACCTTAACTAACTTAAAGTAAGGAAGAGACTTTATGAGATTTTAGATAATTGTAGAATGATAAAATTGGCAAAGGATGTGAAATCCTTATTGAGAAAGTGAGACACCAGTCTCACTATATACTATATACCCCCCCCCCCAGTTTATATTATGGATAAAGGACTGGACAGAATGTTAAGAAAATTGTTGTAGAACTGTAGAACCACCTAAAAGCACATTGACTTTTCCCATAGTTTTAGTGAAGATGAATAGGACTGAATTTTTCTTTGACTATAGGCAGCTAAGTTAGGTCACAGAAAGACCAACCTTCTTCCTAATAATATATCAGCTATTTTAGAAAAACCTCAATACAGAAAATACATCACTACAGTAAACACTAAAAGCTTTTACTGGTAAGGGGCAGTTGAGAAATCCAGCCAAGAGTGAACAGTTTAAAGCAGAAAACCATGGACTGTTACGGTTGGCTTGAATTCTGTTAGGACAATACAACTTCTCAGATCTGGTAGTGATAAAAAATAGTTGAAGTATGATATAACTTGATATAGATCAAAATATGCCTTCATCTAGGCGCGTGACCCTAATTTTGAATACATTTTGAAATAATGGATGTTCTTTTATGATGGAACCACCAGCCCTGACTTACAAATTGGGAAAAATTGAGCTTTATACATACAAAAGAGCCTAGTTATTTTGAGTGCAAAATCAATAAAGATAGTCTAAATGTAGACTCTGGAATGCTAAGGATATAAAAAGTTTTTTCAGAAACAAAAATCATGAAAGAATTTATGGGATCGTACCCATAGATAGTACCTGGTAACTAATTTTCAAATCACATTTCTTTGCCACCATGTCTTCTTTAACATTACTGCCAAAGAAGAATATGGAAAGGATGAAAGGCATATATATGACAAGGAATATGAATGAAGGCATTAACATGGTAAAAAAAAAAAATATATTTAACCTTACTCAGATATTTTTTATGAACTTCTATACTATAGACTGATGATTCAACTGGCTTTCAAGCTATTGTCACAAGAATATAATGACGAGAGTGACTAATAACTGAAGTTAGGTATAGCCTAATAAAAATATATTAAATTGGATAATTGTTAATATAAAATAACAATAAGTAATGAAGTTAAATTATATCTTGTTCTCATTATATATTAATATTTAATTAAACTAAATTCTATTTACATTTTTATAGTCATATTTTTCATATTAGTCTAGCTGATCCTCAAAGATAAATTACATAAGGTCAATAGAATTAGACTATAGGAAGGTAATACCCTGGTTATACTTAAGTAATGTCCAAGGTTTATCATGTTAGTGTATGGCATGTGTGATAAGGAGGCATTTCGCCAGATAAAACCTGTAGTTCTGGCTAGTACAGTTTATTATTATGATTATTGATAATTTTATGTATAAAAGAAGTTTTATATATTTCTATTTTGATAGAAAGTGCTAAGCAGAGACCTGATGGGCACTCGGGCAGACTAAAGGTCACACCAACTACCCATGATAGTACCAGTTAACAGTTAGGTGCACCTTTTTTACTAAATCATTTATCCTTTATTATACTTTTAATTTATTATTGGAAGTTTTTCATAATCCACAACCTTGTTTATAAAAGTTACATCTGCATACTTTATTATACCTTTTAAAAACCATAATTAACTGTTAACAGACAAGTAAATATAAGAACATAATGTTTAAAATATTAATATAATTGAAAATAAATTCTCTTACCTTCAAAATTTGAAAGGAACACATTAGTGTTTCATCTACAGACATCATAGCACCTGCATTGTCAAATTCTCCACAATAGTTAGGAGCTGAGAACAAAGTTACTAACTGTCTTTTGGCAAAAAATTCATAACCATCTTCAACTACCTAAAAATAACAGGATGAATAAATTATTCAATAGAAAAATAAGTTATAAAAAACCAGAGGGGTGTTATAAATGGAATTTATTCCTTTTCTATCATTTCATACAAAATTATTCTTAGATATGAAATGATAGAGAAGGGATAAATTCCATTTATATATCATAAACAAATCATGCAATGGAAAAATTAGTTATAAAAAACTGAGGGATTTTATTAATGGAATTATCCCTTCTCATTAAAGAGGAATGTCAATACATTGAATGGTAATATTATTATTGAAATAATAATTGACATAAATAGAATTATTATTGACAATTAATTCACAGTGTTAATTAGATTACAAAATCAAAATTAAGACTGCAATATTGCTCAATGACATACATACCAGATATTTTACATAAATTAAAAAATAAAAGATTCAACAGTTCCCAACAGACTATTATTCTATAAAAACCAACCACTAAAATTTTCTTATAACTAATTTACTTAGAATAAACAATTCATACAAGATTCCTACATCTTTGTAGATAAACATTTTCTCTTATAACTTAAATTGGAGGCAACTTCATCTAACGAAATGGGGCCTTTAATGCTGAAGGTTATATCAGAAGAATTACATAGAACATTTTCATATTAATGATTATTTAAAATAAATCTATTAAATGTTACTAATTTTACTGGTCTATAATTTCATTATTTTTTCATAAGGATCATCTGGGCTGAAAGCTATACATTTATTAACTTATTTTGCATAAATATTGATTCAATTTAATAAGCAGGATAGATAATTACAAAGTGTGGCTATTAAATGATGAGAATATTGCTGTAAAATAACTTATTTTAAATTTATACTTATTTAGTTTTTATCACCTTCAATATACACCCTCCTCAATCCTCGCAGCACTCCAAGTGAATTTTCCATTGTTCAAAACAGTGTTTGAAGTATTGTTCTGTTTGTGAGTTCCTGGTACCACTTTCTCTTTCACAGCTTCAACGGACTGAAATATTGTTCCTTTTAATGCAGATTTGACCTTAGGGAACAGAACAGATAATAGTCACATGATGCCAGGGCAGGCGAATAAGATGGTTGGTCTAAAAGTAGGACTTGGTTAGAAACATCTTGGCAGCCAATGCATTGTGAGCCGGCACCTTGTTGTATAACCCAAGACTTGTTCTTCCACAATTCCCTCACTCTTTCGCAGAGTTGAGCTACCTCATGGTAGCCATGTTGATTAATAGTTTGACCTTCAAGAACAAAGTGAAGGTAAACAATCACACATGAATGTCGGAAAAAAACTATCATCATTATTTTGAATTTTGATTTGCTTATAAGGGGTTTTTTTTTTTTTTTCCGGTGAGGTTGGACCCTTCCAATGCAAGGATTAACAAATTGTTTCGGGATCGTAGGTGAAAAACCAAGATTCGTCACACGTTGACTTTCCAAGAAGTTCGGGTTATTTGTAATGGCATCTACAATGTCAGTACACACTTTTTACGAGCTTCTTTTTGTTCAATTGTGAGAATTTTAGGCACCACTTTTGCATGTTCAAATTGTTTTGTAAAGTTTGCCTTACACATTCTTCGTTAATTCCAACAGTTTCAGATATCTCACGAATTGTTATTCGATGGTCAGATTGAACCAGATGACTGATCTTTTCAATATTTTCATCCATTTTGTACGTGGAAGAGTGACCCAGGCGGTCATCATCTCTGTCTTTTTAGCCATCTTGGAAATGCACGAACCACTCAAAAACTTGGGCACATGATAAACATTCATTGCCTTAAACTTCTTTTAATAAACGATAAGTTTCAGTAGAGGTTTTACCTAATTTAATGACAATTCGTTGCTCTGCTATTACACTTATCATGTTTTAAGAAAAACAAAACAAATACATCTTACATAAACAAAGGTTACAGCTAAACTGATTTCTAGATAAACACGGGAGGCACTCCAATCAAAAGAGAAGGCTTTACACTGCAGATGTCGGTCGTTCGGAATCGGTGCATGCGTAATTCTTCTGTAGCAGCATCAGTCTTATTATTTAATAACCACACCTTGTATCATATATTTTAAATAAATTATTATCACTTTCATTTTCCTTATTTATATAAAATTATGAAATTTGATATGTATTACCTATAATATAAATAGTAAAACTCCAGTACAGGGCTCAGCCCTAAAAGTATTATAAATTATTCAATACTATCTAGTAATACAAAAAATATTTATAATAATGGGGTGTATAAAAAAAAAAAAGTTATTAAATTCAAGATTTTAAAGAACTGTAAATGTTTTAATCCTATTTAAGACTTACAATACCAAATAATCCCTTTAGAGCATTCTCTAAGCTTGTTTTCTTCTTTAAAAAAAGAACCCCCAGTTTAGTTATATATAACAAAGAAGAAACATGACAGTGTCCTACAAAATTCTCAGAATTTTAAGAAATTACACGAAAAACAATTTATACAGCCGCCAAGCTAAACCGTTGCTGAAGCAACTCGTTATATTACTAAATATGAAGGAGAAGGTGTCCTTAACTATCACACTAGCGCAGCTTTAACCACCATTAATCGATATTGATGAGGTTCTGTAGGAAGCTGTTTAGTCAAATCCGATCACAAGTACACACAAACTTGCCAGGGAATGAGATGTGTCGAAAGACACTGGTAATCTCCATCCTACTCTCCATGGGGAAGGTGAAAAAGAGCAAAAGGCTGGTACCTCACAAAATTACTCCTCTACAATCAGCTAAGAAATTAGAAATTTATGAAAATTTAATGAAAAACTCTTCAGATATGAGATTTTTTTAGGAAGATTGTCACATGTGCTGAAAAATGAATTTACGAGTGAAATCTGAATATCCGTAGGCAATGGCTTTAGAAAATTTAGTGATAAATCGGTTGTAACCTTCATCTTGTAAAACGTTGATTTTGTTGTGTTCCTCGTGGTCACAACGTTTAAATTTTCTATTGTGCTCTAGGTTGATATTCTGACCTGGACATTGTTTTTTGGACTCTTCTTTACGGCTTACAATCTAGAGTTAATATTCAGTGCAAAATATTATTTTGTCATAGTAGGGTAATTTATTTAACCTGCCGTTTGATGCAGCAAATACATATTGCACAGGAAGTGGGATTAATTAAAATTAAAATTAATGTAGGATTAAATACCACAACAAATACAATATTTATAAAAAAGAAATAAAATCACAAAATGAGAGTCTAATAAATAGCTGACAATGTTAGCTCCTTCAAGCGTAAGACGATATATTCGTCTTGCTTGGAGGTTTAGACTCACAGTAGAGAGCGGGGAATGTAGTGAATTATCTTGCTAGCCTCAGTAGGGTAAATGGTAACATGCCAGCCCAGCAAATATTCTGTGATATTCTGCTTAAATCTACTAAAGGGGTTTTATTCCAACAAGATAATGCTCGTCCTCACACTTCTCCCCAAGGTCTTTAGCTTTGAAAGAACTTCATTGGTTCAAACTCCTGCCTCATCCACTATATAGTCCAGACCTTGCATCATTAGATTACAACTTGTTTCGACTCAAGGAACATTTCATTAAGAGAAAAATTTGAAAATATATTTTGTGCACAATGGGATACAACATATGGCAGTTTTTATGGGCAGCTCTATAGGGTAGACAGTCATGGAGTACTTAATTAATTTGTTGCTTATATATTCAATTACAAAACATATTTTTAATAAATTTATTACAGATGAAAGCCTAAACTTTTTTTTTTATAAACATTTTAGTTTAATAANATATAAAGCATAATAAAAACAAGACTTGTAATCTTTTGTTTTAACAAGGTTAGAATACCTTATCTGGATCTGACCACAAAAGGTCACAGAGTAATCCTTGATCTGGTACATCTGTGGGACGCATGATGCGCCTGATTTGCTCCATGCTCTGAAGATCAGGGCTCAATCCACCATGGCAACAAAATATTTTTTCATCCACAATAGCTGACACAGGAAGACAGTTAAAACAATCTGTAAAAGTCTTCCATAATTTGATATTATACCTTCGTTTGCCTGAAAAAATATAAGTTTTGCATTAGTTAAAAGTGAACTAGACAGAGAAAAAACATATATTTTGAGTGAAATAGATTTAAAGGTTCAAAAATAAAAGGGATCAATATTAGTAATTTAACTTTAACTACCAGTATTATCCATAGCTTCATTCGGTACCAGAACTCTGCTAAAATGCTAACACAGCCATGCAAAAACGAAAAAAGAGAGCCAAAACTAAAGATAACTTAAGAGTATGTTCAATCAATTTGTCAAAATAAAAAGAAGAAAAAAAACTAAGACTGATTTCCGTCCCAAAGTTTTAAGTTAAAACTAACTAGTGAGAAAGTGTCAAGCATATTAATTAATTTTTTAAATAGAACAATAAAATAATGCAATGCACAAACAACAAGATCCTTTATTGACAATTATAAACCAATTTCACAAAATTAACTACAAGGTCAATGTACTTTGCTAACTCTAAAAATTAAATAACTTCTTATTTCTTTAATAATATTTATTGAAATTTAAAGTAGAAAACATATCTTGGCAATTTGCATTTTCCTGATACATGCTAGTTTTTTTGTTTTGTTTTTTTTATAACCTCTTATTAAATAAGGAATTAATAATTACCTTATCAAGTAATAGGTTGAATATAGTTGAGTTCTACCCTATCAAGTTTATAAAATAAATAGCTTTTAACTCGTGTAGCACCTGAGTCGCTGTGCAAGTTTCCTAATAAAAAGTTTGTATGTAAAAATGATCTTATGCTTTAGATCCTTTCTCTGGTTCAAACACTCCTAACTCTCCTTTATAAAAGCATTATCCTACTAACTCAGGTTATAAAGTAAAATAGTTTCAGTAATTTAAATTGAAAGAAACTCCACATCAAAGTAGCCAATGTCAATTCAAATATCAAACTAATTTCTTAAGTATTTTGACGTTGGTTGCAAATGTTTCCCTTACACCGTAAGTGACCGTACTTCCAACTAGTTAAAAGTATGAATATACTAGTTAAAAGTATGAATATATTAGTAATGGGAACAACGTTAACAGCTTTGTAACCTGAAAATTTGATAAAAGAAAAACAGTTTAAAATGAAAAAAGCTATTTACTTACATTCATCATAGAAACCATAGATTCTATTAATGCTAGCACATTCATGATTGCCCCTAAGTAGGAAAAAGTTCTCTGGGTACTTAATTTTGTAGGCAAGTAAAAGACATATAGTTTCCAAAGATTGCTTCCCTCGATCAACATAGTCACCAAGAAAGAGGTAGTTTGACTCAGGAGGGAAGCCTCCATATTCAAATAATCTCAAAAGATCATAATACTGCCCATGGATGTCACCTATATAAAAAAAAAAATAATAAATGAGAGAGGGTGCTACATCAGGAATGTATATTACACCCTAGAATACACTTAACAAAAATTATGAGTTTAAGGATAAAAAAAATAGAGATTAATAAACAGAATCTAAGAATAACAAACAAGAACAGAGAAAAAAAAAAAAGATTAAAAAATCAAACTAATAGAACTTTTAATGAAATCTAATTATATCTAACCAACTAAAGAACCATGGATAACTCATATCAGAGCCATTAAAACACATAATTTTAGTCATAGAATAAAAAAATCTAACTGTCAGCCAGGACTCGAACCTGGATCTCCTGCTATCAGGGCCGATGTGCTAACCATTTGCGCCACCAAGATTAGACAGATAACTTATTAAATTCCCCGCACTCGTCCCGGGAGTCTATGGTCGGTACATAAGTCGGTGGTGCAAATGGTTAGCACGCCAGCCCAGATAACAGAAGATCCAGGTTCGAGTCCTGGCTGAAACAGTTAGATTTTTTATTCTATTCCCTTGCATTTATTGTTTAAAATTTCCATGGGATTAAGTACAACAACAAAAACAATATTTATATAATTGTAGTGTATTGCACTGCCACAAGGTATGGTTACAAGTTCTAAAAACATAGCATTAGAGCAGCATTGTTGAATACCTGAAGACACGTCCATGATTAAAAAAAGGTAATACTGTGTTACAAACAATCTATAAATGATAGTGGTTACAAACGATATGTAAAATTTGTATACTGATAAAAAGAGTGACACAATTACTGCAGATAATATATAAAATTGATTTGCATGTGAATTAGTAGGATACAGTTGCTAGAAACATTATGTTAAATTATTAAGTGTGTGAATTTAAGCAATTTTGCCTGATCCTTTTTCTAACCATCTCCAACTAGGAAAACAGAAAACTAATAATTAAGCTATTAAATCACATGATTTAAGTGTGATGCGCAGTCATATTGTTACAAGCTACAAAAACACTATAGCATAGTCATCATATGAAAAGACAGAACTAAATATAGATAATAAATAACTGAATTTTTACCTAATCTAAAAGTGAATGTCCTGTCAGAAAAGTCATAAATGGACAAGGAGTTTAACAAATTATTCAAGAGAACACTGCAAATAGAAGAGCTTAACTGTGGGATGAAAAAAATAGCCACAAGCTGTGAAAACCAGGGCAAACACAAACACACTTATGATGAGACCCAAGGACCAAAAAAGGGAAGGAAGAATTACACCATTCACAAAAACCTGATAATCTATTTGCTAATGAGGAATGAAGTCAATTAATTAGGAACAATAAATTAATATTTTTTTTAATAAAAACTTTATCATTAATTTCTTTCAACATGTTATTATTTCAGAATAACAAGAATTATTCCAAAAGGTAATGTACACTGCTAGGTAATGAATAGGCTATAAAATAATAATGTTGCATTATAAAGTATTGATGTTNATATAAATTTCATGTATAGGACAAAGAGTAAATAGTAAATAAACTTGTGACAACAAAAGAAACAATTATTTCATAGGAAACAAAAATCAATAGTGAATAATAAGGAGGGCCTAACATTATTTACAAGTTTTAATGTTTTTTCATGCCCATTACCTTTATTTGTCCCAAGTAGGAAGTGATAATTAATTTATTTGGTCTTGGAGCTGTTATAAATTAAGCTTTTATAAACTATCCCAATTACATAATTTAAAATGGGTCTTTCTGCAGTTCTTTATTTGTTTGTACATCTTTAAGTTTTCCAACATGTGTTTATATTCATTCCAAATCATAATTATGAAATAGTGATTTTATAATCAATTTGAATTAGGTCACAGAAAAAATACTTTGTTTTTTCAATATATTGATTTATAGGTAAGTAATGCATTCCTTGAATTACATGTTAAAACAGAATTTTTCTTCTTCTTGTCTAACTCTATGCTGGTTATAACTAACCTTCTTGTTAAGCTCTACACTAAGCTTGACCTTCCATACAATACCATTCCACCCATCTCAGTCCAGAACCTTGCATTGCCTGACATTGAATTTCATTGTTGATAGGGCACCTCCTCTAGGTGAAGACCTCTCCCAACATTGTTTTTCAGGAAAAGGCTCTTGGATAATTTTCTTGGTTATTCTCTTAGTGAGTCCTAGTACAAACCTGAACTAGCTTAATTTATGAAACATAATATGGAGATTTTGTGAAACATATTATGTCTTCCTCTTTATCAGGTTAAGATGCTTCTTAAATGCCAGATAAATTGTGTGATGTGAATACAGGACGAGAGATACATCTTTCTTAGAACTTTTCTCCTGAATACTCTCATCTCTTGTTGATTCGCAAGTTTAAGAAGCCAGGATTTTGTGCAGTAAAAGAATGATAGTTAGTTAAGGATTTATAGTTTTATTTTCATTGGTTTTGTTTTGACAAAAAGTTTTTATCTAAAAAACAGTATCATGTTTTTATTTTACTTTATTGCCTCTTATAATTATTTTCCATATTTCAACACCTCTCTTGTTTTCACTAATAATCTCTTAATTCTCATCTCAGGGATAAGCTCTTAACATCATCAAACATTATATTTATAATATTATAAAATTACTAGTCAATCTTCTTGCTTCCAATACCACAATTTACTTCATAATCGTCTCATTAATCTGAAAACCAATCTTTTAACATACTTTATCCAGTTAGCATAAGTTATAAAACATAATTAAATTAGGATTTTTTTTAATAAAAATTTTATAGAACATAACCATTAGAAAATGACATTTTACACCAATTATGTTCTATAACCTTTTTGTAACTCTGATAACAATGAAAATAATAGGAATATAAATTTGTCTTCCTCTAAAATACTCTCAACCTCATTCTATTTTACCCAAAAATGAATATTTTACGGGCCAGTATTGAAAAGCCTAAATACCAAATTTGGTTTCAATATTTTAAAAGAAGCCTTGCTCAACACTCAAAATTACATTCTTAAATATTTCTCATAATATGAATGTTTTAATGTTATAAAATCACATTTTACACCTATTTAGTTCTGTACATTTTTCCAAAATGTTAATACTAATGAAGATGTTAAGATTTTAAATTTTGGACTACCTCTAAACCACTATCCCCTCCTCCCTCCTGACTTCAGCCGCGAACTCACCTAACGGATTGCACAAAAAAGCCTAAATACTGAATTTAGATTCATTATTTTAAAAATTGTGAATACTAGATTATAGCATACATACACACATGGACAGACACACACGCATATATAAAAATATAAAAAACACACATACATGTGTTCGTGTGTGACTACGTGCATACTCATGTGTGTGTATATGTGTGCAGCAATACATGATATGCAATCATATAGCAACACATGTAATTCACTGCAGTGATTTCTATTTCCTCTATTGCCTTTCCGGAATCAAAATATCTCTGCAATAATTGTTTTTTTTTTTTTTTTATAAAAGGTCTATTAGTTCTCTATGCAATATTCTGATGTGTGATAGATGAGTGTAGTAAATTGATATGAGTGTGACTGGCAGAATTGTGTGACATCTGGTAAAGGATGGGCAACAGTGTCCCACGAGGTAGTGGCAAAGTATCAGTCTTGTGAGGCGAGTTATTACCACCTGTTTTTTATTCAGGTCAGTATAAATGACTGTCTTCTATTACATGGTTTAACCAAGTCTTGAATAAATTTTAGTTTTACCACGGTGTGATGCAATGAGCACTGCCAGCATTGCCAGATAACTTCCTTCAAACAAGGCTACTATTCATCAGGATGCAATTAAGTTGTGCCCTCACTGACAAATGGATAGCTTCCTTTGCTGCCTGCAGTTTCATTTCCTTGGAATTTTAATAAGACCAGATATCCAAAAGAATGTCACATCAAAGTTCCTCAGTTTAAGGTTGAGATGAGGTTAATCAGATTTTTTTTATGAAGAGGTCATTAGTAAATCTAATTCTCAATGCAATAGAACTAAGTAAGTCATAAAAGTAATTCAGTTTTTATTATTTGTAAAAAAGAGGTTCCTTGGGGGTTTAATAGATTGCAGTTCTGCATGATGAGCTCATATGACTATACAGGACTTATTTCTTTACAGATAACATTACAGTTGTACAGTTAACTCCATCCTCAGTTTTTAATACTAGACTTTTAGAATGAAAGAAGAGTTGGAGGCAATATCCTCCAAATTGATTAAGTTATTTATTAATAACTTAATCAACAAAAAAAGAATAAGTCAGATGTGGTAAGTCTCATTTTATGAACAGAAAATTCATTAATTATCAAAAATTAAATAAAACATCAACTTTCATTGAAAACCTAAATCAGAATAGAAAATTAAATTAAATTATATTTACAATTGGAATATGATATTCATTCTCTTTTATTTAAAAGACCATATAATACAATTTTTGAAACAATATTTCTAATTTTATGGCAGTAGGTCAACTATACACAAAATAAGAGACAGGAAAAAAAACTAACAGTGGCTTCTAAAAGCACAAGGCCCAGGTAAACCCTACCTCATATTTCAACTACATTGTATAACACCATATTTTTTTTTTTTTTTTTTTTTCAAATGGAGAGAAAATCTAAAAATGGCTTCTAAAAGCACAAGGCACAGGTAAAACCCTACCTCATATTTCAATTTCATTGGTTTTTTTAAATGGAGTTTTTGACTATAGAGATTATTAGTAGAGCATTTTTGTTGGGGTTCGGCAAGGTTGATCCAAAAAAATACAATTTAAACAAGAAAGTGTATTCTTTATTATCTGCCGATGTTTCAGCTTACATTGTAAGCCATCTTCAGAGCTATCATGAAGGCAAGAGAGGACATCTTGCTACCTGGATGAAACATTCATGACAACAGCAGATAATAAAAAACTACAATTTTTTTTTTTATGTTTTTTTTTTGGTCAATCTTTACCAAACCCCAACAAAAATTATCTAATACTTTTTTTCTTTTATCAATAAACAAACAAACAGATACTAAATATTATGGCAACTACATTGAAAAAACTGTCTTAATTGATATTTTTTGCAGGTAAAACTCTATTGCAATTGACCTGATTTTGCTAATTAATAAAAGCGTTTCTTGAGTATTGACAGGCACTAACACATAAATATACATATCAATTTCAATACATGTGTGAGTATGTGTGTGTGTGTGTGTGTGTTTTGAGAAAATTTATTACGCATATATTAATCTTTTAAAATACCACCCCGAGTTATGGTCAATTTATTACAATTATAAATTCATTAAATAAAAAACAAAAGAAAGTTTATTAAAAATATCCAATCCCTAAACTTTTCTAGAATTAAGGACTTTATATGGCAATGGCTTAAAATATTGAAATTTGGCTTTTTGAAACTTGGATAATAAACATGTGTAGAAAAATTAAAGACAATAGGCATCAAAGGTCATATAGCAGTGCTGTAAGGCCGACAGGTGAGTTGGAGTAAAACTTTAAAAATTAAACCTAAACATATACATTGTCTTACTGACAGGTAAAACGTCTGAAACCAGGGGCTGCATAAAGTTTTCTTATTTTTTGTGGATATAAATAAGAACAAATGATTAAAATAATCATGCATAGACAATTCAATAAGTGTAAAAGGCAAGACCACTAAACCTGTATTTATAATGTCTGGAAAGAAAGAGTGGGGCAAATATTAAAGAACCATAATCACTCTCAAAAATATTTATCTTAATAATAGACTTTGTTTAAAACAAAAAATTATGAACACAAATTTAAGAAAATAAGATTTTGCACCAGTTATATTCAACTAACTTTTTCAAAACTCAAAATAAAAACAAAGACATATATATATATANAGAGAATCATTAATAAAACAAAAATAATAAGTAATTTAAAACAAAAACATTAATTTACACAAACACAAACACACACATTAATTTTTCTCATATTTCCAAAATGAGAAAAATGAAGCACAGGCTTAACAAAAATTGTGTGGTATTTACAGTGAGTGATAAGTGCTAAGTAATTGGCAGTGGTAGAATCAAAGCTGAAACTAAATGAATTTGAGCCATTTTTGAAATGACTGATAATAAGTGACAAAAGTATATTGCATGTGACAATAATGTGTATAAACGTTCATGCTCAAAGCCAGAAAAACCTTCACAAATGGTAGTTAAGTCTGGATTAAAGCCAAGGAAGGTGATGCTGAGTGTTTTATGGGATTGGAAAGGAAACGTTCATCATGAGCTGCTCGAACCAAGTTATAAACCATTAACTTGGCTCTTAACTGTCACCAACTTATACAATGTCATAAATGAAAAAAATTTGCTCATACCCCAAACTTATATTTTACATTTATCTCATTTATAGCAGAAAAAATAGAGTATAGTTAAAATTTTTTTTAATTTGAATCAATTTAAGTTATTTTAAAAGCATTTATGGAAATATAGCAATTTTTTATATTAATAGTACAGGTTATAAATAGTGGTTCAAAGATACTAAGGGAAAATTTATTGGTCAAAAATTGATCCACTAGTTTTAGCTATTAGTAAGCTATTTTCAGGACGTCTAAAAATTACTTATTTACCAGATTGGAGATGCCCATTATAAAATTTAAAATTAATTTCAATAATAAATAAAGGATTCACAATCATTAGTTAAACAATAAGCCATCTTGAATTTATATAAAAGATGCAGTTTAAACAATGACCAAATTGGGTACTACTCACACTCCTGACTTCAAGAGCTCAAAATGATAATGTTGAAATATGGTTCAAGTTAAGTCATAAATAAGAACACATTGTTCTCTGTGTTCATTTCTCACCTAGCTCTCCAATTACCTTATACAGAGTAACTCAGGAGTTTTTCGGATGCACTAGAATTCCTATTATATTCCTACAAATTCTGAACTCATTTCAGTTGGAGACTTTAATCTAAGGAGCATAATACTTATTCCAAGAATAAAGGTGTTCATATTCCTAGTCACAATACAATCAAACAAACTTGTCAACTATGAAAGCCACTCTCTCAAGGGCTCTACCAACTAAATAATATTGGGCATTGTGACTCGGACAATTTTGACCATGCATTCATCTTAATTGAAGAATTTTCAATGGAACCATGGGAATATGACCCCTTGGTTGCAATTTTTTTAACACCACTCATTAAAAAAGTTTGCTTCATG